>OZ010652.1:126527774-127068494 GCA_963932375.1 Phania funesta
ATGCAGAGAGATATGAAGAGGGAGGGAGAGAGGGAGGGAGAGATAGGGAGGGAGAGAGAGGGAGGGAGAGATAGGGAGGGATACAGAGGAAGGGATGCAGAGGGAGGGAGAGCGAGGAAGGAAAGAAAGGGAGGGAGAGCGAGGGTGGGAGAGCGAGGGTGGGAGAGCGAGGGTGGGAGAGCGAGGGTGGGAGAGCGAGGGTGGGAGAGCGAGGGTGAGAGAGCGAGGGTGGGAGAGCGAGGGTGGGAGAGAGAGGGAGAGAGAGAGGGAGGGAGAGGGAAATTTCGAGATTAGTAAAGAAAATATAAAATTATCTTGCAGTTGCAAAGCATCTCTAGGTTGGAGAACAACTCGCTTCTCATCGTCATTATCTTGTAAGGGCTATCAGGCCTGTTATGTGATTTGGCCTTCGAGAGCTACGTGTCTCGCTCTCGCAAGTGTGACCACATGCGTTAGCTTTAGGTTAAGGAGAATCAATATAACACGGGAGTGGTGCTCAGGAGTCCTACTTTCTAAACGAAGGTATAGGTCGATTAGCAGTTTCTGGACGACACTTCACGTAGTGGGATATTACAACTATTCGTTAGTCAACGAACCTGTCAGCAAATCCATTGTACTCGTACATTTATGTTTTAGCATACAGTTTGTGTTTATATACCTACCTATTGAAGGTTGTAAGCCATTGTCGTATATAACGTCTTGTCCATCTTTAAAATCACATGGATAGTCGCTGATGCTGTCCCTGTAAAATAAAAACGAGTTTAATTTTTAAGTTCCCGGTATTGAGCATTAATTAAAATATTTTTCATTTGTCTCAAGAAAATCATATCTATAATTTTAAATTGTTTTTTAACCGACTGATTTCCGGACATTTTTTGAAGTTGTGTTAAAGGAAGCGCTGAAACTAAGGAAAGGAGGTGTCCTAATTTTATTAGTAAATTACTGTGAAAAATCATTTACGAACGCATAAATTGTATTCGTTATGGAGCCTTATAGGTAAGGGATTTCATTAAACGACGCACGTCTGTTCGGAAATAACTTAGATATTCCATGCGTGGACCAATCTAAAATCTAACTATGGCTATTGAAATCCAGCTAAACCGGTTCCACTTCCTGAAATATGGGCCAAAATGATTTTTCACAGGATTGAGAGTTTTTTTTCGCTCATACAAGGATATCTTTATTTCAGAACCTATTAAGTCCATATAAAGGGTGTGCAGTAAAGTGCTGGTAACCCTAAAAACATATTTTGACAGCTGATAGTTTAGGGTTAGGAAAAATGAAGCATTACACGATTGAACAACATGTTTTCACTATTGATAAATATCTCAAAAATAACGAGAGTTTGGCGGTCGCAGTTCGACTGTTACTGCTCGATATTGCGACATATTAACACAGTTCTTTCCGCCGAAATTGGATAAAATGTAATTTCAATATGACCATGACCTCAAGCCATACAGCCCGTGAAACTATTCAAATACTGCATGAGACATTTACTAGTCGTGCACTTTTACGTTACGATGATCACAATTGACCCCCTAGATCGTGTGATTTAACCATTAGATTCCGTTTTATGGGGTTATTTGAAGTCAACAAGCCTACAGTTACCCGTGCATTACAGGAGGCAAGTAAATGCTGCATCAGAGAAAGCATGGACGCCCGATGTGTTATATATTAGCTAACCCCTATGTACTTTGTGATTCAATAAAAAAATAACTTTCTAACTACTCAAAACCGTGTTTATATATTCTAAATCATTATCAAACACACTTCCGTGTCCGTCCGCCTAAATCTCCTTTCCAACTCCGCCAGAAAACTTTTGAAATACCAAAATGTAAAAAATCGCAAATTTAACAACAACGAAAAATCATAAAAAATCGAAAATTCTAAAATAATTCTTCCAATCTAAATTTCGCCAGAAATCTGAGCTTATACGAAAACTCGCCAACGAATCGAATCAAATTTAATTGATTAGAAGTGCTCTAAATCGGGAACATTTATTAAATCGAAGAAGGCAAAACGGATCAAATCAAAAAAACAAACTGTAGTTTCCCATTAAGAATTGAACATTACAATTTAATTACTTTCTCTCGAAACTAAAAAGTTCTCTTCTCACAAAGACACATTTTTAATGATTCATTCTGAAATTGAAGGGTATACTCGTATAAGAGAGGACGCAGGCAATTACATATATTGCTCTGCTGTAATTCATGTTTATATTTTATAGAATTAAACATTTAATTAAAATTACCTAACATCAATTTCATTTGTATAACCATTGTATTCCGGGTAATAGTTGGCAAAATCTGGCATATCAACGGGTGATCGCTGCATAAACATTACCTTCGGCATAAAACTTATAAAAACCGTACGCACCCACGGTGACATCTTGTGCGTTGAAGGTGACCTGAGGATAATTACATCAAAAAAAAAAAAATTACATTAATTTCGACAGGGCTAACTATGGAACTAGTTGGCATGTTAAAGGAATTTAACACTTCCAAATTACTTACCGAAAATGTATGTTTAATACACACACCGTTGTCCAGACAGACAACGAAACCAATATCATTGTAAATAGTAGATATTTGCCCAGTAGCGGCACTGCCAATGATGTTGGCGGTATAATTTCAGCCAACAGAAGGAAGAACACAGTCAAAGACACAAGAATTGAAATACATAACGTAACCTGTCAGCGACATGTATGTATGTAAATCGATACGAGGGTTGATGTATGTAAGCCAACATAATTCAATCGCATCGCATTGTATTGCATCAATATTAATAGAAGAAATAGAGGTAGTGTAGGAACAACAGTGTATTTTATTTGAATGTACCTTTGAATGTCTATTTTCTAATTGAACAAACACTCGCGCAAATACTTTTATTCAACATAAACACATATGTATGTAAATGAACTAAATACTTAACATTACGATACATACACAAACACTTGCACACACATGATTGTTTCAGGCATATACCCAGTCAGCATTTCTAGATTATTATTTTGGCACAAATCACCCAACTGAGTCTTTTAAAACAACCTTAGACGACTAAAAATAGTTGTGCGCGATAAAAAAAAAAGCTCGAAAATGACGCCCATAACTATTTAGAAAGTGTCTTTTTACAGTTTATTAAGCAAGTCAGTTTACGTCAGTAAAGATTAAAATTATAAAAGTGAAAAATTTAATTCAGCAAAATGTCTGGAAAATGAGTAGAATTTGATTAGAAAAGCGAGTCATAAGAACTACCAACAAAACAGTAATTTTCCAGTCTAAAACGAGCAAATAAATGATGATTTTAATGGC
Source organism: Phania funesta (assembly GCA_963932375.1). Taxonomy (NCBI): domain Eukaryota; kingdom Metazoa; phylum Arthropoda; class Insecta; order Diptera; family Tachinidae; genus Phania; species Phania funesta. The sequence goes on from OZ010652.1 coordinate 126,531,086, forward strand.
GCAGAAGCGTCAAAAAATATTCGAATATGTTCAATAATTTCAGAAAATGCTGACCGGGTACCTGCCGACTTTCGTATGACTTTAGTTATGTTCATCTCTTTCACCCTTTCAAATCCAATGATTTTTTTTACGGTAGAATCGTTTTATGGTAGAATTAATGGCCTCGTATCATGTTACGGATCAGCTAACAGAAAAAAAAATCTGCAGTATATAGTATTTTACGTAACGAACGTAAAACTTTGTCCGAAAACGAAAAGAAGACTGATTTGTTTACGGTAATATATATTGACTAGCACCTATAAATAAGTAACGTAACTGCCATATTTTTCGAAATTCACTTTTTGATACAGAATTATTCTTCAACTAGAGGCTGTAAAATATTGAAAAGAAAATAATAACTGCAGAACTACAAGCGTTTAAATTTTAACGTAAATGGTGGATATTTTGTGTGACCTTGAAAAATAACGTAACTGACAAAAAAAATGTTTTAAGGCCCCGAAGAATTGGCGAAATACACAAATCAAATATTTATAAAGGGCAATTAATATATGTAACAGTTGTCAACCTGTTACTTCGATGTAGAAATGGAGCCGAGAATAACTTTTCACTCACGATCATGCACGCTCAAAATGAAAATATTACAAATCTACTACTATTACTCGCACTTGAGTCCTTTTCTTCTCACACGTATGTACGCTTACGGGAATACAATGAAAATTTAACCACGATCACAAAAACTCATGGTCAAGAAATACTCACGGGAAAATTAACTGAATCGTTTCTATATTTTTACCATCATTGCTGCCAAAAATGCATCACTTTTATTTGTATTTCTTAATTATCTAATTGTGTTTCAGAAATTTAAAAAGAAAAATTCGAGCATTCCAATCACGAAACAATGACGCAAAAATTCTACCTATTCACGTTTATGAACGATAGCAAAATTAATCATGATCAAACGTCTGTGTAATCACATGGTTAGGACGTTCGTAGGCTACAAGAGATTTTTTTTAATCTCGGGTAAAATTTGTTTTCTTTTGGTTACGTTATTCTCAGGGTCAAATTTCAATTAGAAATTTGGACAATAAAATTAACGTAACTGACAAAAAAATGTCTATACGGAGAAGTAACGTAAAACTTATCTATAACTTTCATAAGATCATTAGTAGGCTGCATTTAAATTTTCATTTGTAATTCTGAACAATCTGGAAGCAAAAAAACTGTCTTCAGTAAAAATTTATTTTAAAAAGTTACGTTTCTTTAGCGGTTAGGACTCGATATTTCTTTTTTTTCATTTTCGAAGCTTTTATTTCATAAACACTGAAGCAGATATACATTTTAATTGACCCAATTTTCTGCCATTTTATACGCTATGCGAACTGATGGCAAAGGATTCATAATGTATAATAACACATACTAGTTTAAGACCTAAAAAATGTGGCGATTGATGCAAATTTCATTTTTTCGCCTAATGTAAAGCACTCTTTGCCTGATTGTAGAGAAGCAAGCCAGAGTCTTTGGTGGCTATCAAACCCACGACCATCGAACTGATATACTAACTCACAACGAACTAGTCTACCGGATTTCATTCAACATATTACAATGATATATCTTAGATATTACGTGAAATTCACCTTTTAAATAAACATATCTTCAGAAATCCCTATTCGATTGGGTTTTCTTTAAATACGCTTTTGACGAATTTTAAAGAAAAAATAGGAGTTCAAACAAAGAGTTGCGAAAAGGCCGTCAAAGTTGGAAAAATTATAATTATTTTTCGATCATATTACTTCAAAAGATTGCCCGACTCGAATTTGTTTAAACGTTTTAATGGCACACTAACTCCTCTATTTCACACCGTTTAAGGGTTAGATGCCGGTGCCAAAATGACGAATGAATTGATTCTTGATTTGATATTCCGACTGAAGATGGCACATAGCCGAAACCGGTTTGTCTCCAAACCAAACTTGACAAGGGATAACGGAAATTCGTTCCAAAAATCTACACAAATGACTTGCTTTAAATTTTAAAAGTTTTTTGTCGTGTTTTTTTCGATTAAAGACAAATGTTATCGTTGAATATTTTTTTAGTTTTTTAGTTTTCAAAAGCGCAATCGGTTTTTTTTTTTAATTTCAAATATTCGACCTATTTAAAAAACGTTTAATGAAAAAATCCGAATAATCGATCGATGTACATATATTTTATATACATAATTACCCCTAAATTCGACTTGAAGAAAATGAAATGACTTTAATATTTTTACAAATTATTTCCCACAGTGCAGTGCCATTCCTCTACGAATATATACTATTTAAAATTATAAAATATGACAAAACATTTTAGCTATCAACTAGATAGTGTTGGTTTATTAAATGACCAGATGATTTAATGGTGCGTGGAAATTTGTTGTAAATCTTTGAGTTTGCTGAGTTTTTTACTTCTTTTAAATATGAACACACTTGCAACATACATACATACAAACATTATCTACCATATAAATTACATATACACGAATTGTTAGTAATTTCTTTTTTGTTTTTAATTAAATGCACACACAACACAACTACACAATTGAGGCGAATGAATATTGGTGTCATGATTATGTATGTGTGTATAATATTGATTCACAAATTACATTCGATGATATTTACGTTATGAAATTTCACTACTCTTGAATTAATACAACAAAATGATCAATACGCTTTTACACTTGTTTGTAAGTATATGTCTACACATGTATACATACATACACACACATATATATACAATGTACGGACATATACACAAGAGCTTATGTAAAAATTAATTAAAACAATTAAGAGTATGATCAGTTGTATTAATTGGAAAACACTTGTTAATTATGAAAAGCGATAGAAATTTTTGTTATTTACATAAATGAAAACCATGATATACATGAAAATAAAAAAAGCTACTTATAAATGCATTTCAAGTTAAAGCTTATGGCAATGAAACAAAGAGAATAAATAGTGGGAAAAACTTAAAGGAAAAACTTTTGTTTGGCTTCAAATAATTTATGAAAGAACATGCAAACATTAACAAAATTTAACTAGTCTTCATTCGGGTATGTACGAGTGTGTACTACAGTTTGAAACAATTAAACATAAAGTTATCGTTATACGCTTGTAGAGTTCGGAAAGCAAAACAGAAAATTGCCAATTAATTCAAACAAAAACTAAACAAATAGAAAGCAGACAGGAGGTTGAAGTACTTAAATGTTACCTTTTCACCAGAGTCACTGGGCAAGTAAAATACCAATACCGTCAAGAATGTCAATGCCACACAAGGTATTATCAGATTGACGGTATAAAACAAAGTCTTGCGGCGCATTGTCAATTTAAATGTTATATCTGTGTGGGATAATGTTAATGTGCCTGTTAAAATATTTCTCGTTAAACCAACAATTTTAAATCTACCTGAAAATGGTTCTAAGGTATCCGGATAATATTCTTCATTTTTGGTTGCAGGAACTTCTAAAATGTCCCATTCGACAGATAAATAAAATTCGCTTAAATCAATTCCAATTTGCACCAGATTACTACCAGGAATCTAAAAGTAAGGGAAACGAGGCTTTAAATTTTATATGGCGGGATTTTTTTTACATAGGCTAGTTTCGAATAAAACTTTATACAAAAACTTACAAAAGAACCAAAATCTTACAAAAAATATTTCACCAAGTTTTTAAATTTCCACCATATGTTTTATCAAAAATTTTAAATTTCTGCAAAACGCCAATTTTTCACTAATAAAGCAAAAAAAGGGAAAATTTCAGAAAAAAAGAACTAAAATTACCAACAAAATAAAATCCATATTTCACAAAAATATCACAAAAAACCTAAATATCGGAAATAACTAAATTAAAAAACCCAAATTTTACCAAAAAAAAATTCGAAAAATTATAAATTTTACAAATTACTGAAATTTTATAGGAAAATTAGCATTTCATAAAAAAAGCCATTATTATCTAAAATTCACCCAAAGTTCGTAAATATACCAAACGGTTGAATATGCCTAATTAAACTGTGAAGGGTATATAAGATTCGGCACAGCCGTTACTAGTTTTTACTATTTGAGATATATGTATGTACCTGATCTAAATGTTTCAAATCCACTTGTGCTCCATTGTACGTCCATGAACCAAATTTCATGAAACAAATTTGTTCATCATAAGGAAAATATTCCACATTCATTTCACATGATGACTTGTAAATTGCAGGTGGCTCCCAAAATACCTCGCCCGTATACTTCAAGGTCGCTTTTGTCATTAAAGTTACCTAGTGTAGATTATACAGAGAAAGTTTAGAAATTTTACGTTTTTTGTTTTATGGTACTACGCGTTAGATTGCTATATATTCCGTAAATCCTTGCTCCGATATTTCATTTATAATTTTTGGCAATTTTAAATTACCTTTTAATGCGGAGATGAAATTACTTTTAATCATAACCGTAATAAGGAAAACGAAAGATAGAGCATTACAAATTTCTTTGACCTATCAATAACACACTTATGACTTGTGCGTGTGAAATCACAAGAAATCAAATGTTTATAATTCTTGTGATTTTGTTCGATATGTTAGTTGTCTTGTGTGCAAACATTTGTCATCAAACTGTTTGTATGGTGAAGTTGGGCAGCATGCATATTTTAATAGAATTTATTGAAATTTTGAAAGAAGAAAAGCCCAATCGTCGTTTTCTTGCGTCTTTTTTTTACATTTCTCATTTTTTTCGTTACGTCATCCGCTTAACAATTCATGTGTTCTTTTTGTCCTTTAAGTTGATTGTGATTTGTTCAACGTGTGGGGAGAAATAGTTTCCGATCAAATCACAGGCACAAATCATAAGTATGTACGACTTGATAACGGAGTTTGATAGTGCATCGTACTATTTTCGTAAGACTGAACGTTAAACTACGTATACAAAATTGTCAATGCTCTCAATGAGCCTTGGTGAGTATCAGAATAATACACTTTGTGGCATACCTCATAATTTCCGTCCCAATTGTTGTACAATACGATATCTGGAACCCAAATATGCTCAGACGGTACGTAAAGTTGTTCTACTCCACCATATTCTTCCGGATCCCAACGTAATTTATAATCGAACCATCGCTAAAAAATAAATTTTATTATTAACCACTCAAATCAACAGCAACGTCACAGAAAAGTACCTGTTTCACCCATAAATTAGTTGTCATTACTTGATTTCTCAGATTGACTTCAATTAATTGTGATAATTTAAGGCCCAGCCAAACGGTTAATGTTTCCGTATTGTTGACAACTGGTCGAATGAGGCGATTATAATTGCTTAAAAGATCATCGTATAAACGCTTAGTATCCGGATTAGCCTCAAAACTTACAGGAGCTAAATATGAAATGCAAGGAAAACAAATACACTTTCGTTAATGAAACCTGTTACATGCTTTTTGATTTAAAAAAAAAATTATATTGTTTGTAAACAGAAACAATTCTCTCATCTGTTTTTCTATTATTCTTCCCCGTTTTTTTTTTGTTTTTGTTTTTATTTTGTTTGTAAACAAAAATAAACTCTCTCATTTTATTTTTCTTCCCCGCCTTTTTTTTATAAAGAGAACACATGCGTATTGGAGAGATTGTTTGGCAAGGAATAGATATCAGAAAAAATTCAACTAAAAGCTTGGTACATTTAACTTAAATCTGAATAAGTTTTATTAACTCAAACACTTACCCATTGAATATGTATGCGATATTAAAAGAAAAACTAATATAATTGATAATTTTGGCATATTTTTCAGATGGTTTTTTACATAATTTTTAATAGAAATTGTTTAAGTTGCTGCAATGACTGATGCTCTTCCTAAATGATGAATGTTACTACTAACTGTATAAATCAATAGGAGATGCGCGTTTAGAGTAACTTCTTATAAACTTCAATAATTGACATTTAAAAGATGCTGGGAAAAATAAGAGTATGTTGAAAAAGGTGTATATAATGAGTTTCTTCAATTCAGTTAAAAATATGAGAAAATATACACAAAAACACACACTGCTTCTTTCACTTGAAATAAATCCTGCCTAAAAACGAATTTCTCCACAAGATTCGATATCACAAGAAATTCCTAAGGAAAATAAGCATAAAAATAAATATTTTACGTGAATTGGACAGTTAAAAAACAATGAACACGAATATAATATGACAACTTTATTAGGGATCAAAATCGCTAGATTGTCATGTGATAAAATAAATGCAACCCTCTAAATTATGCTGCCAATAAAAATGAAGAAAATTATTTGGTTGCCAAGCAACCGTTACTTTGCTTAAGTCAAACATTGTCACAGATAATAGATATTATATCTGTGACATTGTTCTATATCCATACATACACACATATGTATGGGTGTGTAAATAAGTAGGTACTGCAGCAAAATCAAAAACAAAATTTTAACAATATCTCAGAAAAGTGAAAGAATAAAGAAAATTACAAAAATGACGTTCAATTATACGTACAATTATCCCCAGGTGGCGAGAGACTCTGGATTTAAATTGCGCAATTATAAAGATGGACCTTTGGATTGGCGTTTAATAGGTATAAAATTTATACAAGTCCTAATTTAAACGTAAACATTTGCACTTAAAATGCATGTATGAATATCGTTGTAGGTGCCATTGAAATAGAACGACTTTTAAGTAATCAAAGTTTTGAACAAATTGATGCTGTTTTAAATCACCTTTCCGAGGCTCCTTTGGGGTCCATCTTAGATTCGAATATATTAGATAGCGGGATTGCTAAATACTTCATGCTTTCGCAATTTTCAGTGCAATATCTAATGTTTTGTCGCACATTCTTGGAGGAGACTGTTACGGAGTTAAGAGAGTCCCATAGTATTTCACAAATGGAGCTTGCGACTCTAAAAAGATCGCTGTCTGAGGCCAACAACGAAATATTACAATTACATAAGAAAATTACACAAATGGAGGCTATTCATGAAGTTATATACCCATGTCATTTGTGCACTAAGAACTTTGTAAGTAATGATGCACTTAATTTGCACATCTCACGAAAGCACAGCGGAAGTTTAGTACAACCCGAAAAGAAACTCGAAACACCTCAGCTCATATGCAAAGACCGAGAAAATGATGTAACTCTAATAAATACCATTAAGCTTGAGTTGGAAATAAAATACCTCAAAGAGAGATTAAATAATGCGGAAAGAGAAATTAAGGAGAAAAGCGTAGAATCAGACATTAAAAACGTGGCAACAGTAATTGGGAATTCTGTAAAAACAACAAACAGTATTGGTATTCAAAGCAATTTATCCGAACTAAAGGAAAGAGATGATAGTAGCGGGGATGACCAAAGTACTTCTTCACAAAATCAGCCGCAACTACGTGATTTACAAGATAAGTTGCAAGAGGTTGAAAAGTGGAAGGAGGAACAAAAGCGTCAAAATTCCGAATTTTTGACTGAAATTAATAACAAAATCCAAGGTATTGGCATGGCACTAGAAATGACCAAAAATCAAAGGGAACAACAAATGGAACATGAAAAACAAAACTCAACAGCATCTGTGGCAGAATTGGAAACCCTACTGACCAAAAAAGCGGAAGAAATTGGTAAAACAACTGCTGCTAATCTTGAATATGTCGTTAATAAAATGGATATGAACTATAAAGAAAAACTGCAGCAATTAGAAAAAGAATTGAATAAGCTAAACGAACAGTATCTTATACAAAAAGAAATTAAATACATTGATGATCCTCCAGTTTGTAAAAACGAAGTAGAAAATCAGATAAGGCCACAAAAAGGTGTACATCTATTTAAGGAAACTTCAGCCTCTGAAAGCAATCATACATTTGTTAAGTACAACAATGTAACTCATTTCGAGAAAAGTAAGTAACTAAATGACATATATGTACCTAAATAATTATTTGCAATCGCTATAAAACAATCAACAGATTCTCACACTAATCTTCAACAGTCTGTATCGACGTCTGACATCTCTGAAGACAACTGTACAGATGTTTCAGAAAGCCTCTTGGATGAGGAAAATTTAGAAAAGCCGTATAAGGAGCCAACTAAAATTAACACTAACAAAACACAAAATTTAAATGAAAACAATCCTCATCTACAGTAAGTAGAGTACTTATATTTAGCACATTTTTAAGTATATTTCCTATTTTAGTAGTCAACCGCCTATTAAACCAAAAGTCATGACAAAAAAGGACGCACAAAAACTTACAAATTACCGTTTACTTTCATTGGGTGTTGATACAAAAACCAAAACTTTAACTCCACATTTGAAAAAGCGATTTTTAGACGATCTTAATGAAAGAAGGAATAAAATGAACCAGGTAGTTACAAAAATATATAAATGATATTCACTTTATTATAATTGAAATACATCATTCAGAAACATCCCCAGTTTAATGCTACCAGAAATAAAATTAAGAAATTTGTAGACAAATTATGTTCGACGAAAATGCCTCCAAATGCCAAAGCTCTACTAAAGGTTACAAGGCAGGTTAGGCCGAAGATGCAAAGACAATTTGATGATGAATATTCTTTATCTGAGAAGGAAGAAGCCGAAACTCTAAAATCCTCAACACCCTTAAATGAAACAACCGACAGCGAAAACTTAAAAAACAGATTAGAGCGTATCTTGGCCTCACCAATTCGGAAACCAGATGATCGTCACATAAGAGCCATAGTTCATCAGGAGTATAATAGCAAAACACCGGTACCAATGCCACGTAAACGAGTTATGTTCGATCATCCCGAAATTCAAAAAATCCCTCCATTAAGCCCATCTGAAAGTGATGAATCACAATAACTTGAACTTTAAATAAATAACCTTCATAGTTGTTTTATTCAGTTTTAGTTTAATTTATTCTTGCTTGTTGCCCCGCAGTAAATACAGTAGCTGTTGAATGCCTGTTCTTAAAGTGTTTTTATTGAACATTTAACTTATGATTTTGCTTTACATATTAAATTCCATGAAGATAAATTTTGTATGAATACAACTATAATTGAATTTAAATTAATTGAATAAAAATAATTACATTAAACTTAAAATGAAAAAGTGTACCATTTCATCATATTAGCTGGATATGATTTTTTTGTATTAAATCAGCAATTAATTGATATGGAATTATATGCTGAGAACCCGCCGCCATATCAACTTCTTCCTCATCGACTCCAACAACAACAGCGGGAACTAAAAATATTATGAATTCATATGTTATTTTCAAAACCAAATAAAAATTTTTAAACGTTTTAATAGTAAACATTTAGAAATATGAGCAATATGGAATACTAATGATATTTAAACAACTTTGTATGTATTAAGAACTACTTTTAATATACTTGCAAAATAATATTGGACTTCAATAGACTAAAAGAATATGTAAAGCTTATCATTATATAAGACATGTATTTTAATAGTTTTCTAAGTTTTTACCCTTTTGTTTAAACGCGCACAATTAAAAATGTTATCATAAAATTATTTTCTTTTTTATTAATTTACTAGCAAAGTCCGATGCGCGTTGCTACGCCCCTTAATGAGCTCAATATGTGTGCAAAGTTTTAGAAAAATCTGTCCAGTGCAAGTACCTCAAAATTACAACTTTTTTATGAGCGTGGCCCTGCCCACTTTTCTAATCACGAAATTGTATAGTCACTTATTTTTTATGGCCGTGGCGCTGCCCACTTTTCTAATTACGAAATTGTATAATCGTGAGAGTTCAATATGTGTGCAAAGTTTCAGAAAAATCGGTTGAGTGCAAGTAGCTGAAAAATTAATATTTATTTTGTATGGGCGTATTTCATTTGTATGTATATGTAGCTGGGCGTAGCCCCGCCCACTTTTTTTTAAATTACCACCCATAAACACCCCCGGGAATGTGTACAACAACTTGCCAAACTTTAAGTCCGATCGGCTTTACGGTTTCGGAGTCTATAGCCAGAGTTTCACTTTTATATATATAGATTGTAATATATTTTATAAAGAAATTTACAATATACAATAGATAACGCCCACGTTAACTTGACCATATTGCACGAAAATATCTACTTATTGACAACACTAAGCTGAAAATAATTAACTTCGCCATAATTACATCTTTTTCCACAATCAAGCATAAACAAAAATGTTGCATTTGTAAAACTTACCGGAGACGTTGGCCTTAATGAAGACATGACTCATGAGATTTGGTCTAACTACACGTTGATCAGCTTCGGATCTCTGCATATTAGGCATGTACTGTAAAGCTACTTGCTGAAAATAGTCTTCAACATTATCGTTGTATTGCTGAGCAAATTCCGTTTCTTCCTGTGATAAACGTTTCTCATTTGGTGGCCTTGCAGATTCTTCATTTAGTATATGTTTGCTATATGCTTCAATTTTTTGCAGTCGACACCTTAAATAACTGGCCATAATGTAACGAATTCTTTCCAATTCCATTTGATGGACAACGTATCGAAAATCATTTTTATCTAAATCTTTCATGTTCTCTTCCATATGTGCTACTTGTCCCATCATTAATTCCAACATATCATTTTGATGCGGCAAGATTTCGGGAGCAAAGATTTCGTTGGTCCAAGCATTTTCTAAAAATTCAAGTACTTTTTGTGCTGTTATTTCTTCTTCCTCATCATTTTCATCAGCGTGTGTAATCGATGGAAGATTTGAAGTGGTCAAATCATCATCGTTAATATCTTCAGATATCCTTAGATAGTCCTCCTGCGACATGTGCCAATACAAAATTAAGCTGTATTTTGTTACAAGCTGAGTGAATGTATATTTTACCACAAAGCAAGATTTTAGAGCGAACTATTTTAAAATCAAAAACAATTACATGTGTATATATTCTTCTTACTCCGTAACATTCACTCTTTTTAATAAGTTATTTATAAAAATCATATGGCAACACTGATACGAATGCACGTGAAATACATCAGAATTGAAGCAAATATTTTAGACATGAATTTGGAAGACTTTAAGAAAAACTATCGTATCGTTGTTGAAAAAATATTTAATAATTGGCAGAATTTACGCTTAGCTGTTGAACATGGGATGGGAGGTAAAAATGGCCAAAAAGTAAGTTTGAATAGAGAATCTTATTTAACTAGCCCTTAAAGATTTTTTTACATTAATGGTGTACATAGGTGGCTATAGATATAATGAACTATACTTATGAGTGTTGTATTGGTAGTGATATCACGCAAGGAGAACTACAGGACATTATTGAAGAATTAATGGATCAAGAACTCAACACAATATGCGAAGATGGGTCAGTGTCTGAAATATGCAGACATTTATTACGCTACAAACAAATGGCCTTGCAGGGTCAATACGCAGAGATCGAACTAGAGTTAAGTCAGTTACCTCAATTTAAAGAATGGTTGAGACCAGATGTTAAAGTTACTTTAAACAATATTACGAGTGATTGTTCGTCAGAAGACGGCAGTAATTCAGAAGATAGCGAGTGTGATGTATTAATGGATGCTGAAAACGACATTGATGTTGATCAGCCTTCCGGAGTTACCAAATCTCAAACCGAAAAGCCTGCGGAACAAGAAGATGGGTGGACCACAGTAAGAAGGAGAAAATGAAAAAAAGTTATTCTTTTTGTTTTTGCTTAAAATAAACTTATTCAAATAATTTTTTATTTATTTCTGCCAGATCCATAAATCGGAGTGTCTCAATCTGATTAGATACCTTAAATTTATTATGAGTTACTGAACAATGTGTACAAATTTCAACAGAATTGTCCGAGTTTTGATACGTTTTTGTAGTTTGTTCCATTTCTTGTTGCAGTTCCCTCCAAGATTGAATTGATTTTCTTGATTTATCTTTTAATATCAAATTAACATCAACAACTGAAGCCATTGCATCTATTTCGGGTGTAAGAGACATATTTATCGCCGGATAAATAAAAAACGCAAAAAAAGACAATCCTACCAACACCAACATGGGCAGTAGTATAGCAAAATATTTATCTGGCAAATAGGTGAAACCCCATTCCTTCGTTGGCAACAGAGCCCATAAAAAATAAAATGAAAAAAATGTTATAACTAGCAGGTAAAATGCATAACCATATATAGCCCTATGAGGTGTTGGAGCCGGGGAGTGCTCCGGCATTTTTCGCTTTAGGTATATCAAACGATTTAATTGTGTCTTGACACAGAAGTAGGTTTTCAAAAAACGATGTTATTGCAGTCCTTAAATTTTTTACTTGATCAGCTGTGAAATGTACTTCAATGCCTTCTTCCACTAACCGCAGATCTTTGCTCACAAAACAACGTTTAGGTTCTTGATCTACACTTAGGACGCGATATACAGTTTCAGCATGTAGTTTCGAGTCAAACGGTATTTTTAGAGTTCTATAAATAAGACAAATTAACATCTAGAAATAATAAAATGGTTGAATATACTTACGCCTCAGCAACTTTAGAAGGCGTATTGTTTTCCGGAGTCATAACGCATTTTTCACAACGTGACTAAAATTATGCTTTTGTTCATAACACAAACGCTCATTAAGAGTAGCCGCGTCCGTACAACAAATATATAAATATTTGTAGATTCTCTAACCATCAAACTCTATACACAAACAAAGATCAATATATTCCACTCATATTTTATATATGTAGTTTGACACTTTGAGAACTTAATAATTAATATGCTCGCCTGACGGAACTACCTTGCTCTATAAGCCTTGTTTGCCACTTTTGAGTCCGTGAAAAGTTGCCAGCTTTCTATTCACAAAACATATTATATATATAAAATACTTTCAGCGATCTATGTTCATATACATTCGAATATTTTCATACACACTTGTTCGGCGCTAACAACTAAAAGTTGTTCGCACATAGAGAGATTGTCGGCAGAACAACGAAAAGAAATTTGTTCGTAGTCTCCTGTGTGGAGAATACGTATAGATGTTTCTGCTCTGTATAAGCATAATGTTCTCAGCATAGTTTATTAACGGGTGTTTACCGACGAGCACACACACACATTTTTTGTTTTTCCTGTGTATTTTGTTTGTGAAATGGCAGAGAGACAAAATAATTATGATCAAACTGAACAGATACATCTACGCGTATTCTTCAAACAGAAGATCACGAACATATATTTTAGCAGATGCTCGCTCAATGTGCGAACAAATTTATGGCTAGTCCAGCCGTAGTGTTATGATAAAATTTTTTAATTCTCTTTTAATATTGCACATATATGCGGCCGCACACAAAAATTCTCAATTTGTTGTCGTTTAGGTGCTACTGGGAAACAAAATAAATAGGAATCACAAGCTCATTTAACCCCATTCTATTCTTACTACTCTCTTACATAAAATCGGTCTTGCAGCAAGGAAACTTGTAACGTGTAAATATTAACCTTCGATTTCATCTTCACGGGACATATAGATCCCTAAGTGTTATATGGTGAGCTTGCAAGACCATAAATATATATCATATATTTATATATCAATCATACATACATACATGCATATGTACAATTTCATACAAGGAGCCAAAATATAAGTACCCTGCAACTGTTATCAAAATTTTAATAGCGCACTTTCAAGACTATTTGTATACTATCCGTAATCCTTTTTAATCTAATTATTAAAAATAATAAAAGTTTAAAAACCGACCTTGGCAAAAAAATTTGTTATTTGTATATTTGTTGTTGAAGTTATGTACGACTGCCCGACATGCAAGTTTTTGTATTGTGTAAATTTTATGACAGCTTTATGACTCGGTAACGAGGACTCCATAAATTTCAATTATTTATTAATCCATTTTAATTGAATTATTAATCTTTGCAACATTATTTTCTTAAAGCAAAACTTTCAATACAATTCTTTAGAAATGAGAATTTTGCACTACATATATTTTTAATAATCAATACTTTTAATCTGTACATTTTTTTACTTTTTCCGTGTGTTTTGAATGAAGTAAAATACATATGGGTGAAAATTTCTTTTTCTTTCAGTTTTGTGCATTTTAGGTTTATTCTTCATCTTCTTTGCGGTGAGATTTTTTCTTATCACTGCGGCTGGAGGATGCTGACGTGGAAGAAGTCCCAGTTTTACTAGGTCGCTCGCGTTCTTTGTCGCGAGATTTCGACCGTCTGCGAGATTTTTCGCGACTTCTTGATCGTTCGCGTCTAGTACTGAAAAATTTAATGCATCATATATGTATGTATGTATATTAAAAAAACCACAACAACATTACCGTTCGCGTTCCCTGTCTCGGTCTCGTTCTCGATCCCGATCTCTTCTTCTGCGTTCACGTTCATCGTCAGAACGCTCGCTGTCCTAATTTATAAGTGCAGATAAAAGTATGAAACTCAGTCAGCGTTTTTGCAAAAGAAAACTTACCTCAATTTTCTCATTTCTGTCTCTATCACGATCTCTATCCCTATCGCGATCCCTTTCCTTTTCACGATCTTTATCTCTATCCTTTTCTCGTTCTTTTTCACGAGATTTTGACCGCCTGCGAGATTTTTCGCGACTTCTTGAACGTTCACGTCTGCCTCTGGATTCATTTGAAAATAATAAGCTATATGAAAAATATGTATAAACAATGTTTACAATACCTTTCTCTATCTCGGTCTCTCTCTCTATCTCTGTCCCATTCCCTTTCCCTACGTCTTCTTTCACGTTCGTCCTCAGAACGCTCAGGAGGAGCATTAGGACCCATCATTCGTGGTGGCCCCATTGGCATATGCATCGGCGGACCTCCAGTCCCACTTCCTCCCATGATCATTCCCATAGGAGGACCCATAACCATATTTGGGGGAGGCATACCGCCCATCATTGGAGGCTGCGGGTGTGGGTGACGCATTTGAGGTGGCGGTCCACCCATCTGAGGAGGTGGCACACCCATTGGTGTTGGTAAAATCCCAGGTGGGCCGGACATTTGTTGTGGGGGCCCTGAATTTGGTCCTGGTGTAAGTTCTTTAATACCACTAGGCACCCAATTCGGATTGTCCCCTCCCCATTGCGAATCTTGAGTTGGCTCATATCCATAATCGAATGGTTCTGGTTCATGAAAGAATGCTTCTTCTCCAGGACCTTGTCCCCCGAAATTCGGTGGCATTTGTCCAGGTCGTGAATATTCTCGACACTCAGCCGTCATAACTTGAATAGCATTTTCTTTTGTCCCCGGTTGACTAACAGGCCTTGGGCCTCTTGGCATAGAAGCAAATCTTGAAGGAATACCTTGGTGTGGGCCCTGATGCATACTAGATGGTGGCATCACACCAGGGGGAGGCATTTGTATTTGTTCTCCTAATGGCCCAAGATGCAGTGGCCCAGATGGCAACATACCGTGTTGTACACCAATCGGAATGTTGCCTTCTGATTGTCTCTCCGATTGTGGATTGAGATTTTGGGTCAAACTCGCTAAACCGATACCACTCTCAGCTACACGAAACCTCTTTTGACGTTCGCAATATGATCTCCAGGTTTCCTCATTAAAACCATAATTAAAATAGTCAGTTATGTCTGCACCAGGTTTACGCCACGGTTTATCTTCGAGGGAATCTATACTGAACTCATGTGCAGCTACGCCGTTTATGGAACCCACACCTTCAAAATCTTCAATCGAAAATTTTCCTACCTGTGTAGACTTGGACTTTTCTTGATTACTTGCACCAGCCAATAAATTTGAACGTTTATTTATGTTATAAGTACTTGGTGCAGCTTTAATATCGCCTATTACAACGTTAATATCATCATCGGATTCGTCATCATCTTCTTCCTCAGCATCTTCTTCGCCAACGCCAGTACTGTCATTTTTTTTACTTTCCTCCTCATCATCACCATCCGTTGTATCTGCTACAGTGGCTGATGCTGTTGCTTCTTCATCTTCTTCCATTTCACGGGCCGGGTCTTCAAACTCGGCCAATTCATCACCAGGCAGACCATCTTCCTTTTCTTGCAAATTATTAACATCTCCTTCGATTACAGCAGCTAAAGCTTCATTTTCTGCTTTAATCAATTCTTCTGGGATCACCTTGTCAATGCCGGCTTCAACGCCAGCACTTTCAACACCTAGACGTTCTTCCTCATTTGTAGTAGAATCGGGATTAGAGGTCCCGTATAGCCAGCTATCTTCATTTGTATCATCAGCCATTTTTGTTGCCAGAAATAGAAAGAAATTTATCAATTTCCTTTTTACAGCTTATTCACAAATAAATATTCTTTAATTCTTGCATAGGGATATAATTCGTCAGAATAAAAGATAGATTAATGTCAATTAATAGTGTATAAAGCATAGTAAACAAGGTAGCATCGTCGGGCTAGCTGATCGCAATATCTTCTCTCTAATTTTCAAACACTAAAATGGTTGTAAGCAATTTCGTTAAGGAGTTTGACAGTTGGAATGCATATACTTTTTGTAAATGGCGTGTTTCACATGGTGCAATCTGATTCAAACAGTGCTGCCAGAATTTCTAAACTTAAAGTCTGCAAAAATTAAAAATTCTGAATAATAACCACCGAATTGCAATTTAATTTTGTGTTTTATAAAACAAAGAAGACAACAACAATTGGTATAACTTTTTATATAAACAAAAAACTCGATTTTCATTTGTGTAGCTTATTTTGACACTCCGAAACGGCATCCAAGGTCATTGAAAATTAAATAAAAGGATTATATAATTTTGTTCCATATGCATTCTTTTCGAATAATGTAGAACAAATTTAAACATTTAAATTAATATTTACCTGCTGATGCCAAATGCATAACGATAATAAAGTTTAACAAAAAATTATTTATTGTAAACAAAAATAGTTAAATTATTGTTTTACTTGACTACCAATAGATTTGTTCGCGCACAACTTTCGTTGTTTTCTGTGTGGAGACTAAGTGTTGCTGTTTCTGTTTAGTACGACCATAACTTTGTGTTCGTCATCAAAAGCTTATGTACGGGTGTTTACAGAGGAGCGCATAAACACATATTTTGTATTTTGCCCATGTGTGAACAGCAATCTGTACGTTGGCTGAACAGATCTGTGTCTAGTTCAGACGGATTGTTGCAGATTGCATCAATATATTGGGTTTCTAAGGAAAGGTTAGTACTAATTTAAAAAAGCGTTCCCACGACAATTGCATCTTCACCCTGGAACGACCCGAAACTCACTCGGTCAAAGATTGTCAACTCAGCAACAGTTGTATCAACCGGAAGTTTTTTCCCAGAGAAGAACTTCTGATAGCAACAGAGCTGTTACAAAAACAATGAAAAATCATTAATATCGGTGTTTGCCAGTTCAGGAAATTCATATTTTTGCTGCCAAATCTCCTTCTATGTATTCGTATTAATTAGCATTGAAAAATGATTTCGAAATTAGGTATACATAACATTCCGTCGTGACAAGGCATAAATCTGTTTAGCCATCGTTCATTTTGCGTTTTGCACAGAAATTTGTCCCGTGAAGACCGTAGCTATTGACGGTATGTTCGTGTTCAAACAATGTTGCCTGAACAATTGTTCACACAACGCTGTTCCGCCATCACACAAAGAAAATTCACTCAGGCAAAAAAATATGTCTATGCCCACATCTGTAAACAGCCGTACATAAAATATGCTGGGAGCATGGAAAATGGAAACAATCTCTATGAGATTTTACCGACGCACTTTCCTTGTGTTAACATATTTGTGGTTAGTGAAGACGTAGTGTAAAATGTTGGCCATCCCTCCCGCCATTGAGATTTATTTTTTAGATGTATAATAAAATAAGACTTCAATCGTAATAAAATCTTAAACCGCTAATCCGGGACAATTCTGGTCAAAGCCATATGAAGGAAATATAGCACGTATGGTCACCTTATATATGAGTTACTTTAAAGAGACGAAAAATTCTTATATAAAAGCGCTCCGCTTAATTTCCATATTCATTCATTCGTACTCGTTAAGAAGTATTGTATATTTTTTAGGTGTTTTCCATATATTCGAACAGCAAAAGTAATAATTTCTAAAATGGCCAGCTGGGAAGGAAAAAAGTACAAATTAGACAAGAGTGAAAACTTCGATGAATACATGAAGGAATTAGGTGAGTTCTAAATGTCTGTACTATTTCCGGTCGCAAATGTAGAAAAATATTTTTTTAACAAATCGAAAGAAAGTAGAAATCACGGTACTCTCTTTTTAAACGAATGAATAAATATGTAGATACGAATGGTAATGTGGACTCATACATATGTATTCATATACATATGTAGTTAAAAACGCCGGCCGGCTTTTTCATGGTATTGCAAGCCTGTTTTTGTTGTTACATGTGGATGGACGAGTACTCTATGTACTCTCTTTTTAAAAATTAATCCCATTTAGTGTTTACTTTTGGTCATATATAATAGAAGATTATTCAATTAAATTGTTCATTATTATCGTGTTGGGCATTTTTGTAGTTTATAAGTTGTGAATTTAATATTAGAATTAGTCTTATGTACATATATATGTATTGCATTGTATATATACATCGCATACATACATATCTACATCAATGCAAGAGCTACTCATTTGATGTATTTCGGTCGCTAACGAAAAATGAGGCAAACAGTACATGTACTCGTATAATATCCATATCCATAAATATAAAAACGAACATTGCACTTGACTTTAAATTTGTGATAAGCAAAACTGTTTGCATACATACAATAACATTCACGCCCTGTCAGCACATTCTATTGAACAAGCCGAATTCTTTACCCTGTCGTGTTAAAATTAATTGAGTATAATGAAATTCTTATCTAATTAGTGCGCCCAGGCACAAGAAAAAAAATGTTCTACTACAGTAGCAGAATTTATCACTTAAAAGTAACACGAATAATTACTAATTTTATTAGTTCAAAGTAATTATTGATTATTTTTTAAAATGCACATTGAGACCGATTATGACCTATTAGGCTAGGTCTTCATAAAAGAATGAATGCAAATAAAGATATTTAGTATTTACAAATACAACAATATAATTGTAACACATTTATTCGGAAGGTGTGTTTTAGTTAATATGCATATATTTTTCATTAAAGCTTACCTAATAATATACTTGGCGTTTTTGCACTCAACCTGTCTATGGGTTTAACTTGTTACTTAACTTCAAAAGAAACTAGTATCCATTTGATATAATATAGTGTGTAATGTAATGGTATTTTGGGGACCACTACACTTTGTTCCCATTGCGTTTAGAGAATGTGCTCTGATTTCTTTATATGCTAAAATCAAGATTTCTCTTTTAAATTAGTCTGTAAAATTTGTAATTTAACTGCTTTGAGAAGCGAAGTTTGACATTAGTTTTTTTTATAACTGACACTGGTAACTAACTGACTAAACGTAGTAATGTAGTTGTGACCTATAAAAGATCTTCTAAAAGACCCTGTTCAATTAAGGTCTGCTTATGCCGAAAAAGTGGTCGTCCCATCATTATTTGTTAATTTGCAATGGATTTCTTATTTGTTAAATACATATTTTAATCTACTGCTATACTGTTGGCAGGAAACAAGCTGTTAAATATTTTGGCAACAAAGTACACACATATGTATTGTTTGTATACATAAGTTATACCGAGGTGAAGGTTTAAATTTTAATTGCAAGTCCAATGTAATATATTCATTAAATATAATTAGGGGTTTTTTTATTGAAGTTTTTCTCATTAAATGTTGTTTTTAAATTAAAAATTACTGTATGTTTTATTTTTCCATTTAATCTGAACAGCAATTTCAAATACAAATAATATATTAATGTATGATATAGATACATATTTAAGCCTATTAAATAAAGTCGCACAACGATTCATTTAATTTTAGTTTTTCAATACCCTCAGTGGTATTTTAATTTAATTTCGACTTTGGAAAAAAAAATAATTTTTTTTTACAATATTTAGACATTTAATTGAAAACCGTTGTAATTAAAAAAATCTAATATTGGTTTATTACATTCCTGCAGTAAATGAACGATTAGTTTAGTGCCTTGTAAAAGGTTCGTATTTTAGTTTGAGGAAACTTGCATTTGATAAAGGAATAGGTAGTAAAGAAAATTTGCCCATAAATAATTTTTTAAATGACTGCCTTTTATCATAATTAATGTAACAAAAAATTTATTATTTTTTTTTTTTAATGTCGTTAATATTTAAGTTACGCAAATTCAAACCTTCACTGAAGTTTTGAAATATATAAACTCATGAAACCGATAACATAATTTAAAAATTAAGCAGTCCAGAAAATGTCAGTGTAAAACCTATCAATAGCATTTAAACTTACATATATGTAAATTTAATTCATGTACAACCAAATATTTTATCAAAAAATCTTACAATTATTATATGTATCCATTATCATACATACATGTAAATACATACTTATGTATGTATATACTAATATAATAATCAGCATGTGGAGCAGTTATATTTTTCATACTACTTATTTTATTGCTTATGGTGTTCTTATCGAAATTTGAGCAAACTTTTGACTTTATGGTCGGTCTGTTGTGTTTAATAATAAAATGTTATTTAATCATTGCAGAAAAATAAAAAAAAGAAGAAAATAAAAAATTTGCGATAACATTTGGTTTCAGTCGTACAATTGTGTCTGCGCCATATCATTATTATATGTATAATATTAATCTTTTGATTTAGTTTTCAAGCGAATAAAGATTATATTGAATACTGACTTTGAACAATTTTTACAAATTTGAGAAGATTAAGAAAATAGGGGTGCGTGCATTCATGTATGTACATGCACACAAATGTATGTATTCGTATATATGTATGTACATGCATACATATGTAGATATAGTTCTTATTTGCTAATTGATAGGATTCATCTTTATGTGAAATAACTATTTTTATATGTGTATACCTACATACATACATTTATATTGAAAACAATTATTGTCAATTGAAATTACATTCTTTAGGTATGAATGAAAACTTAATTAAATTAGGTTTTAAACATTTTCCCACCTTTATAGGGGTCATTTATATTATAACTTTGTATGGGCACACATTGTACATTCAGGCAATGAGAAGAACTAAGATCTTGCTGTATCGTACATTCATACATAAAAACATACATATGCATGTGTGTATGTATGCACGCACGTATCTTAAAACTTTTTGTATCATCATAATGGACAAGATCAAACTTAATATATTAAATAAATTGCTGACAGACCAATTCATTAATTCTTCCCCACTTTAAATTTGTGCACCGTCGTACAGTCCCAAGAAACATTTTTTAAGTAGTTTCAATTATTGCACTAATAAAGAAATGAGGAATTTTCATAAAACTTCTTTAGGTTAATGTGCAACCACATGAACTGTACCTTCCATGAATTTTTTTTTTGTATTTGTGGTTGCACTTATTAATGCATTATAATATTGAAACGAGACGATTCTTTTATGTACTGATATATGTAAATATTGTACACAACATGGCAATGTATTTTCTTTATTTCTTAAGTTCAAACATTCCTTCCCAATTGTACAGATAAATGTCAATTATTATTGAAATTTTAATTTAATTTGATTTGTTTATTAAATAACATCGTTTAACTTTGCATTCTTTTCAATAAATAATATAAAAGAATGGATGAGTGTATCCATACATAAGTATGTATGAATGTATGTACATACGACTGAAGACCATTTAGATCTTTTTAGATTATGAAAGTTAACATGTTGTTTTGCAGTTTGATTTGAGATTTTTTCCTTGCAACAAAAAACAAATGTTATAATTAAAGAGACTAGGTTATTACTCTACAGACAATTTTAATTAAGACTACATTTACATAATGAAATTTTATATGGAAATTTTATTGAATTAATTATATTGAAAATTGCAAATAATATTTTAATTAAACAATTGCTTTTGTTACTATTGAATTGAAATAACTAATTAAGGTGTTGGCATGGTTCTCCGAAAGATGGGCAATTCTGTATCACCGACTGTGGAATTAAAGAAAGAAGGTGATGTATATACCTTCACCACATCCTCCACCTTTAAGACTTCTAGTATTACATTCAAATTGGGTGAAGAATTTGACGAAGAAACTTTAGATGGTCGTAAAGTTAAATCTATATGTAATATGGATGGCAACAAATTGGTTCAAGAACAAAAAGGTGACAAACCATCCACTATCATACGCGAATTTACAGATTCTGAATTGATTACCGTAAGTTAATCTGACATTTTTCTTAACCGATTAAATACTAATAAATTTATTATTCTTATTTTTAGACTCTAACGCTTGGCGATATCAAATCTGTTCGTGTTTACAAAGCAATCTAAACTTATTAAACAATATATTGTGACTGTTTATCTAAACAAATTTAATATTTCTTTAAAAAATAAGTTATTTGCTTTCTGCTTCTAAACATTGCCTAAAGATAATTAAACTCAGTTAATTTGATATCCCGTTTATTTAAGGTCTTTAATATCTAAATAATGCAAATGAAAATTGTTATTGAATAACAAATATTCCCTTTCTATCGTCTACATAACACAAATATGTATGTGTGTATTTAAGGTCTCTGTAAGCCGAAATAGTAATAAATTTAATATTGATATAAAATAAAAACAATATGTTTTATTTAGCTACCTACCGGTTTAAAAAAGTTACCAGAGCACACATTTCATTTGTAATTTGAATTTAACTTAACGAATCCACATAATCAGCTGCATGTTTCTTTTTGTTTGATAGATATATAGAGAAATTATCACTGTGAAGATAACAAACTTTTTTGCTTTCACTCACTTCGCAAAGAGAGAGCAAAGTATATTCGCTAGCGTGCAGACAATAATAAATTCAAAAAACGGAGGATAATATACATGGCTACAATTAGCCATTATTCGTTTTTCGAAGTTGCCCTACCCTTTCGAACTTTTTTTCTAAAAATTGTTTTCCAGAAAATTGTAAACATATATAGGAAGTCAGCCTGTCTTATAATACCTTTATAGCTAATATATTTGAATGATAGCTAAGACAATCGCTAAAGTGTTTAATTTTGTCATTGCCTAGTGAGGTTCATTATGTGCAATCCATAAGGTTCACTGCTTATTTATTTTTTATTTAGATCGTGTGATATTTGCAGGCTTTCAGAAATAAACAATATAATTAGTCCTATAAAATTTTAAAGTAATTGAGCAAACTGATAATCGATTGTTGTTAACAACTTAAAATATCAAACAACAATAACAACGAGTATATTATATCTTTTCACTACTTCTAGAAGTCATCTAAAATAGTTTAAAATTTTACAAAATTGTCAAGCAAGTACTTGGTTGACCTGGTTACAAGTGTTGCTGTTTAAAATATGTCAATCTCCAACTGCCGTATGTATTATCAGAGGATAATGATTCCAAAACTATTAAGTCCGAACAAAAACCCATACAGTTTTGTATGAAAAAATCCCTCTCGTTTTCGTATTTAAAATATAGCAAAAACGAAATTATTTAAAAAACTATAAAAACCGAAATTTCACCAAAAATAAAAAAATGTGCTAGCGTCGCAAAATTTCATCAAGTAATTACAAGACTATTAATAATTAAAAAAAAATTCATTCGACAAAATATCTTTAAAATTTCCTAAAAGTTTAATTTCGAAGTTTGATAAAAAAATTTACCAAGATTCGAAACTTAACAACAAAAATAAAGTAAACAACAACTTAAATTTTAAATCAAAATTAGTACCGCTTTTCCCCCAATTAACTTCTAATTTTAATTAATTGTTTTATAGAACTTGAAGTGACTGCCACTTCTCTAGAGATCCATGAAGCCTTATTATACATACATATGACTTTATTAAAATTATGCGCTCTAATAAAGAAAATTCCCCTCCTAATATTATCAGAATGCTTTTATTTTCAAATTGCAATATTTTTTCGGATATAAACTAGTCTCCGTGCTCACTTCGGTGTTTGCTAATGCCAGTCTTAATAAAACCATTACCAAAGTTATGCTTGAAATTCTTTTAAATCATAGCTTATGATTTAAAAAACGTAACATAAAAAAAACCAATTTTATATTAATGCATCCAAAGCCATTTGTTAAATTTCTTTGCATTTGAAGTTTTATTCTAAAATTCTATTTTAAACGCAATGATTTTAAATTGGCGCCTAATAATGATTTTACAGATTACTAACTAAAAAAAGGTTAACTACACAATATTTAACACTTTCATAAACGTCAAAGTTCCCATATCTGAATACGTCTGGATGATGCCTTCAACAATATTTGAATATTTCCGGCCAATTTCATCCGGAGACTATTCTTGTAATTGAATACAGAATGGAAAAATATAATCGGCTGCTGTTTTTATATCGATGTAAGTCAAGTTATTGTCGGCGGCGGATATCAATAATTAGAGGCGACTCAGATCAGCCGGCTTTATGTGGTGTCGGCCCCGGTCTTCTGGATGATATGTGATTTTTTAAGTTGAGGAATATATTATATTTAATATAAGCACCTAAAAGTATGCTATAGACTTTTCTTTTATATCAAACAGTGCAATGTGAAAAATATAACACTAATTTAAGAAATAATCGGCTGTTGCTAAACACAGTAGTTATTAAAATTCAAAAGGTTTAATTAAACTTTAGAAATTTGTTGCGCTATCAAACAAATCCACGACAATCATAACAATTTTGTTCTGCAATTATTAAATAGTTTTTGAGATATACATAATTTTTTAATGTTAAAGAAGCATGATGAATCAATAGATAGAAAGAACATTACTATTATTATTCATACTTACATATAACATTTCTGACTGACTTGGATGTATTCTAATGGCGTTATGCAATTTTCGACAAATTTTTGCAGCATTTGGATTATATATCCGTATTATGTCGTCCAATGTTCAATAATATCACATTTTCTTCTAATATATTATCAAGACTTACATACATGTAGGATATCGGCAACAGGCTAAGAAGTTTGACATTTGGGTCTCTATATTCAGCGTTTGGTGAAAACAATTTCTTGCTATTTTGTTATTTCTAACAGTCTACGTAGACTTTATGTTATTATCATTTCTTTTTTATACTTTCTAGGCTAGTGACAGATTGACTCATAATTGATTATGTCTAAAATTCAAAATCCCCTTTGCCAAAGGCCATGGATAACCAATAACTACGCTGCAGCAGCTGCTGGAAAAGAAGGAAAAGGTCTCAAAGGTATTATTGCCGGCGGTATAACTGGCGGTATTGAGATTTGTTTAACATATCCCACCGAATACGTTAAAACTCAATTACAATTAGATGAAAAAGGTAGTCAATGAATATAGAAGTGGTAGAAAATAATATTTTATAACTTGTCCAAATGACATCAATTAGGTGATCGTAAAAAGTATAGCGGCATAGTTGATTGTGTGAAGAAGACAATACAACATAAAGGTTTCTTTGGTCTGTATAGGGGTCTTAGTGTCTTAGTTTATGGAAGCATTCCGAAATCGGCAATCAGGTAAAGGAGATGAAAAGCTAATATATCATATATTTGCACGTATTAATCATTCTCTGCGCTACTGTTATTTAAAACCAATTTAACAGTTTAGTGTTGACTTTGTGGAATATTGTTACACTCAGTCTAAACATAATTTGAATAAGATCCGTTTATGCTAAGGGGACGTGTCCATCGCAGTCAAAGGCCAAGTATTTTTCGCACTTTCTTTTTTGTTTGTTTGATGTTTATATTTCTACATAAGGACAAGATTTTAATAAAACTTGTTCTTTAATAAATTACAATTTGTTCCCTTCTTCTGCATAATTTCATATTTTGGGAAATGTTCCTTTTATTTTTTATTGCTGGAAATGGCAAACGTGCTCTTGTCTTCCGGGTATATTTGTTTTTTTTTGATATACGAAAAACAAACATGGTAAATTCTGTCCATCATTGTATGTCTACAATAAGTTACGTTACGTTTTATTAATATCTAGCGCCATCTGGTGATACATTTAACAACTTTGTAATATAAAACCCGCTATAAAGGTATTAATACCGGTGCAAGCTCAAACAGCAAATGCATTTCTTCCAAATAAGTCAGCGCTAGTACTATTTATCTGATCACAAATAAAAAAAGTACCTAATATGGATTGACCGGAACCTAGGATAGCTTATTAACTTGATAGCGCTCACGGTTCCTAAAATCATCCGTTACTAATAAATGGATCAATAAATTGTCTGTACCCTTGACCGAGTTTGACAAAATTTTGTGTGCGTGTGCTTGAGTTGGATCCTGGATGATTTAAAGTCACAATTAGATCCGCTAGGTAGTGCTGCGATCAGCCCCTAGGGATTTTTGGACGGCCTTCTATTTATAAAAATGCGGTTTAGATAGAAGGTGATATGCGGCAGTATAACGTCTCTTCCAAAATCTATTCATTGTATATTTTCTAACTTTAACTCTGGCACATGTGTCCGTTCCCTTGACTTTATTCCCAATTGCCTTAAATTATGAAGCATTCAATTTTAGACTTTTTGCAACAGTATTCCGATCCACGTGCATTTTTGAATTAAAATAGCAAAAAGTCATTACATACATACTTGCCTTTAAACGTGCATTATTAAATTTTCATTTTAAATAGATTTGGAGCTTTTGAGACATTAAGAGGATTTATGATTGATAGTAATGGACAACTCACTGCTGTTAGAAAAGTGTTATCGGGCTTGGGTGCTGGAGTATGTGAAGCTATTATCGTAGTTACGCCAATGGAAACGATTAAAGTGAAATTTGTCCATGACCAGCGAAGTGCCAATCCAAAATTTAAGGGATTTTTTCATGGTGTTAGTACAATTATTCGAACTGAAGGTAAGCAGATAGTTAGGTGAAATTATACACACGTTGACGCTGCAATTAGTAGCTTTGTAATAATGACATGATTTTAGGAATGGGCGGCATTTATAAAGGTTTAACTGCAACTGTTCTTAAGCAGGGATCAAATCAGGCCATACGTTTTTTCGTTATGGAATCTTTAAGAGATATTTACAAAGGAAATGACCGCGACAAACAAATACCCAAACTTGTAGTGGGAGCTTTTGGTGCTATAGCTGGCGCTGCTTCTGTATTTGGTAACACTCCGTTAGATGTAATCAAAACTCGCATGCAAGGCCTAGAAGCTTCGAAATATCGAAATACGGCAGATTGTACTGTGCAGATACTGCGAAATGAAGGTATCTTTGCTTTCTACAAAGGCACTCTGCCACGTTTGTGTCGGGTCTGCTTAGACGTAGGCATAACATTTATGATCTACGATACATTTATGGGTCTTCTCACGGGCTTAAAGTAAGTGAACATGCATGCATTTGTCTGAAAGGTGAATAAAAATTATATATTTAACGATATGCCGCCGATTTTGGGTTTTCCTATAAATGTACTTTGAACAAAGGATGTTTCTTTACATATTTTATTGACAATTATACTCGTATGTAGTCTTAAGAACAATCCGTTGTAAAATTTACTGAACGTCCTAAATCATTGTCAAATTATTTTTTTAATCTTTACACCGATAATGTTATTAATTTAATAAATAATTACAAATATTTCTATTGCGAAATGTAATACTATTTACATACATGTGTTAATATATAATTTTGTAATTTAATTTTACTACATATTTATCGTTAATGACGAATAAAGAAATAAAGATTAATTTCAATTTGGATTTATCAAATTTAAAACATTTGTTCTTTAAATTATGCCTTTAGATTGAATCCAATCCTTTTTTGTTTAAGCTGATTTCGCCTTACTGAGCAAAGGATTTCTTTTTTAATATTTGATAAAATTTAGAGTTTTCGGTGCAATTTCAGCCTTTGGGTAAATTTTGTCGTTTAATTTAAAAATAGTGGTGAAGTTTGCTTTTAGGTCCTCGTTTGTAAAAATTAGTTTTTTTGGACCTCGATTTTGTTCAAATTGCTACGTTTTTCACAAAATACTTATTTTTACGAAATGTTTGGCGTAACCGAACATTTTTGGTGAAATTAAATTATGGTGAATTTCGGTTTTTGTGCTATTTTTGTAATTGTTTTCTTTTATTTATGTTTTACGATTTTATGGTGAATTTTCAAAGTTTTGGCGCACATACAATTTTTTGGTGCACTTTCGGCTTTCTTTAAAGCCGAAATTGCACATTTTTAGACTATAGTTTGGTGTTGTTGAGTCAAGTTTTTGCGGTGAAATTCTCAATAACTCAAGACAATAACACAAATAAGTTAGAGTGGTGTAAATTTTGTTCTCACCCAAGGAAAAAGCAAGAACATGAAAATTGAAATAGTCATTCTTGTATTCTATTTGTCTTTAGTGTTGGCTTAAATAGATCATGTTTATAGTTAAATACAAAATTAGTAGAAAAGACAAGGTGAATGTTGATAACGTGTGTAGCAGCATAGAAAAGCATTACATTCTGCTATTCGGTCAAACAATTGGTTGGTTCGTTGGTTTTTATTCGGTCAAACAATTGGTTGGTTCTCTGAGAACCTCGGTATGATAATTTCTGTAGGGAATATTTTATGGACTTGTGCATAAGCGTTTCCTCGCAAAAATTAAAATAAAAAAAAACAGAAAATTAGTTTTTGGCCCATATCTTGCAGATTTCAAATAGGTGGTCTAGCGCCATCAGAAAATTGATTTCAATATCGGACAACGTTAATTGAACTTACCTACCTATAAGGATCGAGAATTACTAAAATTAGAAACGGAATGACAAGCCTTTTCATATATAAAAAATCGTTAACAGCTTAGCGAACCGTATTCCATTGAACTACTTCCAAAGGCGATAAGTGTGCGGTAACAGTTTCAACCCATAATCAAAGGTTAAAGAAAGATATTGCGCTATAACCATAGCTAGTTAATAATGATTGGTAATCGTATTGATTTGCAGTTAGATTATTTTCATTGAAAAGAAGAAATAATTGATTAGATTACGATTCTTTTCAGTTTCGCATGTTTAATAATTGATCAAGATTACACGTAATCTAAAAATAATCAGGATTTGTTGCAATTATTATCATGTAATTAAAAAAATAAATAAATAAAATGACTCGTGAAGTCCGCAAGTAGCGCTGAATATTTTTGATTATTTGTAATCGCAAACAATTTGTAATAAAAAGTATGGAACCAGTGGATTATTCTCTTTAAAATTTAATCTAATTGACTACCAATCGTAATCGCAATTTAGCAGCTATGAGTAAAACACAGGTATTATATATTAGTTTTTAAGCCAATACCCTATTTGACACAATTAACGTAAGGTGATACAAATTATATATGTATCCGAAATTCTGTAAGCAAATTACTAGACTTATCACTTAATTGTAAAGTTAAAAAGTGTATTCATATTTTCATAAATCAGTAATATTAAAGCAAATTTATAATAAAAATTTTTACTTTAGATCGACTTACTTGATGATGAACTTGAGATAATATATATATACAGCTGTTGACAACTAATTAGAAACGATATGCATCTACTATAAAAATAAAATGTACATATTTTTCCTTATATTATTTAAGTTAAAAAAACTTAAAATCTTAACAATATGGGGGGGTGTTGCGTAGTTTCGCCTAATTTCTTCTAATAACTCTAAAAAAAGAAAGAAATTGTAGCGACAACTAATTAGAAACGACAGTTAAAAAAGTTGGAAAAATGTATTTAAATACTTACTTTTCTCAATATTTTGTAGCACAAAGCCAAAAGGTAAAAAGGCACTCAAATTTTAAATAAGATAATGGTAAACATAACGAACTCCACAGCAACAATTGATTGAATTTAGTCATTAATAGATCAGTAATCATTCTAAAAAATAAAAGGGAGGAAGAGTAACGGTAAACATAAATATATTTGTTCAAACGTTAAACAGAGTCTTTCTAATTAGTTGTCGACAACTGTATGTACTTGTAGGTCATATTAATATTTGCCACTTAAACAATTTGTACATGTAAGTGACTTTTAATAGGCTGGCAGTTTAATGGTGCAATTAGTAAATTCATATCTATTATTTTATGTTTGTCCATCGGAACTTTATTTACCGTATAATCAAAAACATTTTAATTTTTATTGAATTTGTCTAGCTTGAAGGATTGTTTATAAAAAAATATTTTTGATATTTCACTACTCCATCATATAGCATCATCAGGAAAGAATATATTTTTTCTTTATGAAGAAAAAACTTGTGACACACATACATACATATTCCAAAAAGCAAATAGTTGTAGTTCTTTTTGCTGATACGTCTTGACTAACGAACTAATAGCCATAGTTTAACGATACGTCAATTAAAACGATACGATTCTAATAATTTTGCCACGAGTGTTTGGTTGTTTTTTTCGTTGTTGTAGATAACTTGTTTGGTTTAGTTGAAGAGAGTAATGTACGGTATGTTATGCTCATATTTTTATATATAAATATGTATTAGAGATGGACGAAACTCACGCAATTAGCGCATGATCAACTTTTGTGTTCAATCACGTGATCGTGGCTGCCGTGAGAAAGCGCGTAGGCGTATCACTTTGGCTTGAATGTTACCGATTTCCAAAAAAAATATTTCTTCTTTTCTTTGAAAAAAGTTTAAAAATACAATACCAAAATTCTTTAATTTAACCTTTTACTTAACTAACTTGGGGGCTTACTTTTGCCTTTCAATTTTCTATGCACACACACTTTGATAATAACGCACTCACACTTTTCACAATTGACCGTTAATTTGCTTTCATTTTATCATTCAAGTTGTGTTTTAATTTAATTATTAAGTTAAACAGCTGATCACAATTTTTGTAAATAAATTTTCGTCTTTGGTTTTCTAAATAATCTGCTGCAAAAGACGATGAAGAAAGCTATTGAAAATAATTATGTATTTGCGAACGATATAGAAGAAATGAAGTTCTCACGAATATGAATCTTTCGCCATATCAACGGAATGATTTAAAAATAAAGGCGTATGAATCGATTTCTGCTTTCAGTGAGGCGAGCTGAGTTGTTTTTATTTGTCGACTCAATCGTCAAAAAAGGAAATTGATTAATAAGTTGCGTGCAAGCTATACCACAGGAAAGGAATAGAGAAGACAGGCTAGAACAGTGTTGCGGCGCCTCTGGTGTTATGTATGCGCTTTAATTCTACACTAGCCTAAGTATTTCTTGCCTGTGCGTGTGTATAGGTGGATTGATATTCATGAAATTTTGTGTGTTTTTGAGTTGCTTCATATGATGAGGTTCTAGAAATTAAATTTACCTCTTTAACGCCTGGACCAATTTTAATGAAATCTTTTACATGTGTTTGAGTGGGTTCATGGATGGTACATATTCACAGTAGGACCCGGTAGGTGGTTTAATTAACTGTTTAATTGATTCGACTCATATAAATTTTGTTACTTAGCGGGTAGAACAAAAATTGTACTAACAGCGGATAGTGTATTACAACTTGGAGTTGACAAGAGAGACGCAAACAAACTTGATTGTAATTTTTCAGTTAGCATATGACTTGGAGTGTAAAAGAAAGCAATGACTTTAATGATTGGAAAGTTATGGTTTTCACTGCAGAGAAGCAGTTTTACCTGAACGAACCAGATGTATATAACTACTATTTCCATGATTTGAGAAAAGAAGACTTGCCTCTGAACCGCCACCACAGCAGAGAGGACATACAGTATTATGGTGTGGAATACTGTAACGTACTAATGAACAATAGAGTTACAATTACTAAGCGTTAGGATGACTTGGAAAACCTACAATACTATATTCGGCGTTTACCTCTTTTGGAACGATTCCATGGAATATAGCCAGAGCTGTAAACAAGGCTTGAAGTCTTTGTTCGCCGCCTAATTTTCCAGATCCCCCAACATAATTTATAATGTGTGGGTATAAAGGAGGAAGACAATTTAATGACAAACAGTCACTTATTCAAGTCATTAAAGAATGTTGGAAAGAAATATCTTAGGACTATTATAGTCAGTTTATGGCTCACAAAAGGATGGTATAATTGAAGTTATTGTAAGCCGTGGATAACACAAGTAATTGGAAGATTACAAAAGAAAAGGACGAATTTAGAAAAAAAAAACAATTACTAACGCATACATATGTATATGTGTAGGTCTGAACTTCAATTTTAAATGGTACATTGCTAATTTTGGTTTTTTTCGTGATCGTGCAAGAGTAGATTTCTTTTATAGCATGCACGATCGTGAATGAAAAGTCACTCCCGATCTCATCACTAAATCGAAATTAAAATTGATAAATTTAGCTGCAAAACTGCCAAACTGGTCACTCTGCTATAATGTGGCTTTTGTTTCTCTCCGAAGATACGTAAAAAAATAGGTTGAATATTGGAATTAGTTTAGCGATCACCGTAGTTGCTTGATTGGCACCGTATCGTACGATTGTTTTCTTGTTTTATTTTTCTATGAACAACTAACTTTTACTCGCTGGAACAATAACAACAAACTTATATGCACGCGTTTTGTAAAAAACGATCATCAGTGTCCGAAGAGTAGCAAATTTGTGTAATAAAAATAATTTTTTTTTGAAATTTTTAAAACATACATACATACATACATATTTTATTTAACATGTACATACATACATACAGACAACAATAAACAAAAAAACACTATCGAATACATAAAAAAAAACGATGACGTAGTACGGAAAAGTTTTTAAAAAATCACAAGAGCCGTTCACTATACGTACGTAGTATGTACGTACATACATACATACATACATACATATGTACATCGTCATAACACGGTCTCTTTAAACGCACTATAATAACGTAACGTTATGCTGTTATTAGCAAAATAATGATCTATTGAATTCTTTTAAGTGCACATACAGCTACCTACATACATACACACATCTGTATTTAAAACTTAATTAGATTAACAATATGTACATATGTATATTAATGTTGACATACATATACATATGTATCTATGTGCAAATGCAAATGCAATGTTATATAACAGCTCGATTTAAAATGTGTTGCTCTTCACTTTTGCTTAATTATTTTATAGCAGAACTCTACTTAAACAAATAATTAAGTATGTACATACATATGTATGTATGTATATACAGTGCAACCTCGCTTAACTCAATGTAATATAATACAGGGCAGTTGTGAAAATCAAGTTTGATGCGGAAACCGAATCATAAGTATGCTTGGGGCAACTGTATGTATTCAATTTTTTTTTTATTCGTCTAGACTTGCATACATGGTTTGTTCAAAAGAAAAGGTGAATTCTGAATTTGCGCGGGCTGTATACATTCGATTATCGAAATTTGTTGTTGTTGTTATGTTAGTACACATGCGTTAGTCATATGTTGGCATTATCCGCCAATTTGGATTAGTAGTTTGTTGTTGACAACTGAAAAGGTTAGTCAAGTTTGTGTGTTCTTAGATTTTTGATTTTTGAAAAAAATGGACCAAATAATATGATTTTTTGGCTAAAAACAACACCCGAATCATGCCTCAACCACCTTATTCACCAGATTTGGCTCCCTGCGGCTTTTTCCTATCCTCAAAACTGAGGAGACCAATGAAATAAAACCGTTTTGCCACAATTGATGAGATAAAGTAAGAATCGAAGAACGAGTTGATGGCCATACCGAAAACCTCATTTCAGAGGTGCTTCGAGGATTTGAAGAAGCGCTGGCATAAGTGTGCAGTATATCTGTGGGGGTTCACTTTGAAGGGGACAAAATGGATATTGATTAATAAATACTTATCAAAAAAATTCAAACTTCACCTTTTCTTTTGAACAAACCACGTATGTATTTCAAATCAAGCTAAATATAAATATATATAAAACCCCGTGGAGCCATCCAGTTTCGATTGTTTACTTTTCGAATACAATCATTTATTTTAATATACATAAATAACGAAATTTTGGTAGCAAAGTTGCTTTAGCAGAGTCAACTAAAGTTGTGCCGGTTGTTGTTTTTGTTATTGTTTTAAAGTTGCTACCATCTTTCTGAAACATTCTTTCAATTGAACGAACAAGTTCGTGGCCGGTAAAACTCTAGAGTCAACAATGTGAGCAATTTATAAGTTGCCTTGAGTAAGGTTGTACTGTATCTTAATATTTGTTTATACGTATGTATTTACACACACATGCATATTTATATCTGCATGAATGTTCATATGTATGCATCTTCTTACTTAATATGTATTGATAATATGTACATAGGTAGGTTCTTACTTTGCATGGTTATCTTAGAAACAATAATATATTTAATAAATTATGTGAGTTCTTAGGAACAGTTATAAAATTAAAAAAAGAAACATATGTATGTATATGTATGTACCTACCTACATACACACATACATACATACATACTACATAAAAAGTATGAATCTTTGAAGAAAGTCATCGCTTAACAATTAAAGAAAACTTCACTAACTTTTTATTTATCATTAATCAGTTTTGGATCAGTTTTGCACACTACATTACCAAGTTTTATTTTATTTTTTTTATTATTTGAACAAAATAATAAAACAAAAATTCCTTATACCTATCACAAGTACAATTTGTGGCAAAAATTTCAAAATTAATTTAAACCTCCTCCACTTTAAAAATAAACTTCTGTTAACAAAAGTTTTTTTTATTTTATTCCTTACAATTTAAACTGCTGTCAACCGTTTAAAGGCCATTGCTACGCATAAGGTACTCGATTAATCGGCGTTGTGCTTTGATCGGTTACTAGAACAATTAATCAATTGGAAGTGAGATTTATTTCATAAAATTTTAAAGAATCCCCTAACCGAATAATTTAAGTTTTTAATAATTTAATTTGTTAATAAAATAGTCCCACAAAACGTGTACTTTTTTTTAAATATTCAATTAACATAAAATGGCGACAACACAGAGCGATAACCCTTTTCCCTTGCCACATAACTGTTAGGCCAGTAATTACAAGGTTTCAATTAGCGCAGATTCTCGCCTTATACCGTTATTTAAAGAACACGTAAAAATTGAGAACAATTCGTCCGATTTGGTGAAATAATATTTCTGAAAATCCTCACTGATACGACATATTTGTATAAAGTTTTTTTAACCTACTCAATATTAAAAATGGGTTATGGCGAAAAGATATTTTCATTGATTCTTTTTAATTCGCAAAATGTCGGAAACGGTTGGCTTTAATTCTTTGATCATGCAGCAAGATACGTTACATATAAATAAAACCATTTTTTAATAATACGGTGAATAAAATGTTTGAATTTATTCAAAACTAAGTGAATCCATAGTAAACATTTTCTATGGGTTTCAAGCCTAACCGCGTGAATTATAATGTATTGAGATTTTTTAAATTAAAAATTAAAGTAAATTTCATTTGTTTAAATTACTTTCAGCTTTTATGTATTGACACTTAATTCTAGAAATTGTATCTTCATTCAAATCTATTTAATTAGCTCCCGAATGATCCCGGCATAAAATATTCGATATCACAGATTATATAGAAAAACTAAGGGTTGCACCGCTATTGCCCTAAATGTTCTGTTTCGTTAAAGTTCCAAGTTATAATCCGTGAACAATTTCGCATCTTTACAAGCGCTAACTTTAAGTAGCACAATTACAATCGGAACCACTGTCGTCAGGCTCATAAAAAGGGAGAATGACGATTTGTTAATTATAAATCATATATATTAATTACAACCATTTAGGGATTTTTTAATTATTTAAATATAATTATAGTCTTACAAAAGTCTTTCAATTTCTATTTAAGTTTTCTACTAAAACTTAAAAAAAAAAAAATTGCCAATTAATAATGTAATAATGTAAGTCGAAGGTATTTTATGAGTATGTGTATATCAACGCTACCTCTTAAAACTATGTCTAAAATGGCAGTATCGCCAGAGAAACAAATTCCATAATCTGACGGAATTTGATCAGAAATTTGACAATATTTTTTGTTGCACCCACAAACTCATTATCGACCGTGGTTGTGGTGCCAATTGTAATTTGTTATAAAGCTGCAAAAATATTAATTAATTAGGAGATTTTTACAAATTTTGTATGGAGATTAGAAAGTGACGACTCCATGTATGCTACGTTGTTTTTGAATCCACGATTGAGACGCGCATACATATTGAAACAGGAAAAATAAATTTAAGAGATTTTTTTTTAACATGGAGTAAACTCTTCATCTACGAAAGAAACATCTTTAGCAAGGAAATCGAGTCAAATTTTAGAAGTTTTGCAGTTCAAAAATTATTTCTAGCTATATTTATCCGAACTCCTTTTAATATAAAGTTTTGATTGATTAAAACAGCATGCAAATCTCGTCCGGTTTAGTGAGAAGTGGTTTTCGTGAAACTGTAATATCTCAAGAAACTAATGACAACGCTCGCAAAGCATTGTTTCAAATTAATAACTGTGTTGTATACGGAAATTTGAATTTTTATATTTTGGTAGATTTGAAGTTCTTTGTAACTTGTATTCGAAGATTATATTAGTTACGTAAGTCAAACAGATTATTCTTAAAACACTTTAGTTTCTGTTACAAAAACGGGTAGCACTTACATATGTGTGATACTTTTCATCAACTCTGTTATATCTGTTTAACATTCTTGTCAAACTACAGGTTCATGTGTTTATTGAGTCCAAACGATTCGTCTTGCCTATTGAAATAACACGAGTACATTCATGTTTCTGTAACCATATGCAATGTAAGATGTGCTTATGGTTGCACTTTAAAGTAAAAAACTCGGAGCTACACTTTTAGTGCCTGAATTTCTTCGACCATATACATTAGACCCGATCTATCCCCACGCAAAAAAATAGTGGCAGCTGTAACCAACTAGGATAAACGGATCCTTGCCCCCTAATAACTAATTTTTTTCAAACCATCAGTTAGGCCTCCTTAAGCTATGTAATCCTGGCCTTTGTAATATTGATTTTTGGCGACTCCCCTTTTCTTTTTTGTTTATTGTGTCACCATTTTGAGGCCAACCACAACCGAATTTCAAATCTTTGATAGGACCTCTGATATCCCGCGTTCTTGTCTAATAATAACAAATTTTTTCAAACCATCGGATAGCCCTGTTAGAACTTTAAATCCTGGTCTTTAAAGTTTTATTTTTTTATCACTCCAAGATGCTGCCTTTTGTTTTTTTTTTAAATAAAATTTTTAATATCACTTCTGGTATTCGAAATTTTCAATGCAAAAATTCTAAACTTATGACTGACGGTTATTTCATATTTACATATGTGTGCATGTATGTATGTATGTGTTGCTAATTATTATTTATGTGTTAATATCGTTTAAATATTCACAGATTATCAGTTAAGAGTTATAATGAATTGTCCCGTTGGCGCTTTTGTAAATCCCTTCGGCTGTCGTCCCTGGATGGCACAGACTGGTGCTGCTGCTCCTAGTGGTGGTGGTAAAGGTGTTAAAGGTATCATTGCTGGAGGTATTACCGGCGGTATTGAAATTTGCATCACTTATCCCACGGAATATGTTAAAACGCAGTTGCAGTTGGACGAAAAAGGGGCTAATAAAAAATATAACGGCATTGCGGACTGTGTGAAAAAAACAATGAAACAAAGAGGTTTCTTTGGCCTGTATAGAGGCCTTAGTGTTTTGTTGTATGGAAGTATACCCAAATCAGCAGCCAGGTAAAAATTATAGTTATTTAAGCCTATAAAAACAATAAACAAATTGCATTAATGTCATAGATTCGGTGCATTTGAAACATTACGTGGTCATATGGCAGATTCCAATGGCCAGTTAAGCAATTCTGGAAAGTTGTTAGCTGGTTTAGGAGCGGGTGTTTGTGAAGCGATATTGGCTGTAACTCCGATGGAGACAATAAAGGTCAAATTTATAAACGATCAACGCAGTGCTAAGCCCCAGTACAAAGGTTTTGCTCATGGTGTGGGATGTATTATAAAAGCAGAAGGTATCTTTTATTATTTGCATTTCTTCAAGAGCCATAAATAACTTTTTATAGGTATTAGCGGTATTTACAAGGGTTTAACACCCACAATTCTAAAACAAGGTTCCAATCAAGCAATTCGTTTTTTCGTCATGGAATCCCTAAAGGATATTTACAAAGGCGAGGATAAACAAAAACCAGTTCCTAAATTATTGGTTGGTGCCTTCGGTGCAGTAGCTGGTGCAGCTTCCGTATTTGGTAATACTCCATTGGATGTGGTAAAGACCCGCATGCAAGGATTAGAAGCCACCAAATATAAAAATACTGCCGATTGTGCCATGAAAATTTGGAAAAATGAAGGGGTTACAGCATTTTATAAGGGCACCGTGCCCCGTTTAGGTCGTGTCTGTCTAGATGTAGCCATTACATTCATGATTTATGACTCATTTATGGATTTATTTAACAAGGTGTGGAAAGACTAAAAGATTTCACACCATATAAGTACATACATCTTAGATGATGTAGTTAGTACTTTTTACTAGAAAACTGTCTATTTGTTAACATTCCCTAGTTGGAGAATAGGCAAAATTATTACACTCTTATAGTTTAGTTATCTGTAAATTTTGTATATAAAAGCGTTTATTGCCCTTGAATTTTTTAACGAACATTCAAATTTAGGAAAAAAAATCAATTTTTAATTTAAGCTAAACATTTTTTTATTATTATACAAGCCTTTACGTTTACTTAAAACATCAAATGTTTATTTTAATAAAAAAAAATTCTACAATAAAGAAATGGTTACAGAAAACATGCTAACATAATAGCAATGATTATATACATATATTTAATATTCAGGTATTTTCTACATTCTACTTTAAAGTAGAATTCATTTGAAAGCACTTCAGTTTAAATTTGTTGATGTTCTGCATTTTACTTTTTACATTTGAATTTCAATATTCAATACAAATATTAATCTACTTTTTCAGAACATCTAAAATGAAAAGTTAACTTTTAAAATTTCCATTTCACTACTTTTCCAGAAGATGACTGATGGTTCTTCTTTTTTACTTAAAGCTTTTTTTTAATTTACTACTTAAACGTAATATAGAGTGCAAAGTATATTTGTCTCATTTGCTAAGATGACATCATGAA
Organism: Phania funesta; assembly: GCA_963932375.1. Classification (NCBI taxonomy): domain Eukaryota; kingdom Metazoa; phylum Arthropoda; class Insecta; order Diptera; family Tachinidae; genus Phania; species Phania funesta. The sequence continues at coordinate 126,570,099 of OZ010652.1, forward strand.
TCAAGAATAGCATTTTGGTTACTGAATTTGATTTTTTTATTTTTTTTATTCACTCCCAAAAAGTACATAAATTCAAAATTGTATGTTGTAAGATATGTTGGTCTTCTTGCAAATGAGCGTTATTTTTATGCATGCAGGCACAATGGAAATTAACGACAACTTATATACTATGTACAAATTATTTGGATTCGTTTAAACCCTAGTCCAACTAAATAAAATTATATGTGTCTATCGAATTACGTTAAGAGGAATTGTTGAATGTTTGCTAGATAGGATGCGGCCTAGTTTTTCTTCTAGCGTTTTACTCAACTCATGCCATGTGCATTTTCCTATTAGAGAAACTTCTTCTAGTGGTGGCCTAAATACAACTAAAATATTTAAACAAATACCATCGGTAGTATGTGGCGGTGCTGATGGGCAGTGTTCTACACTTAAAATACCATGAGGACGATGTTGGGGTAGTTCAGCACCAAATAATTCAATCATAAATTTACGTAATGTGGAGTGCAAACTTCTCTGTGGATGAACTTCGACTGTTGGAAAATGGTGTACATTCTTTTCGCTCACTAATACATTTAAAACATTTGTTGCTCTTTTGCGAATAACGGCGACGACGCGTAAGTAATTCTTATGGTGAGAATATTTAGTAGGAATTATTTCGTTGTGCCATAACGTCGGTTGTGATGACTTGTTACGGTTGATATAGGCTTTTCCAATATCAATAATATTAAGAATATCATTAGCTCTTAGCGGTAGTTCTTTTATATCTGACACCCATTTAGCTTGCAGCGATTCCTTATCAGCTTGTGCAGGAGTTTTTAATGATCCACCACTTATCCGACCCGTTAAAACGAAACGAAACCAGGACCCTCCCGCTGCTTCAATTGACAGAAGTGTGGTTATTTCACAGTTAAGACCAGTTTCTTCGTAGACCTCTCTAATAGCTGCTTCAGAAATTGTCTCATTTTTTTCCATGCGACCAGCTGGAAGATACCATTTACCTAAAACGCATATAAATTTAGTGAAGACTTTTTAATAAAGAAAATTAGAAGTAATGTATTCTTGCAATAGTTTGCAGATAGCCACTATTGTTTTAAAAATAAAATTTTTGTTGAAATAAATCTTTTAGTTATATTCATAAAAATAGCTTTTTTCCTAATGGCTTATTATGAACTGCGCTACCATCACTTTCGAGAAACATAGAATATACAGTGACATATGTATCAATCGGGTTTTTTCGCCAGGAAAGAGATTTCGACAACAGCAGAGCTTTTAAAACAACAAATAAGAATCGTTCCCACGACAAAAGGATCTCCGCTTCAACGCGAAAATAACCTCTAAAAAACTCCTAAGCATATTCTGTTCCCAACATTTGTAGTTGTTTGATTGTTTTTTATTGTATTTTTTTAGCACAGCAAAATTGTATGAAGGACGTACATTAAATTATTGAAAATTATGAACGTCAGTTTTCAAAAGCAAAGCCAAAACATTAAACACACGTTAAATTAATAACAATGGAATACAAATACAAAAAAATAATTTTAGAAATAATAAAAATAAATATAAACTTAGCAGCATTACAAAATAGGTTCATAATTATTGTTCTTATTATAAGCGACATTATTCGACTGCGGTCGAAAGATCTCATCAAACGATCTTTTGCTTTTACTCGACAAAAAGTATTGCTGTTGTGATTTTATTTTAGATTATTCACAATAGTATATTTCTATTAGTTGAGGCTGAAACTAAATACGATTTGCAAATTGAATAAACAAATAAAAATGTAACTAGGCTCGAGTTTTTGTTTGGTAATTATGACATTGAACCTGGATAAAATTAACGAAAATATCTTAAGGTCGCACAAAAGCAAGAAAAAATAAATAGATTTTCAAGGATTTTTGTACATAACGCTACAGCGTCGAATGCAAAATTCAAAATTGCAGCTCATAATACAAATTTGGCATTCAATATTTATTGTTGAATAGCCAGTATACTTGTGCCAAATAGTTCAGTTTAGTGATCGCTCATTTTAGTTCATAAAATAAAATGAACTACTCTTTTTGCTCTTTAACTATGTTTTATGTTTTGAAATACTTTACATAAATATTTGTAACGAATTTCCATCACCTCTCGTAATGCTCCTGGTTAGGAGACGAACCGGTTTCGGCTTTATACTATCATCAGTGTCGTTTTTTTATCAAAGTTCTTCATATAAACATTGTCACAATATTTTTTTTATAATATGAATTTAAAAGTGACTATATTGCATCAATTGATGGAGGTTTTTGTTTCAAAAAAATAATTAATTGAAAATTCCTGTTGTTTCAATAAGAAAATATCAAAAAGAAATGGATAACTAGCTACAACCAACATTGTTACGAAAAAACATTTCCAAAAATATATTACTAACGTCCCTGTTCTGTATTCCAAGTGGAATAAAAACGTGTGGAATTGTAAAAACACTCCGAATTGCAGCATACGCATTTCAAAATTTGTTGAGAAAAATAAAAGACAATTTAAAGAATAGCTTTCATATTTTAATACAAAATTGTCATTTTAACATTTAAATAAAGTTTTGTTGGAAGAAACCCTGATTCTAATTAATTCCACCAACGTTTTTTTATCCTAAATAATATGAAAGAAATTATTCGGAAGTAGTATACAGAACAGCTAAAAGGTTCGGCAGTTTTCACTTTAGAATAAAATATTGCGGATTCGGAATACAGCACTGTATAACTATTGTTTCATGCATACAATACCAAAATACTATAACGATTTTCAAACGAAACTTATTTCCATTAATTACAAATTTAAGATTGGTGTCAAAAAATATGTGTATAAAGAAACTTGAATAGCAATGATGAATTTAATTAATTTCAGTTTTTTGGTCACTTTCTTTTATATATCAAAAGTTTAACTAGCGAACGTAAAAACTTGAACTAGTTTATTTAGGTTCAATAAACTGAATCGTTTAATCGAACTACCCCAAGTATAATAGCCAGCGAAGATCGAACGAAGAATGTAGCTCCTAACAAGCCACTACAAGTCTTAAAATAATAGAAAGAAAGGAAAGAAAAGAAAAACATTCCTTTCTAATCGAAAAAATAAAGTGAACATAAAGCCCGAATAAAATTATTCAATGATTTAGACTGAAACTCTATAAACCAACCATTGCATTATAATAATATGCAAAGAAATTTTATAAATGGAAAATTTCGAACCCTGGGGTCTAATTACAGCTTTCGATAACAAGCTAATTATATCGAAAAAATTTGTTTTGAGATTACGGGATTCGATGCAAACATTGTTCGGTACCAAAATGTCAATAGTAAACCAACCAATTGGTTTTTAATTTTAGCGGCAAATATAAAATTGTGAATTGTGTAAATTCAAAACAAAAAGGTGTAAGAATTTATGTCCGAACACTCCAATTTAGCAAAAAAAAAGTTTTGTTTGCGCGGATGGAACGTTGCCCTTAGACTACGATTAATTATTTATTATTTGTTTTTTACATTTTCTATAAAATAAAAAGTTTTTATTTAACATTACAAGATCTCTTTTTTATACTTACTTTGATTGTATTTTGTTTATATTTTATGGAAACATGTGTTGCGACTCTTTTAGAAATTTAATAACTTATTTGCAATTTTTCATACTAATTGCAATCAGTTCGATAGCGATCGAATGCCATCATGATTGCCCGATAGGTATCGTATTTTATTTTTGGTGGATAGTCCATTCGATATCGGAAGCAGTAATTAGACCCCCGCAAAGGTATTTGTTGATCCTAATACCAATGCAACAACTTTTAAATCAGTATCCCAAAAACAATAGATTATTTTTCAAGCAATGAAGAGCAGACACAGAAACCTTACATGGACACAAATGACTAGGAATATGTATGTATGTATATGTTTGGAATTGTTATTATCTAAACTTCAAGCATATACATACATATGTACATATTAAAGTTATTTTAAAAGTAGTGTTTATACCATAGTTATTAGATGCTAAAATAGGTCTTGTATTATTTATTCTATTTCATTGTCTACTATACATATGTATGTATGAAAGTCAGTGGAAAAGTTTCTTCCGATACACAAAATTCAACAATTCACTTTTTAGTAGATAGATAGGTACAATCCAAATGTGCATATAGTATTTATTCTCAAACTGTAGACGTACCTGCACAAGACTGTTTAGCTTCTTGAATGGCCAATACCTGGTTGTCCTCATTAAATAAAACACAAGCCACAATGTAGGTTACAGTTTTACCTAAGACAGGTGTAAAATCAGAAGCTGCGCTTGGTTGTATACCTTGGGCTTCAGCTGTTGCATTTTGTTCTTCCAATGAGAAGTCGCACAACTCCTGTGTTATATCACCCAAATCCTGTCCAGCAAGAACGTTGAGTAATTTTTGCTCAATAGATGGTAGGGAGTTGGTTTGAGCCATTTTCTTAAAATTAATTCCTTTCAAGAAATACGCGTCAGCTTAAAAAATCAAAATAGAAGAAACATTATTAAATGAGTATGTGTGTATGTGTATATATGACGAAAACTGCATCGGCGATACAACAGTAGGTACGGTTTGTACAATTTTTTGTACAATTACAACATGAAAAGTGAGATTTAAATTTCAAACTAAGCTTGCATACGCCAATAAAATATATACATAGATTCATATAGATTTTCTTTCAAACTTTCCATATCGGTAAATAAATTTAAATAAGTATACCGCAGCAACTATATAGCAGGAATTTTTTTTTGAAATATGCGAACGTTTAACGTTCGCAAAATAAACTTATAGGGTGTAGATTTCTATGTTAATATATCAGACAGCCTTTTCCAGCTGATTCGTAACATTCCGTCTTGACTAGCCATAGATCTGCTCTGCCAACATACAGATTGCTGTTCGCACAGGAATTTGGCTCGTGAAGACCGTCGCCGTTGGTGGTCTGTTGGTGTGCAAACAACATTGTCCGAACAGAGTTATTCGCACAACACTGTTGAGCCATCACACAAACAAAATATGGGCAAAATAAAAAATATGTGTGAATGCACACGACTTTAAACACCCGTACGTAAAGTACTATATGTTACAATATTTATTTATTATCTGACAGATTAGTACAACACAAAAACAGAATTTTTTGTAGGAGAAAGATTTTTTACTGACAAAGCTGAGAGCGCAAAAGAATTCGCTGTAAATTGCATACATATGTACATACGTTTGTATATGCAAATTTAAAAATGTTTTGAAGTTTTATGACGTCGTCTTTGAGGAATGTTAAGGTTTCTCTTAATTCTTGTTTTGTTTTATGTACGAGTAGTGCATGCATATGTACGTACATATGTATGTAGTTTCGTACATAAATACTTTTGAATTATAATTAACATTTTATTGCTAATAGGTACATACATACATATGTTTATATAGCTTTATATATTGATATTGTTAATTTAAAAAAAATCCAGTTTATTATTTAGCCAATGTGAAAGACAATATATTTTTTCCAGAGTTTAACGTGACACTATTGAATGTTAAAATAAAACTGTTTCACATTTGGCTGTATTTACTAACTCATAGTTATTCTACGATAATAGACCAGACCAGTTGGAGCATGGTTGATTTGCTGGTTTAATGGTTGGGTATAAATGTAGACGATGATTGTATTAACCGGAGAAGCAAGTTTTATGCTGGATGCATTTCTACAATACAACAAAATTGTAGTAAAACCAAACATGTACATATGTATGTATACATACATATGTACTACGTATGTTTGTTCCGAGCGGTAAATAAATATGTATATACTTATGTATGTGCATAGCTATTAATTACTTTATAAGAGAATATGTGTCATCCATATTTTCAAGATTTAGTTGGAAGTTTAAACAACGCAAAAAATAGTAAATACAAATCCTAAATGTACATACATATGTATGTAGGAACATGTGTGTATGTACGTATGGATATCCTACAACTTCACGTACATGTGTATCACATACTACATACTACATGAATGAATTAAGCGTAGCACTGGTTTGACTTGGTTGCTTTACTATTTAGCCAACAAAAAGGGTATTTGTTGGATGTGTAAAGTTTTATTAAAATAAAAAAATAATATTTTTCGATCACTATTTGTAACACAGATAATAACGGCCTTTCAAGTCGTCAATCGACTCTCGCTTATCGGCTCACATTTTGCGAGAAGGCTAGATATGTAGCTCATGTGAAAGGAAGTAATTGCAAGCAGGTTAATCGAGTTTAGAGCAACACTCAAAACGAAAAAGTTGCCTACAGTGAAAAAATGAAGTTTTAGAGAAAAAAAAAAATATGAAAAAACTGGCAGAACCCTACATAAATTTTTCGAGTTGCAGGTCGCTATAGGTTTTATATACTTGTATAATGTATTACATTTTAAGCCATTCAAAATTTCTAGAATACATTAAACATGTATGGCGTATGATAACAATTTTAATAAACTGTTCTATAATGCTCAAACTGTCTCCATTCCTGTATACATATGTACAGTTACTCACAGAAATATTTTACTGTTGTAAAATAAAGTAAATTTGAAGAAAAATTATAAATTAAAAAAATATACTTTTTTAAAAATGTGTGTTTTTTATTGAATATTATTAAAGGCAAAGTTAAACTTTAATCCTGTTTTTTTAAAATTAATATAAATTTTTAATACATAAGATAAATATTTAAAATAATATGAACTAGGTGTCAATTTTTTAGGTCACAAAAGTTTTCTTCTTTTTTAATATCTTCCATATGTTATGTTACTTTAGGGATAAAATGGTAATTTTAATATTGTGTATGGTATCCATTGCTTGCTAGAACTGATTACAGACGTCGGGGCATTAATTCCACTTCGACATTTTTCTGGAGGGATTTTGCACCACTCTTCTTCAAATATCCGTTTTAAAGTTGCTTTAGAGGAAATGTTGTGTTCACGAACTTTTCCATCCAGAAAAGCAACTAGAATTAAGACAGTACAGCTGGTGGTCTTGGCTGCTAATGCTTGAAACTCAAATTTTAAACATATATTTATATAATTTTAATACTATGTAAATAAATAAAGAAAACGTTTCCACATTACATTTTGAGTATAAGATGCCAATGGTTACTTTTTTAAATGTGTTTCAGAACCAATATAATTCTACAACACTAATTAAGATTCTCTGTTTCCACTTGTATTCGTCATAAACCTGCGCCAAAACTTTAATAGCCTGCTAAACCTAGCCGCCGATTTTTTATGCAGCTAATATCGGCTTAAAATCAGCCACCGATAATATTTTTTAAGATTATGATATTTTAAACAAATTTTGTCATCCAACAATATATATTAACAATTTTGCGAATAAAATTTAACATACAAAGAAATTATACAAAAAATTACTTTCTTTTTTTTTAGTGTTCGATATCTGATCGTAGGTGTGTGAAAACGGAAATGTACAATTATTGATTCGAGTAAAACAATACATAATTGTGGCACGGGAACGGTTTATAAGCAACTTCTTTTAAATAGTACATATATATTTTATGAAGTAAATGCATACGTTTAAATTTAACAACAACAATGTTAAATATATTTAGTAAAGAAATGTACGCAATACAAGAATTTTAATGTCAAGTATAGCATTTACAGATTAGTGCAAATAATAATATTATGTTCTTTAAATGTAATTATAGTTTTGATAAAGAATATTTTTTGTAATAATCAAGTAGATATTGGTGGTAATAGGTTTAAATAAATAACTTCTTTCCAAAAAGCAAGTATGTGTGTAAATACCACAAGGATGCATGCGATACTGATATATCGGCGATATTTCAGGTTTACCGATATTGCGGTATCTGTTATATATTTTTATTTTCGATACAACAAATTAAAATAAGTGTCGAAAAAAAGTTGTATCGATGCATCCCGATTAGAAACATTTTTCTTGAATAATCTACGTTGTAGCCGATATCCAAAATAGGTTATAATATATTATTTGCCACTACTTCATGTAAGATTTATAATGGCAATAAAACATATACCTTGTCGGATAACTTAAAATTAATCAGTTTCGTTTATATTATTTCTCATTACATTTAATCAACTTTATTAATTTACGTTATATTTTCAAATTAATAAAGAACAAAACTTTGCAAAACGTTAAGTAATAAAAGCGCATTTTCTTAATTGAATGCTTATATAAAAAATATCGCACTTCTAGATGCTTTTAACCTTTTATTATTAGCTGGAAACCAATTAAAAGTTTTTGCTCTAGGCTTGAAAGGTATTGTTTTCAGTAGTATTGACACCATATCCATATTTGAACCAAATTTACATAATTCAGCTACCAATTGCTCTACGGTACTTTCCCTTGACATTGGCTAGTAGACTTTAAATTCTATCATCATATAATAGTGTTTTAATTAATATTTAATAAAAAAGCAAAAAGCATAATTAACTAAATCGGAATTTTAGTGACATAAACGAAAGGAAATAATAAAAACACAAAATGATTTCAAACAGTTTTGAAAATTTTATTTATATAAAACACAAAATTAAAAATCAGCCTAAAAACTAAATAAAAATATAATTAAAGAAACATGTAAACTTAAAAATAAAAATTCACGATTAGTTTAATAATATTGAAAATAAAACAATAAATATTTAAAAAATCTTAGAGCTATCATAAAAATAGTTAAAAATAATAAATACAGATTTCTTAAAAATGAAAGCCTTTAAAAAGGAATGGGTTTATAAACCTTTAATAAATAACATATATTTGTTTTCGGAATCTCTAGGGATACTGCCGTTATAAAATAAATATGGTAATTAAAAGCAATTTTTTTTGTTTTATTTAATTTTCATCTGTTAACTGCTGTAGAGAGATTATTTTCTTACCTAAAATTGATATTAATGGTTTTACAGACAAAATTAAATAACTAATCATTACTTTACTAGCCATAAATCTGTTCAGCCATCGTACATTTTACTGCTCGCACAGAAATCTTGCCAGTGAAGATCGTGGCTGTTCGTGTTCAAACACTGATGTTCGAACAATTTTTCGCACAACTCTGTTAAGCCATTACACTAACAAAATACACACAGGCAACATAAAAAGTGTACGTGCGCGCGCTCGTCTGTGAGCAAGGGTATATAAATTATGCTAAAAGCATTCGATGAGAGACAAAAAATTATTTTCACACTGAACATGTATTTTCCAAACAGAAGACCACGAGCAGATTTTCTCCCGCTATTTTGCAGACTCTTTATCAATGTGCGAATAAATTTATGGGTAGTCAAGACGTCGTGTTAAAAGTAATTTTTTAAATATGCTGTTAAACATCGCTGTTACGAAACTAGTTTCCGCCGGCTAGAAGCCGACTCTTAGACGCCGCCAAATTTGTGTTCCCGAGCCGCCTCGGATGACAGAATGTAACGGCGCAGGACTCTGGGCTTCGTGTATTGCTAAGAGAATTGCCTTTTTTTAATTTAATCAGTTTTTATATAAATATTTCGAATAAATAAACAATAAGTGCAAAATTAATGATTTTAAATAAGCATAATTTGTTAAAAATTGCTAGTTTTTTGTAAACGGGAAGAAAGGAAACGTGAAAAGCGATAAGCAAACGCAAATACCGACAATTATCTTGCCTATATAGTGGCAGAGCTATCTGAAATATCTTCCTTTTCATTCCCCCGCCCTGTAACAGAAAATTTGCGTAGTAAGTATACCAAAAAGAAAAAAAATCGAATTTGTGAAATAAAAAAATAAAAGCAACGTGATATAAATACCATCCGGAGTTATAAACATTCTTAATTTGGAGCATCAGTAAACCATTTTGACTACTTCAAAGTAAAGAAAATCATAAGAAGAGGATTAGGCGATTTAAGAGAACTTAAGGCATTAATCAATATACAAACAGCAAGACATGTCCGACATGAATATTGACAGCATTATATCAAGATTATTGGAAGGTCTTATTTTGTGCATTAATATTTATAACTTTTTTGCAACAAGTATTTGTTTACTATTTATAGTTCGTGGTGCCAGACCAGGAAAAAATGTACAACTATCAGAAAGTGAAATACGTGGGCTATGTCTAAAATCCAGAGAAATTTTTCTTTCACAGCCGATTCTTTTAGAATTAGAAGCTCCTCTCAAAATATGTGGTAAGAAATCGTGTTGTGTTAATAAAAATATGAGGGACCCACTTAAAAAAGAAACTTTAAACGAAAATAAAGAAAGGTAGAAAATGTAATTAAAACAAAAAATAAAGTTTAAAACGAAAAATGACACTGCAGATAGTATATAGCCGCAACCGGCTTGTATCCTAACCAAACTTGACAAGAGATGAGGGAAATTAGTTCCAAATATCTATATGAAATCACATTGTTGGAAAAATCAAACCAGGAATCAGATCATAAGCATCGTTAAAATGGTATTCGTTCTCACGCATATTGAACTAATTTTCATTTGCGTCTCCACCTAGATGTTCATAGGATGCGGTTAGGTTACTGAGCAGAATATGACGTTACCTCAATCCCAATGATTTAAAAGCCCTTCTTTGCGTAATAGCTTCTGTTCTTTGGGTCTTTATTTGGGGAACAGAATATCTACTTTCCATATTACTTTGGCACCATGCTTTACCCTTTTTCCTGTGTAACGTGCGTTCCATTTTATGTTTGAAATCTGTCTAAAGGTTTTACCAAACAACGGTTTTAGTGTGCATTAGATTTGTCTCCACTGTTGTTTAGTCAAGTTTATACGTTCTTGGGCAAACTAAACGCCTGCCTGTGACTGCTTGTTTCATTGTCAACAGTTACATTTCATTGTCTTGGTGAGTAGTTTGTTCAATTATGAGCCTACGTATAATGATGACAATTATGAGTGCTCTCGAAGTTTTACACTTGCACTTGGGAGTCTCGGCTAATTTTTCCTATGAGAAGTCCTTTGATATCATTTAATCGAACCAATAACATAAGTTTTTACTTGATTATAAATATTTTAAATTAAGTTTTGTTTCCCTTCCGTAATTTTCCGAAAATAACTTTGTATATATGAATGCAAATCCTAATAAAAATAATTTGGTTTCCTGGCAATAAACTTCTTGCCTTTGAAGTACGAAGGGTAGTTTAAAAAAATCCTTAGTAACCTTGATTTTTTACATCTTTTAAAATATATTTTATACATACAGTGGCGACAATTTAAAAGCTCGTCATATGGAGTGAAATGCCACTGAGAAAATAATTTTTGGTTTTTTTAGTTGCTCGCAATCTTTTCACCGTTATTTTTTGTCGCAAGGACCGTCTTTCTTATACAGAATCACGAACACTTAATTATTCTAGAAAAAATATGTACAACACGACTCAAACTTTATCAAACAACTAAATCTGTTGGAAACATCCGCATAAGGTGCAGAAGACGTCTACAAGATCACATATAGAATATATAGAGCAAATCAGAGTCAGAATACATTCATGAGTACTCCAAAGGTGCTTAAAAAGTTTAAATAGATATTTAGTGTCAACATACCCACAAGTACTGTAAAATGTATACAATAAGTGAAAATAATTTGTTCGGTGTTTTACATGTATCTTATTTTAAACACGTCTAATAACGATTTGACGATTTCATTAAAATTCTGCTAAAAAAATCGTTTTTAAAACAAAAATTGGAAATAGTGATGTCAGAATTTGTTGAAAGCAAATATATGTACTGAAAATATATATACTGCGAGCAAAAAATAGTAAGACTTTGTTCATAATATTAAATTTCTTTATTTATTCTGCCAAATCTATTTCGTCCCCCTCAAGTTCCGGAATAGCTGTCAATGCGTGTAGCGATTCACGTTTAATGTCTTCAATTGACTCAAAACGGTTTCCCCGAAGTGGTCGCTTGAGTTTGCTGAACAGCCAAAAGTCACACGGAGCTAAATCAGGCGAATACGGTGGTTGTGGAACGATATTGATTGAATTTTAGGCGAAAAACTCACGAAGAATCAATGCGGTATGTGACGGTGCATTATCGTGGTGGACAAGCCAAGAGTTGTCGGCCCATAATTCCGGCCTCTTTTTACGAATAGCTTCGCGCAAACGACCCATAACACTCAAATAGTATTCCCAGTTGACAGTTTGGCCGGTCGGAAGGAATTCGGAGTGCACCACACCTCGATGATCGAAGAAAACTGTCAACATGAGCTTGATTTTTGACTTGCTTTGACGTGGTCTTTCCGGCTTCGGCCGATTGATCGCCTGTTTCTGGGTCGTAAGCGTAAATCCAAGACTCGTCGCCAGTTATAATACGTTTAATGACATTCTGGTAGTCGGAAAGCATTGTTTGACAGACATCAACAGGACGCTGTTTTTCAAAAAAATAGAGTGATTTTGGAACCAATCGTGATTTCACTTTTCTTAGGCCCAAATGATCTTTTAAAATAGTTTTCACTGATTCCTCCGATATTCCAACGATATCAGTAAGGTCTCTGACTGTTAATCGTCGATTCTCGAACACCAATTCCTTGATGTTATTGACGTACTGATCATCAGTTGATGTTGATGACCGTCCTGGACATGGTTCGTCGTCAACGCGTTCTCACCCTCTTTGAATAATTTGTACCAATCAAAAACACTTGCTCGCGACATAGAATTATCACCGAAGGCCTTTTGCAACATTCTGAACGTTTCGGCTCCAGAAATTTCATTTCGCACACAAAATTAAATGAAACTTCTTTGTTGAATAATTTCACTCATTGTAAAAATCGTCTCTCGCACTTGTTGTACTTCAGAAAGACAAGCGTATACTAAACACTAATGATTACTTTGATGTGATATTTGGCACAGATGTCACTGACAGTCATACCAATATAGAAAAACAAATTTCGAATGGAGAATTTTGGAACGAATTTCCGTCATCCCTTGTCAAGTTTGGTTTGGAGACAAACCGGTTTCGGCTATGTGCCAATTTCAAATCAAGAATCAATTTCGAATGGATTTCATCGCGAAATTTAAATTAAAAAGTCTTACTATTTTTTGCCCACAGTAGTACATAAGTAAAATAATGTTTTGCAACAGCTTTGAATTAGGTTTAGTTTTTTTTTTTAATAAAATACAAATGTATAAAAGAATTATTGTTGTAAATGTATCATGAATTGTAAATATTAATAGATATTATTGTTATAAAATTTTAGGAGACATTCACGGACAGTATTATGATTTGTTGCGCCTTTTTGAATATGGCGGATTTCCTCCAGAATCAAACTATTTATTTTTGGGTGACTATGTTGATCGTGGCAAACAATCGCTGGAAACAATATGTTTATTGTTGGCGTACAAAATAAAATATTCCGAAAATTTCTTTTTACTGCGCGGCAATCACGAATGTGCCAGCATTAATCGTATTTATGGGTAATGATTAAATAAATAAATTTTAAAGCCAATAATTTGTAATTGTTCTACGTTTTCTTTATTAGCTTTTATGATGAATGTAAAAGGCGTTACACTATTAAATTGTGGAAAACTTTTACAGATTGCTTCAATTGCTTACCTGTGGCAGCAATAGGTAATAAATAAGAGGGCTTAACAAAAAAATGTTTAAACAAATGAACTATTTAATTACAGTGGATGAAAAAATTTTTTGTTGTCATGGTGGTCTTAGTCCGGACCTTACCTCAATGGAGCAAATAAGGCGCATTATGAGACCTACTGATGTACCCGATCAAGGTCTTTTATGTGATCTTCTGTGGTCAGATCCTGACAAAGATACTATGGGCTGGGGAGAAAATGATCGTGGAGTTAGTTTTACTTTTGGTGCAGAGGTATATAAAATGTAAACACCTAGATTATTTTAGTAATACATATTTAATTTTTGTGGTTATTATTTTTACTCATCACTAGATTGTGGGTAAATTTTTACAAAAACACGAATTTGATCTAATTTGTCGTGCTCATCAAGTTGTCGAGGACGGCTATGAATTTTTTGCTAAACGTCAACTTGTTACTTTATTCTCTGCACCAAATTACTGTGGAGAATTTGATAATGCTGGTAAGTATATTTCATATCTTCTTTATAACTAGAATTAACTTTTTTTTAACATATCTTTTTCTCCTTACAAAAATTTGTTATCAACCCTTAGGTGCCATGATGTCTGTGGATGACACTTTAATGTGCTCTTTCCAAATATTAAAGCCTGCTGATAAAAGACGATTTGTTTATCCTAATTTTGGAAGTTCAGGGCGACCTTTAACTCCTCCAAGAGGAGCAAATAATAAAAACAAAAAGAAATAAGTTCAAAGTTCAAATAGCATGTTCAAACATTATTATAAACCCAAACGTGTGGTTAACTAATAAAATAAACAGCAAAATACCACTTAAAAACAAAATGTTAACACATACACACTCACATACACACAATAATAATATTTCCATTAAAAATATATTACAATTTTTGGAATTATGTTTAACAAATTCTACTATTTTATTTTTTACATAGAATGTATTTTTGTTAACAAATAATTTTAAGATAACTTATTGTTTTTATTATTATCTTTTATTTCTCATCTTAAGCCTCTACTCTTTTAAGTTGTTAGTTATATACGAACTTCTATGTTCTCTCTTCTTATAATTTATATAACCATATATCTTTTTTACACCAAATAGAAATGAGGAGCATATACATATATTAAACAAGAGTGAAATGGGGAGCGTATATATTAAACAAGAGTGAATCATTGGAAGCATTTAAAATAAGCAAAATCGAAAAACTTAAGGCCTTATTTTATAAAACGCAACCCAATGCAATAAAAACAAATTCCAAAATTTTTCAAATTAAAAAATATATATCGTATGTTTTTTTATGAAATCCAACAGCAAATTACAGAAAATTTCTCTTGAATTGTCATTAAAAAAGCTACGCAATTTTCTCTATTGCAAGACCATTTATTTGCACCAATCACTGAATACCGCCAATATAAATTCTGGCATTGCGTTTTGTAAAATAACATCCTTAATTTTTTTTGATAATAATAAATTATATTTGTATCAGCGAAGCTACAACACTTGAACTGATTTTTGTCTTTATATTTTTGCATGATCAATTTGAAATGATTTTTGTCTTCTTAGTTTTGCATGAGCAATTTCTTTAAATCATGGAAATTCAAAATTTTCATTAGCAATATTCAGTACTATGTCTATAAACACAATTACACACTTTCTCAGTCAAAAAATGTAATAATTATAGCGAAGTATATGTATTGTAATTGTATATTATAAGCGTTAAAAAACCTACAGTCTTTAAAATGAAGAGCAAAGTAATAAAAGAAAATCTTGAAAATTGTATTACATTTACACTTATCATAAAAGAGGCACTTTGTAAAACAATTTTATAATTACAAGAAATTCCAATGAACGAAAACAAATGAACATGTAGATGCACGGGTATGCATATAGCATATTAACATCTAGGCTTGTTTTCCAAGGCACATGAAAATGTACATGTATGATTCTAATTATTAAATTAAATCTTATTTATCACCTTAAATTATATAAAAAAAAACTGCAAGGAAAAATGAATCAACAAGCAAAAGTTATATAAATAAAATTTTTAATAAATTTTAAACAGACGAATTCCTGTAAAATGTTTGCTGAATTATTTTTATTTAAGTTTTGTGTATTTTTTCAAAGCACATCGTTTATGGGGGGCCACATTAAAGTACATATATAGATAAATATACGTTCTGGTCCTTTTACAGAAGTTCAATACAATTTCTTTTATTGTTTATTTGTAATTGAGCAGCGTTTGATAACAGCCCTTCCAACATAAAGCAGTTATAGGAAGGAAATATCTGACTTTATAGTCGAATTTAATATAAAATTCATTCGAGAGTTTCATTCAATTGTATGTCAATAAAAAATGTCTGTGTTTAGAATGATTTTTATCTATGCAACCAACATGTTGGTCATCAAATAATGTAATGCATATAAAACTAAAATACATATGTATGTACTTACATATGTACATTTGATATACTGCACAATTAAATAAATATGTGATTAATAATGTGGATGGTAATCAATAAAACCTTAATGCTTGAGTTAACAGCATTAAAATACAAATAGCATACATATTTGCTTTGCTGACATCAGAACCATAAAAACGCGTCTTTTTAGTTTTTTAGTGCAATTTAATTTAAAATATATTTTGCTTTTAAAACCTAATTATTTATAAAAAGAAACTTAAAGCATTACTCTTAGTTAAACCCGTTGTTGTTGATTTTCTATGAGTAATGTCTTTTGCTAATTGGTTCCGTAATATACGCTGACGCAACGCGTATGGCATTGGAGTTAGCGAAACAGGTGATGAAGACAAGAAAATAGATGGTTGAAAATTTGATTTCTTTTTCTTTTCATCATTAATATCAGTTAAGGAACAATTTAATTTATCTGATTCAGTTTTACTGGAGACTGTGGTTGGAATCGTCTCAGAGGACTTTGTAGTGCGATTGGAAGTATTTTGTGCTGTCTCATGGAGATCAGAAAAACAATCTTTGCTATTTTGTATACGAAACTCATTTAAAGCCATTAATTTTGCATAATCCATATTCTGTATGTCTTGTAGAGCACGATTCGTATCGGCAGAACAAGTAGAAATCCTTGAATTTGAACCGATACATCTTATGACTTGTTCTGATGACCCTGGCCATTGTTGATGTTGCTGCAGCTGTTGTTGTGACATGCGTTCATAGTTGCAACGTTGTTCGGTAAACTGGTAATTGATTATTTTTTTCTGAGTGGAGACATTGCAGGCTTCGTTGAAGTTTTTTGAGTGTGGCATTGACCATGATCGTTGTAAATGCATACAACGATTGTTGTTACAGTTGTTTTTTATTATGCTGTTATTTTTTGTTGCTGTTTGAGTTGACCACGCTGATGAACTTATAGAGGCGACAGAGGTATGACGGCTAGAATTGTTGTTTGTAATTTGTGAATGACCAACACAATTTGGAATACTTTTTTTATTTGTTTTAACAAATTGGGATTTTAATGCACTTGAAGTTGTCTTGCCCTTCTTATTAAGGCCGGAAGAATTCCGGCAAAACTCTGAATTGCCCAATTGTGATTCTAAAAACATTTTATTTTTTAATGAAATTTAAAAAATATCTCCTTTTTTCCACATACATACATATGTATGTATGTATGTACATATGTATACTATGCAAATATTGAAAATTCTACTTTTATAGTTTTATTATGTTGTTACAGTTACCTAACCATGACAACTATTGATAATTAATGGTTAGAAGTTACGATCTATTCTCAAACATTTTATTAAAAAAATGAATAGCGCCCTGTTAATAAATAAAAAAAAAATCTTAATATAATATGCTTTATTCGGGAGCCATCGCGCAATAAATTGGCCAGTTGCTTTTGAGTAGAAATTAAAATTTAATTCAATATAGAAAAAATCGAAACAAATTGCTAAAAAATTCAGTCATCAATATAACAAAAACGCCGAAAACTTTAACAAACGTTTCCTTCACTAAAGTTATTTTTTCTAATTATTTAAAAAGGGCACATACATACATACATACGTATATAAATGAACTATTACTGATTTAAAATTAAATAAAATAACGTTTTATTTCATTCAAAGTCTGCAGATCACTTTCAAAGCTTTTAATTTTTAGCATTAGGTGGGATGCCAAGAATAATAGGGATACAAGATTACGCCATTCCGCGCATAAAATAGAAATTTATGCGCATGTAGCAAATGGAGTTACGCGGTTGGCTAATAATAGGTCTGTTCCAGGTGCATAACAAAACAGTCCGAACTAGTCCGAGTTAGTCCAAACGCGTTCCAGATAAAAATTTTGGGCAATTTTGAGAGAAAATGAGAGAGTAAAATTTTTCATTTCCTGTACAAAGTCGTCCGAACTTTTTCTTCGGGTAAGTTCGGACTAGAATTAAATTATCAGCTGTTTTTTGTTTATATTTAAAAACCAAAAAAATTTTTAAATAAAGGAAAAAAGTTTTTATTTTAAATTTATTAAAAAGCAAAACGGAAAATTTTTCCAATAAACTTGAAGTTGTAAGTACATACATATATTTGTGCATATTTATCACTTTATTTAATAAAAAAAATGCTTTTATCGATGAGTTAAGAAGTTACGGACAGCTGCTGCCAATGATGCAATGTTTTGCTTTTAAAATATTATGCATTTTAAGCGTATAAAATTTCTAAAATAAAATTTATTTGAGCTTGTATAATTTTTTAAACTCCAGGTCCTCCAATAAAATTATAAAGTATAATATTTATTTTATTTTAGTTCCAGACGATGCTACACAAAGGTAGCGAAATATTGAATAAAATAAAATTAATATTTATTATACTTTATAATAAAGGAAATTTTATTGGAGGACCTGGAGCTTAAAAAATTAGACAAACTTAATTATAATAAAGGTCAAAAAACTAGAATAAAGTTTATAAAATTTATTTGAGAAAGTAGGCAGCATTAGTTTTTAAAGATGTTCAATTGTGGTTTTTTGCGTTCCAGCAATTCCGGACAACTTTGGCACATTCAGACAGTAATTTTCTTTTTACTCTCAATAGTCCGGACCAGTTTTTTGTGCACCTGGAACAGACCTAATATTAAGCAGTCAGACTGATTTTAAATGCAGAGTTGCCAACTCTCATATAATACATGCATACAAGGCCAATTACGAATTTTTCCGGGGAATTTTTTCCCCTTCCCCCATCATTTATTTCTGTAAATGAATCCTCTATTCTAAACAAGCCAAGTTATATACAGGGTAATTTTTTCCTTTTTCAAATAGTGTTCAGAATCACAGGAGAGGGATAAGGGGAAAATCCTGAGGAAATAAATAATTCTTAATAGAAGAAATGGGGAATTGTTGTTCATAATTGGTCTGATAATTTCTTCGGGACACATAGAATTGGCAACCCGTACATGGGACGACATCTAACGAGTGTCAAATATTTAAATTATGGCTTTAAAATGTTGAATGCATTTTTAAAAACAGCCTAGCCAAATCAAAAGTAGTTAGAACAATTATTTAGATGTGTTGTTATATTTCAAAAAATGTTGTGAAATTAAATAACAGCAACTGATATATATGTATATATTAATATATATATTATACATATAAAATAATACGGGGTTAGTCAGTTTTAAATGCCAAAACTCCCTGTGGTTATGGCGTTGTGAATGTCAAAATATTGATTAACTTTCTCAATATCAACTTTAAATATTGGTTAACAGTTATTTGTTTCCAATTAATATAATTTTTAACTTGCTAATTTTTCCCAAGTAATAAATTAACAATAAATTCACAAAATTATTATTATTATTATTGTAGATAAGCATAGGGACATCTGTATGCGAATTCGCTGGTTACTTAAGTCAGCTATGAAGTAAACTTTATGAAAATTATTAGAGAAACTAAAAATATCGTATCTTATACTTGAGGGGTCATAAACAAAGTGAGAATTGTTTATGAAGCCCGCGACACGATATTATTATTATTTCATTTCGAAAACCAGAATAAAATGCTTGACAGACGTAATTAAGACTTTTTTCCAGAAAAGTTTTCTTTAAAAATAAAAATATTGGCACAAATGTTTTAAATCAGACACTAAAAACAATCCATTGAAAACATTGAATTTGATTCCAGCCACTTATATTTTCGTCTTAATTTAAGTAGTTTTTATGAATTAAAACTAACTAAGAAGTTTCTTTATTTGACGTCACATTTCCAAAATAAAATTTAGTCCAGCAATAATAAGCCAAACGAAAATGAATAATTTTTAATTTCGTAAGATTTTTCAAAAATAAAACTAATAATATGTATATACTACTGTGGGCAAAAAATAGCAAGACTTTGTTCATAATTTTAAATTTCTTTATTTATTCTGCCAAATATATTCCGTCCCCCTCAAAGTAATCCCCCCAGCTGCAATACACTTATGCCAACACTTATGCAAAGTCAAGTTCCGGAATAGCTGTCAATGCGTGTAGCGATTCACGTTTAATGTCTTCAATTGACTCAAAACGGTTTCCCCGAAGTGGTCGCTTGAGTTTGCTGAACAGCCAAAAGTCACACGGAGCTAAATCAGGCGAATACGGTGGTTGTGGAACGATATTGATTGAATTTTAGGCGAAAAACTCACGAAGAATCAATGCGGTATGTGACGGTGCATTATCGTGGTGGACAAGCGAAGAGTTGTCAGCCCATAATTCCGGCCTCTTTTTACGAATAGCTTCGCGCAAACGACGCATAACACTCAAATAGTATTCCCAGTTGACAGTTTGGCCGGTCGGAAGGAATTCGTCGCCAGTTATAATACGTTTAATGACATTCTGGTAGTCGGAAAGCATTGTTTGACAGACATCAACAGGACGCTGTTTTTCAAAAAAATAGAGTGATTTTGGAACCAATCGTGATTTCACTTTTCTTAGGCCCAAATGATCTGTTAAAATAGTTTTCACTGATTCCTCCGATATTCCAACGATATCAGTAAGGTCTCTGACTGTTATTTATCGATTCTCGAACACCAATTCCTTGATTTTATTGACGAGTTGATCATCAGTTGATGTTGATGGCCGTCCGGGACTTGGTTCGTCGTCAACGCGTTCTCGACCCTCTTTGAATAATTTGTACCAATCAAAAACACTTGCTCGCGTCATACAATTATCACCGAAGGCCTTTTGCAACATTCTGAACGTTTCGGCTCCAGAAATGTCATTTCGCACACAAAATTAAATGGAACTTCTTTGTTGAATAATTTCACTCATTGTAAAAATCGCTGAACGCACTTGTTGTACTTCAGAAAGACTAATGATTACTTTGATATGATATTTGGCACAGGTGTCACTGACAGTCATACCAACGTAGAAAAAAAATTTCGACGCTTGGATTTCCGCGCGAAATTTAAATTAAAAAGTCTTACTACTTTTTGCCCACAGTAGTACATGGTTTATTCAAAAGAAAATGTGAATTTTGAATTCTCGCGGGCTGTGTACATTCGATTATCGACATTTTGTTTGTTATGTTGGTACACATGTATAAGTCATATGTTGGCATTATCAGCCAATTTGGATTAGTAGTTTGTTGTTGGTACGAAACAAGCCGCGTGTAGCTGCTCTATAAGGAGATACATTTTTAAAAACTCCAGGATTTTTGATTATATAGTCCTGCCCGAGGAATTACAATGTTGTCTTTGGAATACTCTTTGTTTCTTATGGCACACGCTTTAAGGGAACACACGTTTTTGTGCAAAATAAATAAGCTACATAAGACATTGCTCATAAGACATTGCAATAAATTCAGCCTGACTTATGCGGCAGAGTTATAGGAAAGTCTCGCCAACCAGCAAAGCCAGTTGACCTCACCGATTCCTCACATAATTTCATTTAGAATCTTTTCAAATATTTTATTCAATTTTAATATCCATTAGATAGAGATGTGTAGCCCCTAACAGCTTTTTTTGTGCCAAAACTAAAATATGTTATTTATTTATTTTAAATTCGCGTAATAAAACATAAAATTGTTTTGGCAGCCCTGGTCTTACTGCTAGTGTTCGTATAAAAGCTCCGAACAAGAGAGCATCCCGTTCATTGTATTTCTAACGTTTCATTAACAACAACTTAAGGAGTCAAGCCGAGTTTGTGGATTAAAAAGTTTTAAAAAACACGAGTTTATTTTAAATATTTAATTTTGCAATAATAATTGGTTAAACAAAAAAACAATAAATTATAAAATATACAAAAATTAATATAAATATTGACTGTAAATAAATAAAACAAAACTAATCGTAACCTGAAATGTGTTCCAAAATATTACAACTTGTTGCAATATTGCTTTTAATAGCTGTTACTTTTTGTGCCACAAAAGATTTGCGTAAGTTTTATGTTGGGCCACATAAAAAGCGACTGCTCTTACAAGTATTTACAGTATTTCATAACTTAAAGCAAAAATAAAATATGTTATTAAAAAAATAGGTTAAGCCATGGCGTAATAAACCTGGTAAATAAAATAAAAGTATGTCTGGATTTTAAAGGCTTTTAATGCTGCCTTAAGTTAGAAAAATTACTTTGATTTCTCTAATTTATATAAAGAATTTTGAAATAAGAATGGAATTGTACACAAATTTTTTAAGTTTTACACAAATATTAGAGAAAAGAGGAAGAATGCATAAAAGTAATTTAAAAAAAAAAAAACGTAAAAGCCTTTACAAGGAAAACTATAATCAAAGTTATTTTTTGGTGGGATCGAAACGGGACCCAGAAAGTAAGTGGTCTGCTTCGATATTCCCCCATACATTAATATTTTTGGTGGTAAAATTACCCGCTTTAACGGTAGTACGCCAAGCCATATTCGGGTCTAAAGCACACAGAGTGTATATTACACGAAACCATTCGCTCTGTGTTTACCCCCTCATAAGTTTGCTTCCTTTAATCATATTGGAGATTGAAACGTAAATACTCTACGTATAGGTAACCTCATAGGCCAAGTTTGGAAGTTTTACCGTAAAAGCTTATGGTTACATCTTAGTGCATATTTTAGTACATTTTCACTGACTCACCAATATTATGGGACACTTCCATTGTAGCTAGAGAGCTAAAATTTGGTATAAAGGTAGACCTTGGGGAATAAGTAATGAGAAAAATGGACACTTTTCATCTAGTGGACTAGGGTTCCCTCTTATTTGTATGGAGCATTTCCACTATAGGTAGAGAGCTGAAATTTGATATAATCTAACCGTCTGTAAGCTTTAAGCTAAAACAGGTTTTATACATTAACAAACAAAGATAACTTGAAAAGAAGTGAAAATAAGGCCAAGTTTCTTCCAAAAATTTCGGCCGTAAAAAGTACTCAGATCCAATTGAGGACCAAGTTCTTCATATGTACAATACCATCTCATGCCTAGGTAACTTGCTAGCTTGGCAAATTTTTGTGTTATTTTCTGATATGAAAAAGGATTATGGGAGAAATGTTACGAAGCTAGAAAGTTGCCTAGAAATTGGAATGGTATTGTACATATCAAAAACTTGGTCCTCAATTTGATCTCAGTACTTTTTACGTCCCAACTTTTTGGATCGGGACTTTATGTTTTTGTGCGGATTTCATTTACACCACTTATTAGTCGATTACTTTCAGTGCCAGCACGACTTTTGCAACAATCAAGCGTTTAAAATTTTCAACGGACACAAAGTGAAGTTATAAAGTTTTAATGGATATTCAATCTTATACAATTCATTTCATTCTGTATTGAAATACAATTTTCATTTATTTGCTTGGGTACATCCAGTATGTATTGCAGAACGTAAAATAATAAACAAGAAGGAGAATAAAATTAAATTTCCTTATCCACATTAAATGCATAATTCGAAGTTTCAAGTTTTTTACTTTAAAACAAAATTAAAATGTTGACTATAATTTTTTGATATATTTTTATTCTTCCCTGTTGTCAACAAATAGACACTCATCTCAGATTCATTAAGAGTGTGAAATTGTAGACAACATCGAAAGTGCAAAGGTGTATCCCAGCAACAAGCTTACTTACGTTGTGTAAAGTAATACAAAATACAAAGGGTTATGAACTAAACAAAAATAATAAAGAGATTTTCAATATCATTACCTTTTTTTTTGTTAAAATGTACTTACATGTAAATATAAACTGCCTTATTGATAAAAAATATTGGTGATTTATGAAACGTTTATGGGAAAAATTTGTACGGAACTTTGTTCATTAACCTTTTATAAATCGAAAATAGTTTTTAGAAATAAGGCCGTTAATGCGCAGTCCAACAAAATACATATTAACATAAATAACTCGAATAAAAAAATTTTCTTGAATGTCAAGGTGAAAAACAACTACTAATGAAAAAACGTTACTTTTCGTGAAGAAATAGATATTAAAAGAAAAAGAAACAAATATTTTTTTTAAACCAAAATTAAAATTGCTAATTAAGATACAAAAGTTAAAAAAAGGAATGATGCTAATCAAATAAACCCCAATATCTATGTATACATAATGTACGTGTACGTACACACACACACACACACACACACACATGTATATATAGCAAAATTAATTTAATACAAAACTGACCTAGGTTAACTGACATTTTTTGTTGCCTTTTTATTGCTTCGTTTAACGGCATACTCTTATAAAAAACATACTTGCATACATATGTGTATTTTTAAACTGGTTTCAGAGTAATATTTATGCCCTTATGTATTACTTTTAAATGTATTACTTTTGTGACTAGGTACTAGGCACATGTCAAATATTAATGAATTAACCTGCTTAAACAGTTCATAAAGTAATCAGTCAACTGATATTTATTTTTAAAACAAGAATCATTGGGTAATAAAGAAGTGAATAGAAACAAGATTTAAAACATTTCAGCCGATGCGAAATAGTTTCAATTTTGAGTTAAAAAGTTTAAAGTTAAAAATGTAAATAATTCTTTAAAAAAAAATTCTAGTTTATTTTAAAAATTTACCTAAAGACAATTAATTACAATAAAGATAAAAATCTCAAAAAACCGCCTTAACAACCCAAAACAAAAAAATAAAATTCCCAAATCCCCAAAACAAATTCCTTATCTCTCAAAATTCAAAGAAACCCCCAGTTCCCCTAATCGGACAACACTGTCGCGAATTCTCTCACCAGTTGTAGACTTATGTGTTAGTGAACAAGTTTCAATGTATTGAGATTGTTAAACTTATACTGGCATATGCAAATTCTTGGTAAATACTGCAAAAGCTTTAATGATACGCATGTTTGAATTGTAAAACTTAAAAAGTAAATTTATAAGACGTTATTTTTTTTTTAAATTTCTTTGAGTTGATAATTCTAAAAGGTATATTTAACAAGTAATTTGCTTTTTACATTTGATATAAGTACATCCTTATGTACATATGTATGTATTTACGGATATACTCGGTATTTTGTATCGAGATGGAAATAAATATTTTCATGTTTTAAATCGTTTTAATTTGGAACAGTGGACGAATGGTGGAATTAAAAATAGTATTATTTTAAAATACCAAATATAGGGTGGTCCAACCATAATGCACGATGTTAATTGTGAGTTACACCCGCGAGATGATAACGGTCTTCTTGTGGTCAGAAATTGTGGATATATCGCTCATATACATATATAGGCATTTAATACATAAAATTTGCTGATCGTTCTTACAAATAAAATTTTACGAATAAGTTTTGTTGCAAACATATACATTTGGCTTTGAAATGTTTAAAATTTTTTCCAAATGCAAAATTATTTTAAGGAATTTTGTACCTTTTTTTTTTTTTTTTTTTTTAATTTAAAACTTTGTTCATATTTTATTGATTTTTAATGAAAGTTTTTGTAATATGCTACCCAAAGGCGTAGCGAACTATCGAGTATCTACCTATAAATAATGAAATTTTGTTACAAAAAATATTATTAAAGACCCTATACCTCGAAAATTATTTAATTTAACTAAGATTTAAAGGTAAAAAAATTTTGTAATTAATAATGATTAAAATAATATTTTTTTGAAATACAGGGGTATCCCGGTTTAACGAATACCCAGTTTGACAAATTCGCGATTTCACGCACGCAAATTTGTATTAAGTACCTTATATATCGAACAACCCAAACAACTGGAAAGATATTAATGAGGTTAATTTGGATCAAAGAATGGAAAAGCAATGAAAATTGGCGAGCGGTCAGAAATGCGAACGTAAATGTTTAAATGATATCAAGCTGAAAGAAAATGTAATGGCAATTTAGTTCGTTTAATGAAGGAATGTGGGGAGAATTTTTTATCTAAGAAACTTTAACCCTTTACACAGTTTTGCTATGTGAAAATTAAAGCGGATCAAAAAAGATTAAACTTTTGAGGGATACATTTCGGTTTTCAATGTGTTTGTTTCAAAAGTAATTTTGCTTAAAACAACAGGCTGCTGCTTATTGTGTTAATTTATCGAAATATATTCTTTTATTGATGCAAGTAAAAAAAAAGTATACCGGATTTCACTTTTCTATTTAACGAAACGGCCTGACAATATATCATTCGTTAAACCGGGATACCACTGTACATGTATTCCCAAAAGGGCTGAAGTACATACACACATATGCATATGTATGTGCATGCAAATTGCTAAGTTTTTCTAACACAAATAGTAAATATTGGTCAAAATTTAATTTACACTCTCTCATTTTAGTGTTTTGTGAATATACTGCAACCATGCACATGCAGTTGTGAACAAACATACATGCAGACATACTAAGAAATACTTTATTAGGAATCTATTTTACACATTGGTGAATTAAGGAAACACATTACTTAGTTTATACATAATAACTTTATAAGTACAAAAACTCTTTTAAATACATACTCGTACATAAAAACATATCTATGTATATACATTTATATATTACAAATCTTTTTTTTTCTTTACAGCTGATACTTTTGAAAAATGTAAACGAGATTCAAGTTTTGACAAATGCCTTGTAGATGCTGTGAACAAGGCGATACAAGTATTAAAAACCGGTAAGAAACTAAAGTGATATTTATAGAAAAATCTGAAATATTTCTTTGGCATCATTTCTAATTTAGGAAATAAAGACTTTGGTATTCCACAACTTGAACCGTTGTCTATAAAAACACTAGTTATAGATGCTGGAACAGCACCAATAAATCTGAGGCAAACATTGAAAAATGTTTTGGTTAATGATATGATATCAACAAGTAAAATAAAGAGATACAGGTTTGTTGTAGCAAAATAAATTTTTATAAAATAAAGTTAAATTTATTGCTAATAAAATAATATCAAATTACAGAACCGATTTGGATAAATATCTCATTATTTGTGACAGTGTAACAGACCGTATTGAAATGTTGGGTGACTATGAGATGTCCGGTAGAATACTATTGCTGCCAATCACTGGCAGCGGACGAGCAAACATAACACTTATAAATACTAAAATTGAACATCGTTTGATTGGTGAATCCTTCGAAAAGGATAATGTTAAATACATGCGGTTAAAGGAATACCGCGTTTCATTTGATCCAAAACGTGTTTATATGCATTTTGAAAATCTCTTTAATGATGTCATCCTCTCGCAAACAATGAATCGCTTCTTAAATGAAAATTGGGAAACTGTGTTTAATGAATTAAAAACTGGCTATGAAAAAAGTTTTGGAATAATATTTCGCGAAATTTCAAATCGTTTGTTTGAAAAAGTACCCATAAATTCAATATTTTTAATATGAAAAATATAATATAACTACACACATATATACATAGATACATGCATACATATGTATGTACTTACATATTTTGGAATATACATACTTTTTCTGCTGTAAATTTTTGTAATTTATGACAATTTTTAAGCCAATTAAAAGCCATTGCAGCATATTTCTCTTGCAAAATATCAACTTTCATAGTGAGAAGGCAAATTATTTTTCTGATTTTACTTGATAAATAAATTTTAGTAGTCAAATCTTTACATGGCGTCCTGACTAGCCATAAATCTGTTCAGTCATCGTACATTTTGCTGCTCGCACAGAAATTTGGCTAGTGAAGAACGTCGCTGTTGATGGCCGGTTCAAAGAGAGTTGTCCGAACAACTCTGTTATGCCATTACACAAACAAAATACACATAGGCAAAACAAAAATGTATATGTGTGTGCGCTCGTCTGTAAACACCTGTACATAAATTAAAAGTGTCCACACAATCTCGATGAGGGACAAAAAATTATGTTCAAACTGAACAGGAACATCTACACGGATTCTCCAAACAGAAGACTACCATCACACTTTCTCCCGTTATTTTGCAGACGATCTCTCAATGTGCGAACAAATTTATGGCTAATCAAGACGTATTGTTACTTTTTGGTTGTTCTTCTTTTTAAATTTAATGGCTTTTAATGGCATCTATGCACAAGCCATAATAAAACACCTTACGCAATATCACTATACGTAAGCTTGCTTTGAATTGGCTATTGGCTTATAGAATCATTTAAGACTTGCATTCTGATACACTTATGTATATTTAATACTTTACATATAATCATGTAGGTATGCACTTGTACATAAGAAATAGAATATTTTAATGTAAATAGTTTAAACATACAGTAATAAAGCATCAAATCAGCATTTTTCTATTTTTTAAATGACGGTACTCAGCGGATAACAAATCCGAGGGCGCGCGTTCGCTGCTCCTTCAATCTTACTTCCATTAAAGAATTTACTCCAAACATCGATATCGAACAATGTTATTAACATAACAATTTTTATTTGATTGGCCGAAAAGAGAGTGTTTTTTCACAACTTAATTTAAAAAAATTTTATTTGAAATCAGAATTTCTACAACTATATTGATTTCTCTGTTCAAGTTAATGTTACATAACGTAATGTTATAGTGTTTTTAAATATTTTTCAGTTTAATTTTATCTACATACACACAAACATCCATATATAGGTAGACGAAGAAAATTATTCAATACCTACAGTTGCCCCAATAAAATTTGTGACTTATTTTCCGCAATAAACTCGATTTTCGCAACTGCTCAAGTTTATGTTAGTAGCGTTAAGCTAGGATCTTTATTCATACATAGACTTTAAAAGGCTCGAAAGAGCGGTTATTTAGTATACTGTGCGGAGAACAATATCTTGTAAACCCTATGTAAATAATTGAAAAAGAGAGAGAGAGTGTGGATAATTTTTTGGTATGAACACACTTATTAGAAAAAAATGTTGTACGGAAATTTTATTTGCTTACGAAACTTATTTCTTAAAATCGAATTCCTAGGTGAGTTTTTTTTTTTAATTTAGAGTCGGACAGAATTTTTAAAAATGTTAATTGGAAATTGGCCAGTTCGTGCCATATCCATTTTGGCGGTTTCCTTCGGCAATAATTTGCAAGTTTAATAGCTTCTTTGGAAGTTTTAAAATTATACTTACCTTAAACTTTTATTTGGAATTACAATTTAGCTGTGTTTATTAACTACTAAACTAAAGTATGTCTATTAATTATATGTTTTATAAACTTACCTAATATCATGCATAACAAGTACTATGTGCATATGTCAATTGAGTTATTTCTTACAACTTTTAGAATGCTTCTAAGATTTTAATTATTCGTATCAAAGTGATGGGAGTACAGGGAAAATTATGAACAATGATTTAATGCAGTATTGTACACATACAATACTCTTTTTTGCGACTGTGTAACTGAGACAATATTATTTACTCATAGAAATCATTTCACAGTTAAAGTTAGTTCCGCATATTTTGTTTTTTAATTAAGTTTACGGTGAAAATAGAAAAGAATAACATTTAGTAAAGTGAATAATTAGTAAGTGCTTTGAAATAAAAAAAAAATTAAAAATATTAATAAAAAACTACCTTATTCGGTATAAAAAAGGAGTACAAAACTAAAGCAATTTTAAGGTGTTGCAGGTATGAAGACAACAAAAAGGTGAAACTCGATTTTGTTGTTATTGTTAAAATAAGAAAATGTGCTAAAAATCAATATGAAAAGAAATTGGTGTTCTGTGATGTTAATAATAATATATGTTGTCATTGATTTAACTAAGTTCAAAATATTAATAAGTAGCAAATGTGAATGGTAAAGGAAAATTTGTATAATATTTCTTGTCTTTGCTAACACTGATTATTTTAGAAGAATTGTTTGCATTGATTTTTCTTTTGTTTTAATGTGATTTGTAAATGTGTATGTATGTATGTATGTTATTATATAGTATTTACGTGGACTACAGTGATGTTGAAAAATTTGACTGATGTTCGGTTTCACTTTAAAATAGCGATCATTACAATAATGGGTTTTTATTATTTCTAAACGTAAGTTATGTACTTCGTTAGGAATTAATTAATTTTGCTATATGATAGTAAATTTATATGAGCAATAATAAAACTGGAGTAAAATTAAAAAACAAGTATTAAAAGCAATATCCTGCAATTTTGACAGTTATATGATTTATATGTGATTATTAATAACATATCCAAAGAAGGATCCATTGCAGGTAGTACATGACTGTCTACAATAAACATGCAAAAAGAATCAAACAATTATCGGATAGGGCTACATTACGGTTATACCTTGGAATGACGCATACATATATGCACATAAGATGTTCCGTCATCCCTTGTCATATTTGGTTAGGAGACTAACCGGTTTCGGCTATGCGCCAAGGGACAAGGGATGACGGAAATTCGTTCCAAAAATCTTCATTAACACACCCTGTCTGAATAATGATTGATTATCAAACTACAAAAAATTATCCAAGTTATCAGTAGATTTATAAGATATAGATTGCATATATCCCTACTACAATAATATATTCTTTGTTGTTCTTACTCTGTCATTCAACATTTTTGAAAAACGGTCACTAGTTTTTTATAAATGGAGTTTGGCACTTGAAAAGGAGGGTAAAATGACCAGCTGGCCTGACGAAGCTACCTTGTTTAATGTGTCTCGTCACTATTAAGCTCTATATACAAAATATATTCAAACTTTGCCTCCTATGTTCTAATTTGAACTAGTATTAAATTCAATAAACTGTTAATAAAAAGCTTTATTATTTGCGTGGAAAACAGGATATAGAATAGAAAAAAATATTATGTCAAAGATGTAAACAATTTGTAATGAAGTTCTAATTTTCACACAAATTCAAAATGTATGTATGTATGTACATATATATTTTGTAGTCAAAGTTTTGCAAAACTAACCGGCATGAAATTTTTATATTTAAATCGGATCTAATTTTTTTACGTATATATATACACACAATAAAAAAATTAAAAATACTCGATTACATATTTCAATCAAAAGCTGAAACATTCGAATACTACCGTAGTGCAATTAATTACAATTGTAATTTCAATAGTTATATATATATATATTTTTCCTAAATTTTTCAATTACATACTATACTAATGGATTCAACAAATTATTTTATTATTTGAACTTTAATAATTAATTGCAAATACATATGTATATTTTACATAAATATATATTTAAAATCAGGTTTCAATTGTTTTGTGCAATTTTTTAAGAGTATAGTACATTTGTATGTAAACCAACAGAACTTTTAATGAAATCTTTAAACAGGCTTTTTAAATTTTGTATGGAATTTTGTACGAATACGGCAAAAATCCGTATATGTATATTTTTCTATATATTTTTCTATATAAACCGTAGCGGTCGTACGTATACTTACATATGTATGTGTAAAGCTAATGTATAAAAATAAATAATATATTTGTTTTAATAAAATAAAATAAAAAGAAATACTAATTATTATATTTTAATTAAAAAATAACGAAAATTGTGACAAATTAAAATAAAACTACTTTAAAAGCGCTAAACTTACCGGAAAGGAAATAACTGTTACTAAACAGAATAAAAGTGAGTGTTACCAGATGATATCAATGTAGCATTTTTTTTTATTCTTTTCTAAATCATGACAAAAGATTGCATAAATATGTACATATGTATATATATAAAAATAAAACTATAGCTCATATTGTTTGATGTGCCGGTATAATCTTTATAGTTGTTAAAAAAGTTAAAAGAAGAGCTGCAAATAACTGAATGCCGTTATATTATAATCGAATTAGAAAGTCACATCAATATTTCACCCTTCTACCAAACTTAAAGTCGAAGATTTTATTTCTCCTTATTTTTATATCGAGGCATATTCTCCAAGTACACAAAACAAAAATTATAATAAATTTTGCACCGACAGTTATAAGTTTAATGCATATGTATGTATGTACATACAAACTTAAATAAGTACATATGTATGTATGTATATTGTGGTCTGATTTGCCTTAAGCCAAAAGTAAAAGCAGTTTTAGAAGAACCCACAAAAAGAACAAAAAAAAAAGCAAAAAAACTTAAAAATCTAAAATTTGTGTGAGACGTAGAAAAAGTGTAAGAGAAAACAATAAGCCGTTAAATAAATATTGATAGCCTGGTTACAAAACAGACAAAAACAGAACAACGTATTGCACACATGATAATATAAGACTGTTGTGCTTGAGAAAATAACCACACCCACAAATAAAAATGTTGTGACTTCGATTGATAATATTGATAGGACTAAAGTAAAAAATAAACAAAATAAACAATAATAAGTGCTATGCACATGAATATATTAATTTATTTATTAAACTTCTTTTGTAATGCAGTAGCCTAATGTCCCACGTTTATATACTGCTACATATGGATATGGTACCCGCTACCTTTTCATCAAAATTTACGTTTATTTTCAGTTAAAGGACCACATCAAGAGCAAACAAATATACATTAAGTATGTACATAAAAGTTTGTTAAATTTTTTAAACGCGTTATGTGAAATCATTGGAAGATTAGGATAATATTTTCATAAGAAAACCTCCAAACTGCCGTTTAATTCATTAAAGCTCGGCCCGAACATGTTTAATTTTATGAAAAAAGGAGTATCAGCAGCATCTGGAAATGTTAGCGATAGAGAAAAGGCTGAAAGGGAAGAAAAAGAGAAACGTAAACGCGAAAAGAAACAACGTAAAGAAGCGAAAAATGCTTCAGGAGTACCGGGCAGTATGAGCACTGAGGAATTGCTACGTTTGGATGAGGCAATACATGTAAGAAATAAAGAAAATCTGAGACTATTTAAAGAGTTTTTATTTCTTCCTATAGGTGCGAAGGTCTCTTAAAATAAGAGGGCGACGGAAGGAAAAAGAAAAATTGCCTAGTGGAATAACAGCCGATTACAGCGCCGAATTCTTCGCTGCGCTCAATGCGGACACATCGGGTGGCAGTGAATTAGATCGGGGAAATGAGGAAATTGTGGCATCTGTAACAACTACTATAGAAAGCCGACATAATGGCAGTGGAAATTCAAGTATACATTCCATATCAGAATCAGCTGCTTATCTGAGTGGTATTGGAGACATTTCCAAAGTAGGTTATGCATATTATTGAAAATGTGGGAATTTATAAATTAATATCTCTTAACTTTTTTCGTTTTTATAACAGAATCGCTATATGCTCCCTGTTCCACCAAAACCACCTAAACGTGGCATTCTCAAAGGCTCGCGTAGTAACATTAGTAATATACATGAAGAAATAACGGTTGCCTCTCCAGATTCACTCATTCGCAATACAATGCAGAACGAAATGATTTTTGAAGGTAATCGTAGTATGGGAGGTGCTGGATCTATTGGTTCTAGTTCCAGTCAGCACGGGACCTCGTTTACATCAGTAGAGAGTTTACGCAGCGATGAAGGTGGCATACAACGAGCTATGACCTTGCCATCCAGTGCTCGCTATACAGCATTTGTTCCCCATGCAAATCTCAGAGTTATGACCTCTCCTTCCCCAAGCGCTGATAGTCTTACAGATACTACAAATTCCTCATTTGCCACACCGCCATTTTCACTGAGCCCAATTGGAGAATCTCAGGGCTTAGAACGCTGGTCTAGGGTACAAACATTTGAAGATGCAGATTTACCCCTGCCGCCAATCAAATTAGTGAAATTACCACCCCCAAGATCATTAGTTATTCGTCGCAAGAAGTCTCCAAGGCAAGATTTTGGCTTTAGCTTACGTAAAGCGATTTGTTTAGACCGTTCCGAGTCTTTAACAAATCCGGTTTTTAAACCGGTAATTTTTGCTGAACCAGGTGCTGGTGGTGGTTCTACTGGCTTATTGCCAGGTGACCGATTACTTAAAGTTAATGGAACTTCTGTTTGCCATTTGTCGCGAGAACTTATAATTGAAATGATAAGAAATAGTGGGGAGTCTGTTACGGTCGAAGTAAGTTTTATAATTCAACGTCACTCCTTCAATACAACAATTGAAAATTACTTAATACTTTTTGCAGGTTCAACCTGTTTCAGAACTAGTCGAACTTAGTCGTCGATGTATGCCTCAGAATAATAACAGCGATGTAGACGAAACTGATCGAGTTCTTCTTAATGTGAACAATTGTAATACTCTAAAACGTAGTGCTAGTAAACGAATAAAGGTAAGTGTTTCACAAAGATTATAGAAACAGTAAATGCTTATATTTTTCTTAATATTTTCATAAATATTTTTAAATTATAAAAGTTTTGTCAAATAAAGTTGATGTAGAAATTTTATTGATAAAACTTGTATAATTCGAATATTGGGTATATTATTTAAAATAACTCATTAATTTTTTAATACAGAATTAAGAGTAAATAAAAAAAATTATGGGATATTTTTGTTAGTTAAAAAAGAAAAAAAATTTTTTATAAAATTGCAATTTATTACGCTTGCTAGTCTCTATGCGCATTTCGCTGGTTGCTTCAGCCAGCTTATCAAGAAAACTTTGCCAGCAGTTTAATAAAAATGTGTTAGCCTGAAATTTTTTAAATCAAAAGAGAAGATTTAAATACATATGTTTAAAACAAAACATTAAGGTTTTAAGAAAACCCCAACAGACAAATTATTACTTAATTTTATAATGAAATGTGTTGAGATGAAGTTAATAAAAAAGTATTTTTTTATAATAAAAAAATATTTTTAACAAGCTAAACGTTAAGTGTGGGGTTTCGTTTTCGTTAAAATATAAATACATACTACTTGTAATATAAATACGTTCATAACGTTGGCTTATATAGAAAAGATTAAATATTGTTTTGGACGTATTGAAAGACAACTTGTAATAAAAGTTTAAGGGTGTTATGGTTGCTAATAAGGAACTTGTAGTCATGTTACAAAAAGACCTAACTATTTTTTTAAGAAAACGCTCTAACTCGTTGTTTTGTTTATTTCGAAAACTATATTTCAGAAATAGTCCTTCAAACAACTACAAATAGTTAGTTTTTGTTAAAGGTCATTTGTACAAAATTCCCAAAAAATTTTTAGATTTTAAGAGAGTTTCAATTTTGTTTTGATTGCTCTGTTTAAATGTTAAAATAGGCCAAGTAATTGTGAAGTAGGTATGAATATGTGCTGCGAAGTCCTGTACACTGTACTGAATAAAACCCTAAGTTATTTTTAAAGCTTCTAGAATCAAAGACAACTTTATAGAAAATTAAAGAAATAGTTAGATTCTCTGTGGAAATATTTGAAAATTCTTAAAAAGGATGCTCCTACGGGTGTTCCTTAGATCTATCAAAAGAGAATCACTATTCAAAGGGTATTGATTGTGGAATGGTTCGACAACTCCCATTGTTGACAAAGAAACAGGATTAAAGTTTGCCCAAGAAAATTGTTGGTTGTAGAAATAAAGTAGAGAAAAATATTATATAGAAGGCCCAGGGGAGGGAAAAAAGACGACGTTTTGCATGGTGGCACGAATCAGATTTTCAACAACTCGGCCGCATAGATCAGGCTGAATTTGAGGGATGGATTGTGTTCATGTTAAGTGCATCGGTAGATTGCGGCCAGTTAGATTGAACCCAGGCAGAAATAGTCTAACCAACGTTTGCACAAACGAACATTCATTTTTAAAATAAAGTTTTATGATTTGGACGAGCCCCTCAATCGTGTACCTTGCCAAGGTGATTTTTATCAGCTACTGAATAAAAATAACAAATTTGACAGACGCCGCCAAAACAGGACCGCCACAGACTGTGAAAATGGAAAACTCTTTACGCATAACTTTGTTATTGGTTTCAATAGCCCAGCTAAAAATCTTAAAAATATATTTGGAAAACTATAATAGTGGAAGTCTTTAAACTTTGTGTAAATAATATTACCATCACTTTATGGGGTCAATTCAAAAAAAGATCCAAATCATTACGATGCGAGTAGCCAAGCGCACCAAATGACGTAAGTAGAATATTACTACTTCCTTTTATAACTAACTAATAGACTTCGTTCTAATTTTGGATTATACAAGTTTTCTTACATATATGTACGTTCTCCCACAAAAATTCTCTCTGCCATTTCTCTCTGATTTGTTTTTGTTCAAAAATTAAAAATGAGAAAACAAAATGATTTTCAAGAACAAGCAAGTTTGTACATCTTTCCGTTCTTCTTACCTCCCTCTCTCTCCTATAAACTTCGACTTGTATCAAGAAAACTTGCATAATAGTATGTTAACACATGTGCCTTAATTGCGCAATTAGGGTCAATTTACCATAAAAGAATTCAATTAATTAATTAGCAATTAGTATTAGATCACTCCATAAATTGAATCAACTTCACAATGCAGCTCAGGTGAAGTGTGTTTAGTGAGCAGAACATTGTGTAAAATGAACACATTAAATGTAATAGACCAATAATTAGACCCCACAGCTTACAACAACATTATCACGATTATATAAAATGGACAACAAATATTATTGCTACTAATTAAGCCATCTCTTCCATATTATGGTGGTAATTAGAAAATTCGTACGTAAAAGCGGCTAACATGATTACACGCATTTTCAAATATCTTTGTAGGGCTATGAAAACATTTTCAGCTATAAAATGCTAATTGAGTAAGCTAAATTGCATATGTGTGAACAGCAAACTTGATAACTTAATTTAAAATTAATTGTCTCAATTAAGACGCATGTTTGAACATACAGAGCATATCTAAGTTAGTTACAGTTACGTATAGTGCATACGTTCTCAAACAAAGTGGATGTTAATAATTTCTCTCACAAAGGAATGCAAGGGTATGGGAAAGTTAAAAATTGAAAAAAAAATAAAAAAACAATTAAATATATCCTGTTGCTTTACAACCGTTTTAGTTGATTTTCTAAGGTTAGTTAAGATGCAACGTTATCCTACCAAATCGCCACAAAGAGTGAACAAAAAAGCCTTCTGTTTGAAATACATTCATGCCAGCCGGATAGACCGTATGACAGAATTTATATTTAATCAGAAATGCCAAGTTAATTGAAATAATTCTTGACTTGATATTCCGACAGGGTGTTTTGATGTAGAATTTTGGAACGAATTTCCGTCATCCCTTGTCAAGTTTGGTTTGGAGACAAATTCCAATTTCTTTGTAATTAATAAATTTTTGTCTGTCTTTAATTTTATTTTTAAGTTATAAAGAAATACCTGTACTTACATACATACATACACACACACACACACACACACACATGCATAAGTATGCATGACTTTATAAATGACACTTCATTGAACCTACGTAAATTGTTAACCAAACTATTATGTTTACAGTAAACAAACAGACATCAACGTACAAAGATCGCTGCATGCTATTCGCGCTGTAATACTGAGTTACAAATTTGTTCATCGGATAGACCGTGAGCGCATATACATATGTATCTATTACGTATAGATGTGTGTGTGTGTGTAGATAAAAGAAAACAAATAGGAGTATTAAAAAAAGGCAAGAAAACACAACACAAACTAAACATTTTGTGAGTTTACTTCTGCAACCACAAAAAACAACTTTAACGAACAAAAATAACAAAAACAATAAGAAAAGTCTGCCAGCAGGGTGTACATACATACATGTACATAGCTATGTACATGCCTACATACGTATTAAGTATTCTTTCCTACATTTGACAGAACTAACTTAACCTACAATACACAAATAGGCGAACGACCAAATCTTTTTCTAAAATCCCCCCCCCCCCCCCCCCCATATGATATTGCTGTTACTTGTGCTGTTGTTGTCATTGTTTAGGTATTAAACTCATTAAACGTTTCGTTTGTGTTGTTGTTTCTGTTGTTGCAACTAAAGTCATTTGGCCGTTGGTGAGGAATACAGTTGTCTAGACTCTAGACATCATCAGTATGTTTCAAACCGTTTTAAAGTACGAACGATACTTCGGCGCAGTTGTCGCTAATATAAACTTTAAACATACATTAACAACTCACTAGAACACTCGTTGATAGCTAATATTTGTTAGCAGTGAACTAAAGTTTTTCGAAATTAAATTTTATTTTCCAATTACCATTAATTAATAAAAAAAAGTATTTAAATGTAAAACATTAGTTTATTCTTCCATATAAATACTATAAACTTGAAAATATTACATTAACGCAGTATTAAAATAAATAAACAATTGTATTTATGTATGCACACATAAATACTAAGAAGTTACTGGATAATACAAATATCGTGAATTTTTACACTTTTTTTTTTCAAATTGTATAGCATCACGTGTCAAATAAACTTTTTATTATTTACTTAATTTTTCTTGATGCTTTGGACAACAACGCGATCTGTTCTTTAATTCAAAACCTACATAATGTAATTGTAAATCACATACATGCAACTCTATTTGCATTTCAATTTAGGTCTTTGTAAATTGGCGATGCATCTTGCTGGCATTTGCCTAAAGTCTTTACAATAAAAATATGAGAGCTACAATAATGCAAATAATTATTATTAACTTCACAGTGCTGTAAAATTAGATTAATTTAAGACAGAGTGCGGTGCGACCCGAAATTACTCTGATATGGGGATTGTAAATATAACGCCCCCCCTTTTTTTTAAATAAAAATATGTTTTTCTATTCCATCTCAGGGTTCAGATTTCGATATGACTATGTCATACCGGAATAATTTTATTTATTTGTTATTCCAGTTTATATCTTTATGCACCATTCGACGTATGTATTTGAAAAATTTCTTAAGCTAATTTTCAAAACTTATTCACCAACAAACACAAAATAGGTCTGTTCCAGGTGCATAACAAAATAGTCCGGACTATTGAGAGTAAAAAGAAAATTACTGTCTGCATGTGCCAAAGTTGTCCGAAATTGCTGGAACGCACAAAACCACAAATGGTGCCTACTTTCTCAAATAAATTTTATTTGAGTAATTTTATACGCTTAAAATGCATAATATTTTAAAAGCAAAACATTGCATCATTGGCAGCAGCTGTCCGTAACTTCTTAACTGATCGATAAAAGCTTTTTTTTTATTCAATAAAGTGATAAATATGCACAAATATATGTACTTACAACTTCAAGTTTATTGGAAAAAATTTCGGTTTTGCTTTTTAATAAATTTAAAATAAAAATTTTTTTCCTTTATTGAAAAATTTTATGATTTTTAAATATAAACAAAAAACAGCTGATAATAATTCTAGTCCGAACTTACCCAAAGAAAAAGTTCGGACAATTTTGTACAGGAAATGAAAAATTTTACTCTCTCATTTTAACTCAAAATTGCACAAAAATTGTTATCTGGAACGCGTTTGGACTAACTCGGATTAGTTCGGATTGTTTTGTTATGCACTTGGAACAGACCTAATATTTGTATTTAACTTAGATTTTTAATTGGAAAAAAACGATTAAGTTTGAATTTTGAAGTGCATTATGGAAGTCAGTAAATCACAGTTTTAAATAATACCAGTGTAGTCAAATACGCCAGCTTATGAGGTGCTAATACATATTTGTCTTTATTATAAATGAAAACCTAATCAAACGAAGTAATAATTTTTAACAGTGACATTGCTTTCAATTTCTATTATTTTATTTATACAATGAACATTTTTTTTCAAATATAATTATGCTTACTTTAAATATGTGTATTTTTCAAATATATCCCTAAAATATTAATAGTAGAGTAAAAACGAAGAAACATATATAGTTGAGTTATAGACAAATACAGTACAACTTCGTTTAAGACAACACTCGATTAACGCAACTCCCAATTATTGCAACTCACAAATTGGTCACACTCTTGACTGTTAGGGCAACGTTTCGAAAAAAAATCCAGTAATCGCAAATGTAGTTATTTATATTTAAATAAATGATTTTAAATTTATTCTTTGACGTAACTTTGAAGAACTACAATTATTAATATTAAGTAATTTAATTTTTAGGCATAAGTTCGTTTTCTTTATTCTTTCTATTCAGAAAGAGAATTTATTTGATATGATAACTTTCAATGCAGTAAAAGCTAAAATTTAATTAGACAACTAGCAAAATGGAATGAATTTTCTATGCTGCTACACACACTTTCAACATTCTTCGTGTTTTTTCTACTAATTTTGTGTCAACTGTAAACATCATATATAGGGTGGTCCAACCAAAACACGCGATATTAATTGTAAATAAAACAAAAAGTTCTTAGAGAATTATCTTAATATTTCTTATTATGCTGAAGGCTCTATGACACTAATGTTTGAAATACAATATCGGGCAGCGAGCATGGACAGGTGATTTCACATTTCCTACAGACACGGTTTGGTAAAATTTGCGCAGAACTCTCCTAATTGTAGACACATTTGGTCGACATTTGGCTCAATTGTAAAGGTGTGTCTCCAAATTAACATTGCGCTTTATGGTTGGACCACTCAATATTAACCCCAACACTAAATGGAAATAGAACACGAAATATATGAATAATGAAAGCATACATACAATGCTTCCATTGCCAACCAATGGCTGGCTAAAAGCAAATTGCATATGGTAACATAGAATTCAATAAAGAAAAGTTGTAGTGTTGTAGAACTTCGTTCTCACCCAAGGAAGAAAAGCAAGACCATAAAAATTATCGTATTCTATTTGCCTTTAGTGTTGGGTTAAATATATGACGTTTACAGTTGAGATAAAATTAGTAGATAAGACACGAAGAATGTTGAAAACGTGTGTATAGAAAGAATAAAGAAAGCTAACTTATTCCTAAAAATTAAATTACCTAATAATAATAAATGATTTTATTTAAAATCTTTATATAAAACTGTAGTTTAATTTTAAAGAAGTCCTTAAGTAGAATTTATACATATCTAGACCATGAAAAAATATTCAATAAATACAGTTGTCCCATTCAAAGTTGTGACTAGTTTTTTCCCCAACAAATTTATTTTTCGCAACTGCTCGAATTTCTATTAGTTGCGTTAAGCGAGGTTGTACCGTAAAGGTACATACATACATACATGTAAGTAAATAATAAAGAAATGTGATATTTTTTGACGTACGTAGGTACACCTATATGCATTAGGCCGGCTCATAAAATCAATGTGTGTTTTTATGTCAAACCAAACCAATGCTTATGTTGTTCGTAAACAAAGACGCAAAGTCATGTAACATCTTGTTTCTCTATGCCTTCAACTTATATTCGTAAGATTAAAAAATATGCTTAATATATCTATACGAAAAACCTTAATATGGGTTTGTTCTGAACTCGCGAAAAAGGTGTTATGTAAGTCGCAATCGCAAGAAGATAGGCGACTTCAAATCGCAAGAACTGATGTATTTAGCCTAATCCAAACTTTAAGGAAATATTAATATGATGAATATTAATTATTAATCAAAACTAGTAATACTTAACAAAAACATGAAACTAAAAAATGTTATTTTCCTTTGGTTTTGGTAATTTCGCCTATCCATGGCGATGTCAACAAACAGCTGATCGAAATGTAATCTATTATTCAACAGTGAAAAAGTGTGACGTCTCTATAAAATACATTAAAGAAAATCCGATTACTCTGGGATGTACAAATCACATGCGATTTGACAATCACGGGAGTGTCAGAACACCCTGTATATTTGTGTGAAAACATTGTACAAATTTAAAGAAAATAAGTTGAAATTTATTCGTTGGATGTTTGTTTTTAAAGAAACACACACTTTCACCTAGTGAGATGACATTGCTAGAAGCTGGCTACTACATCCGCCAAATTTATACTCATTGCGAACTTCATCAGCACATCTATTTTGCGACTTCAAATCTTGATCACAAATTCCATGCGAATCTTAGCACATGGGTGATAATAAGAAGCAAACAAATTTACAAAAAAACTCATTATTTTAACTGTCCACACCTTTGAGGGCCAGTTTATTAATCTTCATACAAATGTACGTAGGCATGTAGTCGTATACTTGTAAGTGCTTGTTGTATGTGGATCGAGGCGAATTAACAACACCAGTTAGCCAACCAACATTCATCATTTCAATCAAGTAGGTTTGTTTAAAACTCTTACAGATTGTGTGTCTATTATACAGAGGTTTTAACTTAAATTTTCTCAAGGTTACGATCATTGCAAAGTTACATATACATACTTATTTAAAGTTAATTTCTTGCCATATTATTTTACTTTAAATGGACATCAAGTAGCTTGCGCTAAGTGTAACTTAGTATTCGAATATTTATTTTTGAATCGAGTTAATTTTTCCTCTTAATTTTTTAACAAAACGTTAGATATAAATTAGTTATTCAAATATGATCAAAAACAAAATTTAAAAAAAAATTGATTATAAATAACATTTAAAAAT
Source organism: Phania funesta (assembly GCA_963932375.1). Classification (NCBI taxonomy): domain Eukaryota; kingdom Metazoa; phylum Arthropoda; class Insecta; order Diptera; family Tachinidae; genus Phania; species Phania funesta. Next base: position 126,612,313 of record OZ010652.1, read on the forward strand.
TAGTGGACCGAATAATTAATCGAATAACTAAATTGAATGCATCTTTGAGTTGATATGTTTCATGTGTTTGTTGTGCTAAAGTTACTTTAATTTATGCGTGTGTGTGTGAACTATTGGTGTTGGAAAATTCTTTTCTTTTCAATTAGATTAACACAAAAACAGAAAATTTTGTTTTACAATCAAATTTTGTTGATAATTTACAAATACATAGATGTTTATGTGTATGTATATTCGATCGACAATGGGTGATAACGATATTTTTCCTTAACTCGAAACCAAACTAAGATGGCCAAAGACATTGAAATGAAAAACATAAATGTGATATTGACTTAAAGCAAGTAAAGAGTTTACCGAAATGTATATATTACCAAAAAGCTTTGAAAATAATCTTCGAACGCCGATTATTCCGGCCACACCTGCCCAGCCAGGTTCGGGACTCAATCCGGCATTTCACAAAGGTTGTACGGGAAAGGCTCACGCGTGTGGTACAATCAAATCGAAACTTATAAAGTCTACTCGAGGGGAAAAGCAGCAACGAAAAATCAGTATTAGTTCGGAGAACATAAGTGATAGTGGATCCGAACATAACAATAACGCACACGCAGGGAATGTTGTTAATTCATCCGCTCACACCAATGATGATAAGAGCAATTTAAGAAAATACCCTAAGGAAATTCTGGTACAAGGTATTAAAAGATCGCCATTACCTTCCGTAAGGGCAAACAAATGCCTATTATCGCCTACTCTGAAAAGATCATCTAGTACATCGAGTACTAGACTTCGATTACACAGTGAAGGAGAACAAAATTCTGAATGTGATCGACAATCACCCGCCTCTTTAAACATTTCGTCATTCGAACGCGCACAAAAATATCGAAGCTTTCGAACAAACAATAAATCAAATGGACATTGTAAAAATGTTCCTACCACAGCAGCCAACATCAGACCTCCTTGGAATAGTGCAGCAGCTGGAATTAGAACATCATTGTCTTCCACAAACACAGTCTTAAATAATCGGATATTTCGTTCATCATTGCGGCGTCGCAACGACACAGTTTTGTGGCAAACCATATGGGAGCAATCACTTAACATGCGAGGTTCGGGTTTATCTATGAATAGCGGATATTTTAAAAATTTCGATGAAATTATTATGAAAAAGGTTTGATTTTGTTGTTTCTTTTACTGAATCTATATTTTAAACACTATTTTATTTATTTATGTTCCCTAATAGATGAATGTTTTTTTTGCAATAATTTTTTTTTTTTTTTGATTACCCGATTATCCGAAAAGGACTCTTCTTATTTTTACATAGAGTAGATTGTTTAAATGTTAATAATTAACTCATGAGCCGCCTTATCCTCTAGCAATAGAACCGGAGTGATCGCCCAAAACATTCGACCGGTTTGGCGAATTTTTAAATGTCGAATAACCTTTGAAAAAACCGGGTTTCGTTTTTTTTGCATGAAAAAAATTTATAGTATAGAGTGTCTCAATGGGAATGAGACACCCACAGAAGAAGAACGCGTTGTCATTGTGAAAACCCCTTACGCTGAGACCGCTAACAAACTTTGCGGAATTTTCGGTCACGAAAGTCCACTTAATGTGTCAAAAATTCGAAGAGGGATCAAACATGTACAAGAAACAGTCGTTTATCGACAGTAAATCTGCTTTGCGTCGACGTACTGAAAGCTCTCCTGACAACATTGTTGCTGTAAATGACAACAATTCGGTATTGAATATAAACGGTATTTGGGGACTCAACTGGAATGTATGAATCTGGATGATAGTTGGTTTTAGCAGGATGGCGCCACATGCTACAACATGCATGAAACAATAGATTAATTGCAACAACGCTTTCCATAGTGCACTCTTATTGAGACTCCATATACAAGTTTTCTTCCCCAAGTGTAAAGGATTTTCATACTTTTCTGTAGCAACAAATACTTAACAGTCAGTTCATAGCGCTAAGTATTTTATGAAACATCAATTTGTTCTTGTTGTGTGAATGTTATTTGTCAGAGTCAGCAAAAAGATCACAGTGCCACTAATAATGACACAACGTACTTATAAACGTAGATTTTTGGAACGAATTTCCGTCATCCCTTGTAACATAAACAGCATTAAATATAAATAAAGAAATTTTTTTCTTTAACCGGTTAACCGAGCTATTCCTGATATTCCTGAAATTTCTCATATTCGAACTATTTGAAAACCGGTTTTTAGAATATGTCGAATAATCGATCGCTCTAGTCAGAATTAGCAGTTATCACAAACAATTTAAATCTCAATTATTTTCCTAAAAGGGAACTGGTTTTCGAAAAATGTTTCATATTTCCATTATTACAGGGGTTTAATTAAAGTGCGTTGTCATTTTGCCCAGTAAGTTGACAAGTTTTTTGTTATGTCTTATTGATATGATATTAGACATTTCATAAATTTATGAATGTATGTTTAGTCAACTATAATAGCCATTGTTGCATTATTAACTAAAATATTTTCTGTGCTTCATTTTCAACCAAAAAACAAACCAAGAACACAAATTTTTAAATCTTCGAAAAACATTAATGAACCAACAACCTCTTATTAATTTATTATTTCCCCTGATATACTACTCGTATATATGTATGTACGTATGTCGAGTGAGTTTGAAATGCGTGCAATTATAAAAGATCCCAACACAAACAAATTTAGAAACTCTTTTTCCTTTTTTTTAGAAATTTCACATAAATATCGGAGGGCTTATGAGCAAACAAGTTTTTTTATCCAAAACCAATGTGGATTTTTGTTCTTCTTTTCATCTCTGAATTAAAAACTCAGTCTATTTTTATAAAACTGTATTTGTGTTTTATGACTTCATGTGACACTTTTTTTTAATATTTTGTATGCCCTGTGTAAAACACATACATACATACATACATACAGCCGTGATCAAATTAATGGATACACTTAAAGAACCCTTTTTTAAATGACAATAATAGCACCGAGACCTGATGAATCTATTTTTGACTAGTTCAATGCCAACATGCCTCTCAGGTCTTAGTAGCCACTTTACAGTAAATTAATTTCCCGCTGTTAGGATAGATAGAAGTTTAAATCAATTCAACTTTGATTGAAAGGAGTAGCTTGATTTTTGAGCCTCGCCTAGCTGGTTGTCCGAGAGAATGCATATTTTGGTACTGCGAGTGCCTTTACGTATACAATCTCTAGCTTACAGCTCTGTGGCGTGGATCTCCGCCTGAAAAGTGGAAGCTGCTTTCCCCTACAGCATCTTTCATCTTGGACCCATACGTGTACTATAACTGTGAGTCCCGTTTTCACATTCTCAAATAGTATTAAGTATGTGTCTCCTAATGTCAGGGCCCCCAGACTTAGCTTCCTTCTTCTGGTGAAGTCTTATTCGGCTTTAAAGAGCTTCTTTTCTCTGGACACCAGTTATGCGTGATGTCAAGAGCTAGTTGCATTCGATATGTTATTTATTGCAGAGTCAAACTTGCTTCAGGCCCTAAACTTCGTACCCGAGATCTTTGAAAGTTTCAATGAGACAGTAGGGCTCCTCAGGGCGTTCGAGGCATCATTTGATTGACCTAGCAATTAATCTTTTTGCCACAGTTTCAAAGGCTAATGTTCTTTTTTTCAGCATGTTAGAAATCGAAGTTATGACCAGTCGGTGTATCTTGTCCTGATCATCCCTTACTCAATAGATCTAAAACCAGCATTATGTAGATTTTTTGAACGAATTTCCGTCATCCCTTCTCAAGTGGATATGTGCCATCTTCAGTGTCATTTTTCATTCTGAGAAGTTTGCATCAATTCGTTAGTGTTTTATTGTTTGTCAGGTATCTATTTGTCATGTGAGCTAATAGCAGGTAAGTCTCGTAGGCATATGTAAGATGTGAACAAGTTGCAGGTAAAGCTTGTAAGTTGGGTGTTTTGTACGGATTGGTAGATGTGAGTTATTACTGTTCTATTGATTTATATTACGTGTTGTAGGCACCTTTTGTTTTTTTTTATCACGTAGTCTCCTGTGATTGTTTTATGATTTAATATCTATTTGGCATACTCGAAATTAATTTATAATAAGTTTCCAGTGTAATTTCTTTGTAAATCTAAAGCGAAATTCTCTGGTAGTCGTTCGCGAATAAATTTATCTTCACAATATCCAATTCTCTTTGGCGAAATTTAATTGAGCACTAATTATATTAAAGAGGTACTTTTGTGAGATTAAGACGATGTGCCGATCCATAGATTATAGTTTCAACACTCATTTTTCAAATCTACCTTGGGTTCTTAAGTTAACTACCATGCTAGATTTGTCAACAGAGCAATGCTTGTTTTTGCTTATTTTTAAATATATAGCCGGTGAAAAAAGCCGCATCTAGAGATTTTGCTGGTAACAATTAAAATATTAGACTACTGATATTTTTCGCATTTTAACGGAAATCTACCCTTAGGCCTTGTTAAGGGATTTTCTGCAGGTGCAGAGTGTAAACTTTTTGACGAATCAAAAAAAAAAAATATATAAATTATAGTCTGGGGTAATTTTTTATCTATTACACTTAAACAGGCTTTCAAAGTCATTTAATATATTCTTGATTTGATATTCATACAAAGTTTTTTGATGTAGATTTTGCAACGAATTTTTGTCATCCAATTTTGTCAATCAATTTTCGTTTAGAATGAGTGTAGAAATGCTAAAAATAATAGCAAGTAAGTAATAGTACATTAATGTCCGTATTACGGCGGCCATCACATTTTTTATAATTTTATGGAAGAAGCATTGAAATTTCTCAATTAAAACGATTTAACGTAAACGAAGTGTTACTTACGTATCTATTATTTTGATCATAGGTGTGTATTTAATAATAAAAAAGTTATTACCCTAATGAATGTGTGTATATTTAATATTGATTTGTTTCAATAATAATGCGGAAATTATCATTTATACATACTAACATTAATAATTGAAGACCATAAATACAATAGTTTTGTTTAATAAGCTAAATCTGAAATTTAAGTTCTGTCGCACTTTTAAAACCCCTTTTACATTTATTTTGTTTAGTACTCAAATTTAATTAAGAACATAATATCAGAGGATTAATGAGTTTTCTTTGTTTTCGTCCAAACAAACGGAGCCACCCTAATAAATATGTACGTGTACGAGTATGACATTTCTTGGGATTCCGGTAAAAATATGAGCCTTGATCATCATTATGATGATCACTAACTTAATTAACGTTTTGTTTTAATTGCCAGTTCACTTTGTTTCTCCCTTATATGTCATATCGTGCTACTTTTGATTTGCTTATGGTCAATGAACTCGCCTTTTTCACATTTATTAAGTATGTTTAGTTTGGCGACAACACGCCCGTCCCCTAAATAATGATGGTACTAGTTATTTTGATATTATGTCTGTTTACCTCATAAATATGCTACATAGATATGCTTGGTATGACAAAATAATTTAAATTACTATCCACAGTGGGCAATAGAATTTAAAAAAATGTTTACATACAAATTTTAAAATGAAGAGAATATTTTTCATAATTGCTGCTCAATGTTTTGCTTGTATTCATTTTCCCAAAATAAATGATTACGATTTGTGTGAAAGTCACAAAAACTTTTAACTTGAAGCAATATAGTTTTTATTACATACCGTGGTGCCCCCACTATTTTTGTAGCCAAAATTAATTCCAGTCCAACGGCTGGACTGATTTGAATGATTTTATTGAATTCGACCCTTAAAAGTCGCCTCTTAGGGTTTTTAAATTTTCTTCATCTCGCATGAAACAAATTTTGGTCATGCACTCGCGAGATTTGTTTCGTCACGTGCTTATTCCATTTTAGGGACTGCAGAGCCCGACTGTTCTTCAAAATATTTTCCAACGATTTTGGTAAGCGTAAAGGAATAATTATTGCTGCTAAAACGGGGAAGAATCACAAGTTTCAGACGCGTAGCTTACTTATATGTCGGGTAACCAAAACCAAGGCGAATTAATTATAAACTGGGAGCCAAGGTAAATTGATACCAGCTAAAGTCACCGGCGACTTTAAAGTATTTCCAGCTTCTTTGCCGATGCCAAACTCCATATATAAAAAATTTGCCCGAAATGGCATAACATTTTGGTTATGTCGAATTTGATATCCAATAAGTTAAAAAAAGTACCCAGCAGCGCTGGTGAGTTTACTTGCTTAGTCTACCCTGGTGGGAGCAAAGCGAATTAACTGTTGAGCGAATTCGACTCAATGTCAACATTTTTCCCCTGATGTGTAGAAAAATAAGAAAGAAACAAAAGCAAACAAACGAAAGTATTTTAATTTATAAATATCTTTTTATAATATTTTTGAATTCGTAAATTGTATTTAAAATTCGTATATGAGTATAACAGGTTGTGAGTAGCGAATTCATCACCTGCGCTCATGAGGCCACCTTATAATTAATTCGCCTTGACCAAAACTCATCAGGTCCGTTCTGAAAATTTTATCTTTCTTTGTACGTTATTGACTATTGCATACTTCACTGATGGCTTTTCCTTGATTGTTTGTGTTGCGTCTCTAGAAATATTATTATTATTATTATTATAGCTTCTTTCTGGACCAATTATATCCCATACAATGCTCTGCGATGTAGACATTAGCACGTACTTTTCATTGCGATATCACCACTGACCTAGTAACTATTGGCCAGATGGTTCTTGTGAGACTATCTGGAGACATTGGAACCAGAGATTAACTAGTATATTTTAACAATTCTAGTGTGCACTTTTACAAAATCTAGTGTACACTTTTGGCAAATATTGGAAGGTGAATAAGGCAATAAGCTTGGTTTGAACACGTGCATATATTAAAGAAAAAAAAACTTATAATAGCGTCATTTAAGTAAAAATGAACAAGTTATGCGATAAAGTCTTTTTGTTTTTTTTGAGCCTAAGTGTTACACCAAAGGCAGAGAAAAAAGTGTAGGCACTTCGTTGACAATTTTTTAAAATCCAAAAAGCAGAAGCAAAAACAAAAGTGAGGTTATATGAAACTATTAAAGCTTTCATTAATTAAATCTGTATCTTTGCACGTTTTCGAGTAAAACGTTGCAGGTAGATATGTTTTTCTAATCGATCAAAAATTCAATTACATATTTTTTCGATCTTGCATTTTAGCTGACACGATATAGTTTTAATTTTCTTTCTTACTAGTGATAAACCCGGCATGCTTTGCTACACCCATCGCAACAAAATAAATATTTAGTTTTGAAAATGGCATAACCACTGTTAAGATGACATCGTTTTTTGATCTAACTATTATAATTTTCCAAGCGCTTTTTCCGAATCGTTAATTTTTACCGTCATTATATATGTATGATAGACAGAGGATAATATGTTATTGCTTTGTGTGGGAGTTGCCACTCCCCCTGTCCGAATACGATCATTTTAAACTGGGCTAAATTTATTGATAGAGAAGTGCTGTATACAAAGTTTGAAGATTAGGTTTGTCCGATTTCTTTAGACACATCAGCTGAGACGGACTTTAACTTAAAAACGGATCCTTTAGAATATATATTTTTTAATTTCTTTCCTATATTTTGAATTTTCTGTTATTTTTTTTAACTTTTTGCTTCCATTAGAAAACCTGACTTGGACTATAGCGAAGCCGTTCTCAAGTTATGGCGTTGGCAACAATCACTTGTCACAATCACTGACTTTACTTAAACTCGCTCCACTAAATTTACCTAAAGGAAATGAAGATATTACTAATATGTCTGAAAAATCAAATTAGTTTCACAATTTTTTTCTTTTAGAATTTTGTTACTTTCCATTAATATTGATAATGCTCTGGAATGATTTTGTAATGAATTAGTTCATATAAAGCTTCTGCACTTTTGAAAATATTTCTAAAGCGGATGAGTTTGATGAAATTATTAACAATTCAGGGTCATCTTTTAATGAAGCCAAAAAGATATTAAGAAATTGCTTATTCGCTCGTTCTATCACTTTTAGGCAAAATTTTGAAACATCCAGCACTTTTGGGGGCACTTCTAATGATTGTAACATCGATTTATATTTGTATATGAGAGATTTTGGATTCGGATAATTAGAATAAAAAATTATGAAAACAAAATTTAATGTGCAGACATTTGTGAGTCTGTTTTTGTGATTTAATATACTACATAGCTATGTACATATATAGTGTATATATGTATGTATGTAGTTAACATATGTATGAGGAAATTGAAAGTTTCATCTAAAAATACAAACCCAATCATCTTTTATAAACACTCTAGATCTAGAAATACACAGAGCAGAGATCTTTTTAATAAAAATGTGTGTTTTTCCTCCTGCCACTCAACACTGGAAATGTCACTTTAATGACTGTCTGCAGAAAATGCCCTAAAGACTACAACTTTCAACGTTCTGCCTTCTAATTATAAATAACAAAATATCGCTGAACGAAAACGTGATTCTATATTTTGCGGTTTGCATAAATCATGCAAATTCAAATGCATCCAACAACAAATACAAATATTTGGAAAAATCATATTTTATTTTATGTAAGAAAGGTTAGTTCTATGGGAGGAAACATTCGCAACTTGCCCGCAGGCATTCATGTAGGTCAGTACTTCAGCCCTTTGTGCGCTCTCTATTCTGAAAAAGACTTCAGCCTCAAAGGAATTTTGTTCCTTAGTGCGAAAACCGGGCAGTGGCATAGGGAGTGGACCATTGTCTCGACGTCCACCCAGTATGCCCTGCATTCATCACACACAGCTTACAAGTCTGAGTGGTCCGTCAGTACACTCACCATCTTACCGTCTTTGTTATTCTCCCAGCCGTGTCTTCATTCCTTAGTGCTGTATGGCCCTCTGTCAGTTCCACCGAGCCCCTTTGCTTGAAGGTCTGTTTTATTATACGTAAGTCGGAAGTATATTCCGGTCGTAGAATTTTGGAACGAATTTCCGTCATCCCTTGTCAAGTTTGGTTTGGAGACAAACGGGTTTCGGCTATGTGCCATCTTCAGTGTCATTTTTCGTTCTGAGAAGCTTGCATCAATTCGTTAGTGTTTTGTTGTGTGAAAGGTATCTATTTGTCATGTGAGCTCGTAGGCATCTGTAAGGTGTGAGCAGGTAGCAGGTAAAGCTCGTAAGCCGGGTGTTTTGTACGGATTGGTAGATGTAAGTGATGACTGTTTTATTGCTTTGTATTGCATCAGATTTGTGTTTTTGGATGCCAGGTAGATGTTATAGGTAATTTTTTTCCTTTTTTTCACGTAGCTGCCTATAATTGGGACCTGGTGTTTTTGTATAGATTAGACGAATGTGATTACTATTTTATTACGTCAGAATTTGTGGTGCGGACGGTATGTGCACTTTGTTTTTAATTCTTTATAGTATTTTTTGTTGGGCTATTCCAGTCACTGGCTCCTCAAGAAAAATCACTAAAACCGTCGTAACCCCTAGCTTTTGGGGCCGTTTGTGAAACAGCTGATTCCCTCGGGTATCTGTTCTAGGGTTACGTTTGACCAGGAGCATTTGTCTGGTATCAGTGTCTCACAATTTGCTATAATCTTTGATTCAGGTATCCGTTCCGCTAAATCCGCAGCATGCGTATATATTAAGTAAAGGATGCTATACACCTTGTTCTTTTCTAGCAGCTTTAAACACACGGGTAAAACTGACATTGTGTGGCTAAAAACCGCCCCTCTTTCCGCGGTGCAAAAAATTCCGCAGCAGTTTGCTTTTAACAGGACGTTTTCAAACAGGCTCTTGTGCAGTTAAAAAGGACGGGGTTCGTCAGATTTTAGGTTGAAAAATTATAGGATTTTTTTTTTGTTAATAGAAATTTTACCGTGCGTTCAAAACTGCCAAAAAGCTAACGCTGTGTAGGGAAATAAAAACCCTCAACCGTTGTGGATTTTTGTAAAGAGGCAAAACCAGAAGGGGGTTCGTCTATAAGTACATGTACAAATTTTTCTCAATTCATTCTTAATAAACCAAGGCAAAGGAGTCTAAATTATTATGTGTTTAGGTGCAAAAAAGTATGTGCAGTTGAATATGCAGATGGCAAGATCCCACCCCAGTAGCCTGGTAGCTAGCAAGGTCAAGGCTCCTAAATCGTCTATGTACATACTTTTAAAACCTGTCTAACGAATTAACGCCTGTTGTCACATAATCGACAAATCCACCAAAAGAGTTGTAACTTGGTACAATGGATCGATGGTACCGTCATTTAACCTTACCCAAGATGACCAGGGGAAAACGCATAGCGACTAGCTTGTCTTTGAACAATAAATAAAGTGTTAACGAAAACAAACGCAAAATTGAGTTGTTTGCTAATTTAAAATGCAACTGTTAGAGTCTGACAGTAATATATTTTCTGAAGTACCAAATAGTTAAATACTTATTTACCCTTCAAATCTCACTACAAATCTTAAACTATTTTGAGTTTTCATTTTCTGTAATTCATTTAAAAAAATAGAATAAAGTTTTAATGTATTTTAAGTATTTACATATATGTATGTACATAAATATAATTTAATCAAATTGAGTTGACATTAAAAAAATACTGCAATTTTGTTAAGTGTGTGCGGACTTCCTTTGACAACTGTATATTATGTTTAACTTCTCTTTGTAGGCGCGCAGCGCAAATGAATTGCAACAACAAAATTCACAAGAAGAAAACTCCAACTGCGTTACAAATGATGGAAACAGTCAGATTGACAAAGTGTGGTTGGTACATCGCGGCGGATTTTGTGCTGCATTGCGTTTGCCACAGACCAAAGCTCATTTGGATAATCACAAGGTTGTCATACAACTCTTACACAATGGTGAAGAGATGACCGTAGACGAGGATGATGTGGAAAAACAAAATTCGTCGTCATTAGATTTGGTGGAAGATATCTGCGAACTGAAACATTTAAATGAGGCGTCCGTACTGCATTGTTTACGCCAACGTTATGCTAGCAATCTTATTCATACCAAAGCAGGACCGACATTGTTAGTAGTCAACCCAATGGCACCGCTATCGTTGTATTCTGAAAAGGTATTTTATTTGTCTTGTCTCCACTTGGTTTGGTGTAATGTTTATTTTGCACTTTTTATAAATTATTTTCGTATAGGTGGTGTCCATGTTTCGCGGATGTAAGACAGAAGATATGCCTCCGCATATATATTCATTAGCTCAAACATCCTACAGGGCAATGTTGGAAGCTCGTCGCGATCAAAGTTTGATATTCATGGGTCGTTCTGGTTCTGGCAAAACAACCAGTTTTAAACACGCACTTTATTACTTGGCGTTGGCAGCAGGTAAGTTGTCATAAGATTTAGTTCTTTTTTTTCTATTGCATTTACTGAATATTTGTTTTGTATTTATTTTGTCTTTGAAAAATAAATTGCGTTTTTAATTTTAATTATGTGCAACGAGCAGTAGAAAGAAATCGATATGGGTGTTAATTACGCTTTGTTTCTCAAATGCCCACTTTTATGATTTTTTTTTTAAATTCACTGAAAAAAATTAAGTTCAATTCAACGACAGACATACCCACTCTTCTAAAAATATTCGATTTTTTTATATGTGTGAATAGTTTGTTCAACTTAAATTTTCAATTTACATTGATTAAAGTAGAAACTTTTTTAGTTTATTTTTGAAATGTCATTCAAAAATTAAATTCCTTTGGTTTGTGTACTTGAGAGATTTTTAAAGATTATTTGAAAATAATGCAAAATTAAATTATCGGTCATGTTCTTCTGACACTCGTATCTCGCATATAATTGCGATCGCAAGAAAAATGTTCTATAGATCGCAGTCGCAAGATGCTTGGCGAGCTCAAACAGTAAAATGATGAATAAATTAAATTAAATGTTTTCTTTTTATTTTAATCACTACTAGTAATATTTTCTTAAGCCGTTTATAAAAAATATGAAACCAAAAAATAGTTCTTTGGTTTTGTTAATTTTGTTTCGGGTCATAGAAGAACAATATCCGGAAGTTTCTGCGACAAAGTTGGGAGGGCCACGGAAAGATCTACATCAGTTTTCATCATATTTTTGTGCGGCTGTTAGTAATTTGTAGCGTAAAATTAATTTCTGTTTGTTTTTATTTTTTTTTTATTGTTAGAACACGTGGCTAGCAAGAAGGGATTAGAACCACCAGAGTAAACTTTAGCGCTAGTCGCAACCCTCGCTAGACCAACCGGTTCGTAACATTAAAATTACATTTTTTTTTTGCTTTGTAAATTTATGCCTTGGTGATTTCAACAAACAGCTGATCTGAATGATCTTCGAATAATGTGTGTTGCAAGAGTGCTGTAAATTGTTTAATCGAAGAGTACTTAGTTATTTTTCCGATGACGCCAAATAAAGTTCAACGCTAAAAAATAATGGTTTTATCATTTTATATTAATAATAAATTTTCGTTTTGCATATAAATGCAAATTAAGGTTGATCATAATAGAAATGTGCATTCGGGAGGTTCGAAGAAAAGTTGAGCTAGTCACTCCCTAGAATCAAAAAGATTAATGGAAGACGGTTCCAGAAAAAATTTTCTTTGCCACACTCCTGGATACTGCCCCTTTAGTTTTTTGTACACGATCATAAAATATCGCATATTCTTGTTAACGATTTTAAAACGACTTTACTATCTTCCTTCGTGGTTCGTCAATCGGACGTCAAAGTATAGATACGACCTATGTTATCTCACATCGTTCCCCTCTAATAAACAATTCTTTGCAAACCGTCAGATAGCCCTTTTAAAATATTAATTTTTTTTTGTTGTTAATTGTGACGCCGATCACAACATATAGCATACCATTGTTACGTTAAGACGGCTTCAATTTCGTCCTTACAAATTTTTCAATGGGATGTCTAATTCTATATACGACCGCTAATGTCTCGGATTTCCCTTCTTCCATATTTAAATATTAATTCAAACATTTTTAATAAAATAATTTTTATAGTTTTTAATTGTTTTAAATTAACAACATTAAAAAATGGATTCATTAAATGAGTGTAGGAATTTTCCCAAAATCCAGGGAAAAGAAATTTGAAACATTTTGAGAACTTATGTTTTTTGCTTATGAATTCAATTTTCACATGCAGAAATGTTATTGCTTTGATGCAATTAAATTAATTTCTCAATTTGCCAAAATGGAGGTTGGTTAATTTACTTTTAATTTAAAATTTTCACCATTTCAAAAATACTTCAATTTTAAAGAGTTTGAAAAATTGAAAATGAACCTTGTGTTTTAAAGATCTTCTACAAGCTAAGGAATGCTATTGGAGTAACGTTCCATAATTTTAATGGGAATCGCTTCTCAAATATTTTTTATCTTTTTCAAAGTTCTTTAAAGAGACTCTGAGCTTCGGCAAACTGAGCAGGATGTGATTTCATATGAATCCAAAAATTTATATCCGGCTAACCATTTCGTTGTGTGAAATGAATGATTATTCAACCAGCTCTTTACGACTTTGGCTGTGTGTTTGGGGTCATTGTCTTGCTGAAACACCACGTTGTCAGCAACAAGACCAGTTTTTTTATTGTAGCTGGTAAATTATTTTGCAAAATTCATTGCTGCCTACTCATAACAGAGCCCTATACCATAATTGATCCTCCGCCTGGGTCTTTGGACCATCAGACTCGAAACGATTGATTTTCATCTCATCAGACCATATGATCTAAGAAGAGAAAAATGTTAGTTTTGAGTTAACAGCTTTATATAGAGTAATATTGCACTTATTCTGCTCAAGTCGGTATCAGCCCAGTTTACGTGGGCTTGAACAATATCTTCCCAAAAACTGATGTTTTTATGGCAAGAAAGATTTAGCACTAATTTGGCACGATGGTGACCAATTCGGAAAGGTGTTAATATATTAATATGTTTTGTTTTTAATTTGCGGATGGTTGTTATGTTGAAATTAAAGAGTTTCAAACAAGAGAATGCAAAAGTGAAGTATTTCTCTTCGCAAGATTTTCATGTATTTCTTTTATTAATCTGCTGATGAATGATTTCTTTTCTTTATTTTCTTTTAACAAGAGCGTAATAAATAATTTAATGGAAAAAATTTCATAGTTCTATCATTGGATTAAATTATATGCATTAAGATTTTATTCGAAATATTCGTTCACCCTGCTGATTTTATGCTCCTTAGTGTATGTGACTTCTACATTTAAATCACATGTTGCAGTGAAAAAGCTAAATTTCTAATACAAGAAAACTCTCTTTATTCATATTTTATACGCATGATTTAATTAATAAATATTATTGCATTGTTCTCATTTGGCCAAGGTTCCGTTAATAATTTTCTAAATGCTGAAAAAGTGAACTCGGTCAACCTTATCCTGGAGGCTTTTGGAAATGCAAAAACCTGTTTGAATGCGAATGCTACGCGTTTAACCCAGTTATTGAGTTTAGATTTTGATCAATCTGGACAAATAGCGTCAGCGTCATTACAGGTAGGTAATACAATTCAAATTGTATCAATATAATTAATAGATTGTTAACAGGTTCTATTGCCGGAACGCCAAAGGGCTGCACGTCGAATAAATAATGAGCATTGCTTTCATATAATGACCCGTTTGCTGGCCGGTGCCGCTGGATCGTTGCGAAAAGAGTTGCATATTGATAGTCTATCCGCCGAGGATAATCATCCTTTTGTGTCGTTATCAGAAAAGCTTGAAGATAGACAGCGCGCTGCAGCTGAATTCATGAGAACCGTTCAAGCATTTGAAACATTAAATATTGATTCTAAAGCTGTCAAAGGCATATGGAGTATTTTAGCTTCTATATATCATTTAGGAATAGCTGGCGTGACTGTTGCAGGGTCAGGTCCTACCGCAAGAACTCAATTTGCAAATCCATCAGCAGCCAGAAAGGCGGCTTCATTATTAGGGGTGTCTTTAGAAGATTTATCGGGCGCCGCTTTTAATGTTAACACTTCTGGTAGTACAAGTCCATCGAAAGTGTCTGTGGATAGTATTGAATATGCGTGGGAAAGTCTGGATGCATTGGTCATCGGCTTGTATTCCGAAGCTTTGGCGGCTGTGGTGGCTCTGATAAACAAAGCTATATGCACTGCAGCACATACAATAGCGTCTATAGTGCTAGTAGATACGCCGGGTTTTCAAAATCCTGCAAGTTGTAGTTCTCAAATTGGCGCAACTTTATCGGACTTGAAACACAATTATCTACAGGAGCGGCTACAATTGTTATTCCACCACAATTCTTTGGTCGCTCCCAGAGACCGGTATGCACAAGAATTAGTTGAAATTGATACTGAGTGTGTGGGTGAATCAAATCCGGGACCTTTGGTTTCACTCATCGATAAAGCTCCTCAGAATCATGTGGTACGTTCGTCTCAAAAAGATTTACGCGAACAAGATCGCCGTGGCTTGCTGTGGCTATTGGATGAAGAATCAATGTATCCAAATTCAAACGATGACACATTTCTGGAACGTTTATTTTCCCATTATGGCGATCGAGAACACCAAGCTCTTATACGTAAATGCGCAGGTCCAAAACAATTCGTTCTACAGCACCTACAGGGAACGAATCCCGTATTGTATAGTGTCAATGGTTGGGTACGTAGCAGTCGGGAACACCCGGCAATTCGCAATGCTGGTTCGTTACTTCAAGATTCATCTAGAGATGAAATTAGCCGCCTCTACATAGGATCTCTCACCCGCAGTTCTGGTGTTATTGTATTCTGTGGTTCTTTTGCGGGACTTGAAGGAACTCAATCATTAAGAAGAGTATCAAGTATTAGAAGATCGTTTACTTCTGCTGGAGTAAAACGAAATTCAATTATGTTACAAGTTAAGTTTACAGTTGATGGCATTATCGATACTTTAAGAAGAACTGGAACACATTTCGTGCATTGTTATCTCTTGCAACATAATGCGGCACAACATACTGCGTTTTCATCAAATGGCTCCCCGAATACAACATGCGTTACAAGTTCCAAAAATGATTTGATCAACGTACCACTATTGCGGAGTCAGGTATGTTGAGGAAAAAAACAGCTTAAATAAATTAGTTTTACTTTAAAATGTAACAATTTTTGCTTTTTTTAGTTGAGAGGATCTCAGGTGTTGGACGCTGCAAGATTGCATCGTTTAGGATTTCCAGAATCTGTACCACTAGCAGAATTCGTTAGACGTTTTGGGTTGTTGGTGGCCGAATCAAATAAGGATATTACAGTCGAGCAAATATTGTCTTCAAATGAAGTTGACCCGACCACATATCGCATTGGGCCAAGCCAGGTAAGACAATAATTTCATTTAAATTAATTGAGTTTGTTGATTTTCTTGTTTTGTCGAAGAAATGATATTTAAGTACAATTGTGATAAATTTTATCAAAGTATATTTGTTTCCCATAATCATGGAATATGTTGATAAGCATTTCTATTGAGCATAGCCCGGCTTCATTTTTCTTTTATTTCCAATGAATGCCTTATGAAAGGATCATGTAAATACATATTTTATATTCAGGGAGCGCAAATAATGATTATTGCTCAGATTTAAAAAAAAGAAAAATCATTATGAAAGAGAAATTCTGCAAGATTAAGGGCTTGTTTCTGTAACACTAGCGAGCAACACGTAAAGAGGATCTGCATAAAAAGGACAACAAAAGATTAGTGTTTTTGATATCAATTTTGCGAAGGAATCGCTCGCTTGTGTTACAAAAACAGGCCATAAGACATATTCCAGCATAATCTTTGCTACGCAGACTACCTTTGGCTGTATTAATTTTGATTTGCTTAAGTTTTATTTAAAAAAATTCTTTTCAGAGTTTTATTTTTGCTTGATAAATAAACATAATCCTTCTTATTTGTCTTATTCATTTTATTTGTCAATATTCATTTTAAAATCAATTTATGTTCATTTTAATTTGCAAAAAAATATTAACTTATTTGTGGTCAAATTTATTTCGACAGTCCCTACAAAAAACTCTTGTTTGTAAAATCAAAGTAATTTTTATTTTTTATGCAAAAAATAAAACTAATAATTAACTCTTCTTTTCCAAGCAAAAAATAAAACTTGAAAAATAAACATTAAAAAGTATTTTTTTTAAATAAAACTTATAACCGTTGCAGTCCCTGATAATATTAATATACAAATTACGATTTATTTTCACAATGATTAAAAAAGTTGTTTAAATACAAATACATTTATTAGAGTAGACGTCTGGAGCCCTGATATAAACCCCCTAATAGTTGTTGTGATGGATAACTGCTTTCCAAAAAATTTGATGGCTTTAATTTACGTATTCGTACAATATTTTCTAAGCCATATGGCAAAATACGTTTAGTGCTTAAATAGAAAATTCCAGTTTTTGCCTCGACTGGTTCTCCGCCCATGTAAACATCAGCTAGACATTCGTCTGCACGCGAACTGCATGTACAATTATTGTATTTGATGCTAGATGCATTTGGACATTTTACCGCGCCAAACAAATTTTTGTTTGGTATAGATTTAGCAAAATAATACAAAGCCGCAAAATGGTCGCAAGCAAAATCAAATTCTGCTGCTGTTGCATTTGGACAATGTGGTTGGCCTTGACCCCAATTTGGAAAAAACGATGCATGACTTAGTTCAACGCTAGGATTTCCTAAATGATTAATATCCGTATGTATTGACTCGACATACATTGCATCGTTGGGAGCCAAACGAAAATCTGCACTAAGCCCAAGCTGTGACAAACCTGCAGGATCTAATGCCACTATGGCTCCTAGTGTTTGTGGTTTTAATAGTTTGCCGGTTAGTCCCGAAATGTGGCTGCCTGCGCTATGACCTATTAAATGTATGCTATTCATCTCGACATTCGTTTCCTTTTGTAAAAAGCGTATAAACTTTGCTATTCGAGCAGCTATATCCGAGAACTGTTGTGATATTCGTGGATAACTGATATCAATAGCAATATCACTCCAATCCACTATAATTACATTAAATTTTCCTGTGCCCAAGTAAGCATCTTTTATGGCGGCATTAGAACAGGATGTACTTTTCCCAGCCCAGCCATGTATAGAAAATCTATATTGAAAATATTTCAAATGTTTTAGAAATTGCTTGACATCAAGTGTAATTTTACAAATACCTTACCTCACTGGCCAATTGGGATTAAAGTTTGACTTTCGTAAAGCCCTTACATCTCCGGTACGTAAAATTTGCCGTTCATTGATATTTTCGGGAGTATAAAGGTCATAATGTATGCGCTGGCTTCCCGAATAACGCAAACTTGGATTAAGCAAGGCTTTTACCTCTTTCCGTAAGATTTCCTGTATAACACTAAATATTGATATATCACAGTGTCCTCGGGTAAATGATAAATCAGTTGCTAAAATTCCTACATTAATTAGAAAAGCAAACCAAGGTACGAGTACTAATATTATTATATTGAGGACACAAAATATTGCACTAGGTTTCTTATTCTGGCTCTTTGCCATTTTTATTCACTATCACAAACGTACGTACCACTGACATACGCCCCTAATAGAAACGCATAAACGTATAACAACTTCATGGCTTTGACTTGATTTTGAATGCAACACAATAATAGCGAGTAGCAGCAGACCCAACACAAATCCAACCAACTTGATTAATTTAACGCTTACACGCTTATAACGCAAACTAGAATTGAATGCAACAAATTAAACAACCTTCGCGTTGCGCGTTCTGACAACAAATGCGTTTAATTCTAAAGGCTACATTGGTTAAAAGAATATTGTGGAAACCTTTTGGCAAACAAAACTACAGTTTTATAGCAAATGCAAAAATTGTAAATGTGAATACTCGCATCGTAGTCTTACAAAACTCACACACATACACACTTGAGACGTACATATTTAGCAAGTTTAGCAAGTGTTTAATGAACTATGTATTTAAGTCAAGCTAGAATAACTCCTTTTCTATGTTGAGTATTGATCGTAGCAGATCGTACAGAAGCACAAGTGCATACAAATTCATGTAACGTACGTACAATGCTTGAGATGTTAAGATTTGTCTAAAAATCGAAAAATGTCATTGGCTTTAAAGGCTACTACTGTATTTGATTATTTTGTGGTCATTGCATGTGATCAGTTTAAAATTTGAACGAGTTAAGTCAATAGCCACACTTGCATGCAGTTAAGGTCATTATCTGCAATTAACAACAAATATAAACCCCATTACTGCTTGGTGTTGATGGACATGACGTTGAGCATTTTTTTTCTCGGTTGCAAAATCTAGCAAATAACTTTGAACTTTACTACAATATAAGAATTTTTTTTAATTTTTATGCACACATGCACACACACAAACATATGTATGCATCTATGTGTGCACTAAAGCACGCCTGATTTTTTATGGCTTTTAAACAAGTTTTTTTTTATTCCGAAAAAAGTATTTTTATGGTAAATATTTTAAATGACACAGTCTGGTAAGAACATTTTTGTGATTTGAATAACCGCGTACCTCTAAATTTCACAATTCTTCGAAAAGCCCAAAAACTTTCTATTTGAAGATGGGTGTTAATTTTCTTACAGTCACGGGCATATATGTATCTATCGCACACCCACTTTAAAAGGGACACAACTTCTAACTCAAAATTTAAACATTTTGAGTTTTTTTTTGGCAACATATCGCACACCCACTTCAAAGGTGACACAACTTGTAAACCAAAATTAAAAAATTTTAAGTTGTGTCAGTCGCCTTTGAAAAGGGTGTGCGGTATATTACCAAAACCTAGTGTGCAATTTTCGAGCATAAGAATGAATTCTAATCCAGAATAAAAAACAAAAAAGCTACAAGTGTAACCAACCTTGTAGTTTAAAAAAAACTTATAGGTTATAAACGGAAAAATTATTTGAATAAATAAAACATAAAATAAAAATTAATAATTTCAAAAGATAATAATGTTACAAAATGATAGTCAAAGATGTGTGAAACGACCTATTGTACAAATGTACAAATACGCAATATTATAAACATAAAGCAAAAACAAATTGCTTAGCAGAAAGTCCCCGAACCGCGATTCAACGTAGAAACAAAAACAACTTCTACAGAAAGAAAAAGTAAACAAAAGATACACACACTCTCAAAACCCATATACAAGACTATTAAGCCAGCAACTGAAATAACTGATGCGCAATTTCGCGTATGTTCGGGACATTTCAAGAAGCGGCCGTGATGTGTATATAAAGGCGCCGTCCACCGCAGAAGATATAGTTGACTTTAAGAGTGTTAAGTACCGAATAAAACTGTGTACTGATAAAATCATAAAAGAGTGTGTATTTTAATTTTTACAATTAAACAAACCCTTGAAAACACGTTTATTGTGGTCATAAACGTAACAATAATTTATTTTCCTTGGTTTTTTTTTTTAATTTTCGCAATATTTTGTTTAACTGTGATGATCCTATGTAGGGAATCTAGAAATAGATAGCAAAATAAATCGCCCTTATTTTTTCCAATTTTTTTAAGACCCGCGAAATTTTAATTTGCCATCAACAACTTAAAATCGGAATATTTAATTATGTTTTTATTTTCGTTTTAACAATTACATTATATATTTTAAACAACTATTTAGACACTATCATCTCATTAATGTTGACATTAACTTTTCTATTTATTTCTCTTTTTATAAGACAATAAGACCTCAGGTCTTTCATGTTAATAAAAATGCATTTATTACAATTTTTTTTATTACGTTTCGTGAATTTAAATTATTATTTCTTAAATATTTTAAAATATTTGTGTGACTACAAAAAGGCCATTAACTCATTTTTGTAAAATAAAAAATTGTTAAAAACACACAAATCCAGTATTAAATATGTGGTCATATGGAAGACTAGCTTAAGTCGTCATAACGGCGAATTACGTTATTGCATTGATCAAAACATTTTATGTGCATATAGTTTTGTTTACACATTTTCATCTTGCTTGCTTCATAAAACCATAATTTGACTTAAGCTGAGTAATTGAAAAATTGTGTATATCTCAAAACTTCTATTTTCGACTTAAGCTACTCTTCTATATGACCACAGAAATTTATACAAAAAAACAATGATTCTGCATTTAGAATAACAGGTTTATCCATCCATCCGTACGTATGCATATGCATTTGATATACTACTGCACTGCATTAACAATGTGAGTAATATGTAGTATAATGAATTTTAATGTTCTCTAATTATATCATTTGTTTTAAAAACGTTAAAACTTGAGACGCTAACACATATATAATTTTTTTTTTGCTTTGTGTCTTTAATTGCAGTTATATTGTTTATATCTTTATCTTATGCATAGTAGAAAAACTGTTAAAAAATTTAAATACATTTTAAATGAATCTCTATATTTTGTCAAATTAATGCCTCGTCTGACTTTAGCAGTGATGTTTCCAATTTGGACAACCACTGCATAAATTTAATTTGTGATTTAATAATATGTGGATCGCGAAATAGAGGTTTATATTAACAAGAATTTATGCTTTAAAGTTCATATTATTTATTTGTAACTTCAAAAATTTTCAGTAATAAAATTTTTAATTGTGGTACCCTCAGCGTGAGAGTTTCGCCTAATTCCCGTAGTGATACTTTATCATCAGTTTATTTGTAAAAAGAAATTTTGTGTTATAGAAAGCAAACCAAAATGTTAAATATTTTTTGGGCAGATGGTAACAATTTGTTTTTTGCAGAAATAATTTCTGTGGCCATAAGAATTAAGTGCTTAAGCCGACTTAAGCTGAAAACGAACTAACAGCTTTAATATGATTTTTCAATTCAAAACTACCCCTCAGCAAACTTTTACTTATTTAGCTTGTTTGTGTTGTCAAATTGTTCGAGTTTAAAATTTTTCGAACAAAAGTTCTTAATATTTCTGTTCGAATAAGCGAATAAAATTTAAATATTATTCAAATCTTCGAACGAATACAAAATTATAAAAAATTATTCGAATAACTTAAAAAAATTAAAAAAACAACAAAGATTACTTTTTTTTAATAAAAAAATATTAAAAATTAGATCATATTCTTAAAAAAATAGATACAGCCTAGTAGCAAAATCAAATTCGATCGCAAAATTGTGTTCATCGATGAGGCTCATATTAGGATTAATGGGCTTGTTAATAAAGAAAATTGCCTCAATTATGGAGTGACACCATTCCACATCAGACACTACAGACTCCATTACATCCGAAAAAATGCACCGTTTGGTGTCATTTTCACGCTGGTGGCATCATTGCATCTTTTTTCGCTTCGTCAAGAACAGCCGCGGTATATTTTTAAAACAGCTGTTTTGCTGTGGAACGTGTAAAAACTTAAATTTACTGCAATAAAACAGTGATTCAATAATTAAATCAAATAAGAATTTATTATTTTGGGAACTTTATTAAAATAAACACATCAATTTAGTACGGCAAGATAAAAAAAGCCAGTCGATAAGGAAAAGGCATTTGTGGCCAAATTTGATTTTTGATTTGTCTCGCCGGAGGTGATTGGTTTTTTTAGCACAAAAATAAAGTTCCTTTGTTTTAATTCCAAGGAGGTGTCGAATCGATAGCAGCGGCGTTATTATTGAAAGAGTAGAACAACGTTTTCCACCTGCAATAAATACAGCGTTCATATTTCAGTGAAAAAAAAAAATAAATTAAAAAAATTATTAGGATTATTAACGAAACTTTTAATTGCATTTTATACTTGCATTTTTTTAAATTAAACTTTTTGAATTTAAACAAACCAAAAGCGAAAGACACTCCGCCACTAAATTAACAACTTAGAAAAATATAGCTACGCTCGTAATGCAGAATACACACACAATCGTAGAAATTTCTATCGAAACTGAACACAGAATAACAAAGATGCCAAACGGAGAAAATTTCAATTCGAATCGAAATGTAGAATAGAAGTGATTTCTTACATAGATGCTGAGTGTATACATTCATACTATATATAGTTCTGAGTACTACTCAGAATAAAAAATGGCATTGAAGATGGGACATAGCCGAGCCAGGTTGGTCTCCAAATCAAACTTGACGGAAGTTCGTTCCAAATGTCTGTATCAAAAAATCCTGCCGGAAAGTCAAATTAGGAATTAATTTTAAAGAACAATTTTTCTAACTTTTATTTAACGAATATTCGACAGAAATTATTCGAGTAATATTTTATTCTAAATTTAAAAATTTTATTCGTTTGAACAAAAATAAAAAAAAATTATTCGAATATTGAATTCTAATTTATTTGTTTATTTTATCAGAATAAACAAATTTTATATTTCTTCTTTTTATGGCGGTAATAATAATTATTTTCGATTTTGATTTTCGAATAGTTTCTTTTAAGTTTTAATGCTTAAAAAGTAAAAAAAAGGAAGGGGCAATTCCACTGCGACGGGTGGGACATTATGTCCCATTTTTACTTAAAAGTTAACTAATTATTTTCTAACTGCTAAAGTAAACGTATTTCATATTATTATATCGTATAGATAAACGTTTATTTTACCTTTCGCCCTTGATGAAATTAATAAAATATCAAATGGACGCACTTGTCTGAGTTCGAAAATCAAGAAACACTACTATGCCACCTTTTGTTCAATAACATTTTTATAAAAGCTGTATTGCAGTGATTGGTGCAAATGGGCTTGCAAAAGTGCAAGTGCAAAATATCGTAGCTTTTTAGAGAAATCTAACAACAAAATGCACAAGATTTCCGTAAAATTTCATTTAAAAAAACTACAATATTTTGCATTTGCACTTTTGCAAGACCATTTGCACCAAACACTGTATGCCGCTATAATGTTTCTGAAATTATATTTATTAGTTATTTAAATAAATTACAGAAAAGTTTGCTAAAATCTTAATTAATATTCGTCGTGTAGCTTTGGGGACGGTAGTGACAAGAAACATGAGGGCTTGAAACAAGAAGAAACATGTTTTTTATGAAATTTTTCTTTTTTTTTTATAAAATTCACATCCATTGTCTTTAAAGTTTTGTCGTAATTTTTAATTTAACGACAAGCAGCACATCTCACTTAGAGGGAAAAAAATATATAATACCACAGACAGTCAGTCGTACTACTGTTAAGTTCACCATACCAAAACTGCAAAAATGTGCACAAAGATAAAAAAATTATTGGTTTCTAAAAACTTGTTAAATAAACTTTATTTCATGTATGCATTTCATTATTTGTTACAACTACGTTGATGTCGTTTTCACTGGAAATGCCCGAAGTCAAAAATTTGGTATTTGATGTAAAATGTTTTTCAATTATTTAAAAACAAATTGTTTTTTGCGTGGCAACGATAAAAAAAACAATATAAATCAGTAAATTATTTGTGCATTTGTGCCCAGAAAAAATTTAAATAGAAAAAAAAGGAATTTTTATAAAAAATAAATATTTTTTAGTGTCTGTAACAATTTTGTTTGTTTGTTTTTTTTTCGCTGGAATCGCATTTTTATGAGATTTTTGTCTTAAAATTTATTAAAGTAGTTTTTAGTAAAATCGTTGTTGCAAGTAACAATTTGATTTATAATAATATAAATTTACATCATATCGCACCCTAAATCAAAAGCAGTCACGTCTGAAATTATATCAAGATCGGAGCTTTTCATAAACCAGTTGACTGAACAAATCTCTAATGACCACAAAAATTTCTTTTCCCTCACTGTCTTCCCGTAGCTGGAAAAATACCGTTATGCCTGTTCTCACGTTACCTGTTGCATCGCTTCAACTAAAGAGTACTACATATTTCTAGTTGTAACCGTGCATTACGAGTTTATTTCGCCCAAACATTGTTTCCACTTCAGACGCTGGTGCATCATTTATGCTGAGAACACAACTGGGACGAACGACGAATTTTTCGCCGCGCATATTCGTCGCCAAAAATAGAACACATTTGTGTATATCAAAATGCACACAATTATGACGTCGGTCGAAATTCGTCATACGCGGAGAACTTTGAATAGATTTATTTCTATTTCTTTCGCCGACGTACGACGAACAAAACAGTACAATGTGGCCATGTTTGGTTTTAGTTTCCAAGGAATTTAGTAAGCAAAGTTTTTTTTTTAATTACAATTAATTTAATTTTGTTTTATAGTATTTAAAATAAGTTTACAAAATAGTAGTTAACTATAAAATTACTTTTTGGCTGTGTTTTTGTTAGTGTTTAATTTTTTAATTATTATTTTTTATATGGTCACCCATATATATTCAATAGATAACAGCTGTTATTTTTTCGTCGTTGTTGTGCTTCATATGACGAATTTACACAGCGAATTTTAACCGACGTATACGTCGTGGTGGACGAAATTCGTAGTTCGTCCCAGTTGTGTTCCCAGCATTAGAGTTGTGAATTTTGAAAGTCAAACTTTTTTGTAAAAACAAGTTTTTGACTCTCTGCATTTTAGCAAAAATGTGATAGAATATTAACACAAATTTTGTAGGAGAACATTTTTAAAATACGTTTTTGGTGCCTGAAATTCCTAACTAATCTTATTAGGCAATGCTGCATTTAAAATATTGAAGGATCTTAGCATTGGACTATTTATTACGTAATTTCTTTGATACATAGCGACATAATTTTCCATGACGAATTGGCAAGTAAAATGAAATATTTTCTAAAAGTTCTGGGCAATCTTTGACTAAATCATATCTAAACAGCATTGACCGTACTTTACGTCTTTTTCCCCAAGGAAGTCATACCGAGATGTAAGCACCGAGCTATAAACGATGGATCGGGCTTATAAAATTAAGTTGGGGTAATGCAAAACAAATAATTATTTTCTGTATTTGCTCAATACGCGAAATATTCACAGCACAATGAGGGTTCCATATTCCAACTTAGACCTAACGTATGATATATAAGGAAGTATAATAGCAAATGGACCAGCAAAATCTATATTATTTTTTTATAAACCCAAGCATAGAGTAAGATTTGGGTGTTAACTTATCTAAATGTGACTTAAAAGTCAATTTGGAATCAAACAAAATAATCAAATCACTAAATTCAGTTACTATTGCCAAGATATTACTATGCAATTGATAAATGGATGGTAATGGGAATCTAGCTCTAGAAAAAGAAACTTGAAAGCATGTGATGAGATTCAGATTCATATTATTAAGGCGCACAGTAGTGCGCCAAGCCAAAAGCATACAGTATGTACGTGGTTTGTTTAAAGGAAAAGGTGAAGTTTGAATTTTTTTGAAAAGTATTTATTTATTCATCAATATCCATTTTCTCCCCTTCAAAGTAAACCCCCCTCAGATATACTGCACTTATGCCAGCGCTTCTTCCAATCCTCGAAGCACTTTTGAAATGCGCTTTTCGGTATGACCATCAACTCGTTCTTCGTTTCTGGTTTTATCTCATCAATTGTGGCAAAACAGTTTCCTTTCATTGATATCCTCAGTTTTGGGGATAGGAAAAAGCCTCAGGGAGCCAAATCTGGTGAATAAGGTGGTTAAGGCATGATTGGGGTGTTGTTTTTGGCCAAAAAATCATATTCTTTGATCCATATTTTTCAAAAGTCAAAAATCGAAGAACACACACAAACGTGACTAACCTTTTCAGTTGTCAACAACAAACTGCTAATCAAAATTGGCTGATAATGCCAACATATGATTAACGCATATGTACCAACACAAAAATTTCGATAATCGAAAGTACACACCCCGCAAAAATTCAAAATTCACCTTTATTTTTGATCAAGCCATGTATATTCGTGATGTTTTTACCCCGCTCATAACTTTGCTTCCCTTAATCATAAAATAATGAATCTTGAAACATAAGGACTCCAAGTATAGGTTATCTTATAGGCATAAGATTTACCACAAAAGCTTCCCGAGATAGCAAGGTGTAAAAAGTACATATAGTATTTTGGCACATATTCACTGACTCACTCATCAATATTATGGGGCACTGGAGAAAAATGGGCACTTTTCACCTGGGGGACTGGGGCTTCATCTTATTTGTATGGAGCATTTCCACTATGGGTAGAGAGCTGAAATTTGATATAACCCAACCGTCAGAAAGTTTTAAGTTAAAAAAGATCTTTTACATACATTAACAAGCGAAAATAACTTGGGAAAAAAGACTCCGATCCGCACATAAACGTAAATGTGAAAATCAGGCCAAGTTCCTATTCAAAAATTTCGGCTGTAAAAAGTTCTGAGATCAAAATTACGACCAAGTTCTTCATATGTACAATACCATCCCATGTCTAGGCAACTTGCTAGCTAGGTAAAATTTTTGTGTAACTTTCTGATATGAAAAAGGATTATGGGAGAAATGTTACAAAGCAAGTTGCCTAGAAATGGAATGATATTTTACATATCAAGAATTTGGTCCCCAATTTGATCTCAGTACTTTTTACGGTCGAAATTTTTGGATAGACACTTGGCCGTTTTTTCACATTTACGTTTTTGTGCGGATTATTGTTACACCAGACACTCAGAGAGTCAATGTCATTTTGCAATTCTAAAACATCATTCAAATTTCTATTACAAGAAAACATTTTCAGGTCAATTAGTCTATCACGCAAATAAGAAGTCAACCAGTTTTGAAAGGTATAATAAATTCCAAATTCTAAGTGGGCTGGCTTATTTGTGGTTTTCCTAAAATTGACTAATTGCTTTAACAAAAAGTATGACCCCCCATTTAACCCAATGGGTATAAAATATAATTTTTAATGAATTTATCACGCGATCTGGGCATGACACATAACTTTCACTAATTTAATTATTAATAAATAAAAGTAATAAAATACAAAATAGCTACTACACTCTACATGCTGATTATCAGCACTTCTTTTTTACATGTGTTTTTTAAGCTTTGGATTCGTATGTTTTTTTTTATGTCTGTCAATATCGGCTAATTTACATAAGGTTTATAATTTTTGGTCACAAACGTACATGTAGTATCACACATGACATCCATCGGTCATGTTTATTGAGAACAGCTGATTGCCCAAAAATAAATAAATATCTACGTCGTTTGTTTGATAAATGGCTTGAAGCCGTCAAAATATTTTTGGTTCCTTTGCTGAAGTACTGGCGACGCAAATGTTTTTTTTTTAATTTTTTCTTTTTTAAGCAAGGCGTTGAGATTGTATCTAAAAATCTATACATTTTTGGACTCATTTTAATAAAACGACAACGTTAAATTAATATATATATATATATATATATATATATCGGCTAATTTACATAAGGTTTATAATTTTTGGTCACAAACGTACATGTAGTATCACACATGACATCCATCGGTCATGTTTATTGAGAACAGCTGATTGCCCAAAAATAAATAAATATCTACGTCGTTTGTTTGATAAATGGCTTGAAGCCGTCAAAATATTTTTGGTTCCTTTGCTGAAGTACTGGCGACGCAAATGTTTTTTTTTTAATTTTTTCTTTTTTAAGCAAGGCGTTGAGATTGTATCTAAAAATCTATACATTTTTGGACTCATTTTAATAAAACGACAACGTTAAATTAATATATATATATATATATATATATATATATATATATATATATATATATATATATATATATATATATAGTTTATTTGTCTTGCAAAATACTTCATTCAGACGGCTAGATAGTGCACATAATCAACCGCCGACGAATTTGTTCCCATGACATAGACATTTGGAGCTGTATGTTTAACATAAGAAGATAGAGCACGCTCTATTTCAAATAATGTCTTATGACTTTTGTCATGTTTTTTACACAAGCACTGGTTTAAAGGCAACACACGACATGTTTATATATGTAAATTTACGTTTATATATATGTAAATTTTGACACATACAATATGAAAAACATGTCGTCTGTTGGTACCTTAAGTTGATACGTCAGCACAATAAATTCTTCATTCTGACTACAGGTTTTCATTTTTAAACTTCTGCATGTTGACCGAGTTTATATAATGCGCGAGTATATACATACATGCTCGTACATATGTACATACATTGTTGTTTAGATGAATATAATGCCACTCTGATCCTCGTTTATTGTGAGAAATTAAAATTTTCCTCCAATGATTATTGAAAGTGAACCACATATATGTATATAGATATCTAAAAAGATTCTTATTTAAAATAGTCTATTATAATTGTAAAGCAACCATTTACGTTAGTATGTAACTGTAACTACGTAATTAAATATGAATCATTAAATATGAAGCATTAATTCGACAACCCAGTAGACATTCATAGGTTAAAATCATTCATTCATAATCAAAAATCTGTTTGCTACTTTCAATACATATTTCGTGGAAAGAAAATTATAGAAATTGAATCTTTAACATGTATTAATTTCTAAAACAAGAAATTGTGATTGATACTATTGGAATTTATATTGCGCCAAGTACCCAATCATTGTTTTGTAGTGAAATTGAAATGACAGTATAAGAATATAAACAATCAGTGAAATGTGCATATCTTATACCAACAACAAATTAACATTAATTTTGTACGCTAGGTCCATTTGACACTGTGTGCATTGATTAAAGCTCTTGCAACTAAATCTGGTTTAAAAACGAGTTTTCTTTGTTAATTCGCCTTGCATTGATTGGTAGTCATATTTTGCCACGTTTAATCAGCTGTTTCATGACATATTAATAAGGTACTTAGTTATATGTAGATTTTTGGAACGAGTTTCTTGCCATGTTTGGTTTGGAGACAAACCGGTTTCGGCTATGTGCCTTCTTCAGTGTCATTTTTCGTTTACAGAAAATTACACGATAGATAACGAGAAATGATACTAAAGTTGCCACATAGCCGAAATCGAAACCGGTTTGTTTCCAAAGCAAACTTGACAAAGGGTTGATGAAAATTCGTTCCAAAACTCTCCACCAAATCACTCTGTCGCAATATCAAATCCAGAATTTATTTATCAATAGACTAAAGCTTTAAAAATGTTCTTACCTGCAGGTACTTTTTGTATAAAAATAGCTATAAGGCATTCTAAATTCATGACCTAAGCATTTTAATATTGATATTAACGATACTTTCCGTATCTCTACACAGACCATACTATTTTTACACTTTCGAAAGACTATAATTAAAAGCTCAAGAACCAAAGAAATAGTTACCTCTTGTAATTTGTAAACAAGCGAAATGAATAATATATAATTCTTTTACAAATAAAAAACAGAGAGAGAGAGAGAGAGAGAGATCCCTTTAAAGAATTTTGCATCATTAAGCAAATGTTTGTTGGGATCACATTGTTTTTTTTTTTTTTTGTATTTCTGACGTCACTACATTCTGTTGTGGAAGTTTTCCAGCTTCTTTTCATGGTCAGGTTCATGTGCATACACATGTTAACTACAATATGATATCGCAGATGTAAACTACTGTGTTCAGATATCTATACACAGATGCATACTGATTGTGTAGATGTGCTAGGAACCAACTGTAAGTTGCATTCGTGCGCACTTACAGTGGTAAAAAATATTTAACATACACGTATGCAAACTTTCACTGTGTTTGAATAATTTTTATTTGATTGTCGATTTAGAACGAAAAAGATCTCGCTCTAGAAAGATCAGACGATCAAAGATCAGAAAAATGACAAATTTTGTGTCACATTTGAAGTGGTGTGCGATATGTATGTTGTCCTTTTCGCTACTACTTGTAACGACGCGATTTCGCTGGTTGCTGGGGTAGACTCAGCGTCGTTCAGGCCCGTTACTATTTGAGTATCCAAGTCTTTGTCTCTTAAAATAAAATGACACGGTATAGACGTTATAAACTGTAAAACTTTATTTACACATTTTATTATTTAAAATATGCTGGCAGCAAGTAGCGCCGTCGGTTTAAGGTATCGTGAGCACCACTACGGAAGGAAACCGACTCACGAAGTGTAACTTCGGATAGCAGAACCAGCTAGAAGTCTCACCTCGAGTTCGAACTACCACACTGTATCCGGGTATGACACTTAGGACAGAAATTGGATCACGAAGTGTAACGTCGGTCGCTGGCAAGACAGCCGATTCAGGGAGAAGTCTAACCTCTAGTGGGAACTACCACTCTCTCTTTCTCTTCTGAGTACAATACTGACCAGATAAACCAGCACACAAAGAGTATCTTAGGGAGCGAGATAGCAGAACTACTACTCCCTCTGGAGTATAACCATCGGGAGAGAAAGCTACTCACAAAGTCCAACCACGGAAGTCGATGGAATAACAGAGCCAAAGTAGAAGTCTAACCCCTGTATGGCACTATTACTCTCTCCGGGGTAATACGCTCTTCGCTTAGCCGCAGACTGTTCCCACAACTGTTGAAGATATAGAGGTGCCGGAAGAAGTCCTGGCTAGTAAGATATGCACTCGGTGAGGTCTAATCTCCGCACCTATTGTTTATCTTACCACTAACTGGCTCATCATTTGATTGCTGATGTCGTGCCTTTTATATACTATAAATATACTAACTAAAATTCAGTCAAAATTCATGAACATGCTGATTAGCTATTATACTGGTAACGAGGGAGAATTTGGTTTGCTACGAAATACTTATTCTTCCCCACTGTATGATATTTGTAAATTGATAATGAAACACTAAACGCAAAATATACTATGTACTCGTATGTAGTAAAAAAAAACTTCACTGCTAATTCAGATAATCTAGATACATATGTACATATGTATATATATATACAATGCTTATGAATCCATAACATGAACGTATGAGCTGTGTCTTCAGTACTTCTAACTTCAATAGCAGACTAGTCAACTAGAATTTTTGCCATGGTGAAGATGTATCGGCGTTATCCAAAAGCCGGTCTTTTTTAATTAAACGTATTATTTGTGATACTTATTTAAGTATAGCGCATATACACACATACATATGTACATATAAAAGTATTATTAATCCGTATCTTATGGATGATAATAAAGCCATAAACGATAATGAAGCAACATGTTCAACAACCTCGGCAGTATTGAATGTGCATCAAAAAAATTGGAATATAACAATAAATGTGCCAATAATGCATTACGATTATATCAACATGTTGCTACAAATAAGCTGCCAGCGTAATGTTGCAAGGGAAATGTGGCGTGTATTTGTTTTATTGTATGGGTTGGCAAGTGTTTTTCTTATGAGCAAATATGTATGTATGATCGAAAAATGTTAAATTACACGATTGATTTTATTTCTCAAACACATAACAGTAACGAGTTGATTAAACTTTATCGCGGTGCTAAAATCAAAAGTTATATTTTCATTAGAAAAATCAATCAGTTGCTTATAGATCAAGAGGAGGTAATTTTTCAGAAACTCAATATTTTTGTGAAATCTTTGCTTTCGAAAAACGGTAGTTTTAAATATATTTGACGTGGGTTTCTAATACACACACCATATGATTGTCAAATGTTCTCCGCATCTAAAAAAATTACCCGATATTTACTACTAGCATGTCGTCGTAGCATTTTGTTTGAGTGACTGACAATTAAATATCTAAGTATTTTTATTGGTTTTATGAGGAATTAGTTTATTGAACAAAGTGAATGGTGTGAAATGAAAAAAAAAACATGAAAGTCAATTTGTTTGTCTATTCAGCAGTTTCTGTTGAAATAATTAAAAAAAATGTGCAAGAATTTACTCACCACTAGAAAGTATAAATAAAAACTTGAAACGTTTATGTAAAATAAATATACTACATACAGCTGTGTGCAATATAATAGTAGCGCTTCATATACAATTTTTACACTCATAAAAAAAAGTTTTGAATTATGTCAAAAAAGTTCAATCTTTCGATTTATTATCTGAATATTGAATAAAAAAATTAAAAAAAAACATTTTAATTTACAGAAAAAAATATTTGAAACCGCTGGATACGCTAGAAATTGCCCGTGCGAAAAAATAGTAGCGTCGTCCACACTACACGACACCGTGTTGTATCGCCGATTTCAAATCGGTGTTCTTTTTGTCGACATTTATCGATAACTGTTTATTATTATTTGATATTTTGAAGATAATGTGACGTCGTTATTGCGTTGTGTCGGCGCTTGTGTTGTCTGCATGTTTTTTATAAACGAGTTTATTTGATTGGAAAAGCTTAAAATAACTTCCCCTCAATTCGCGAAATTATTAGAAGAAATTGAAAAAAAAATCGTTCCTGGGCAAGAGGATCTGCTCGAAAGAATTTTACAGAGCAGTGGGATGGTATTTCAACTTAATGCCCTTGGCCCTTCAAGACTATGTATAGCCCCAGCTTAAAGTCATTACCAACAGTCATATGGTAAGAATCCTGATTTAGGGTTATCTCATCCGCTACTGTCTGCTTAATCCTCTTTACACGAAAAATTTTTCTTTGTTTTCTTCTTCAGTGGAATCCGAATCTGACTTGAAAAACATTTTAATTAACTCATTTATTTGTGTCCACTAACTTTTTCAACAGAATAAATCAGCTGACTCGAATATTAGATATGTGTATTTTATTTTACTCGAAATATCGATAAACCGTCGACGTCGTCACAAGACTGTTGGGGAATACCAAATTATAGTAAAATTTATGACGACGTCAATACAAATTCTGGTCGGCTAAAAAATACCACGATGTTGCCGACACCAAATAGAATAAGGCAGAATGTTTTTTTCCTTTCGATATTTTGTTAAATATACCTTATTTGCTGTGACAGCGGTACAAGGGCGTGGCATTGAGTCCTCTAATGAGCTGCACCTCTCGACTTGACATACAGCCATAATTCATACATATTTGCTGGTTTATCTTTAACATGACCCCAAAGATTTTCAATGGGGTTCAAATCTGGTTCAGATTTTGGTACTTCCTCGTATGTTTCTGGTCATTGTCAATCTGTCGAATTTTTACCTTTCGTCCACGTGTTTCGGACATCCTGCTATGTTTGATTAAACGTAAGACATTTACCTTCTGGAAAAACTTTTTTTTTTAAATTAAATTTCGGGTATTTAGTGTAAGTACTTGCCATGGCAAATTTTAAATATTTTGATCTTAAAATTACACAGAAGATATACTCCGTAAAAATTTTCTTCACTAAAGAACACAAACTAATAAAAAGTGCTTATTCTTTGTAGAATTACTGCGGGTTGCTACTTTTATTGTGCACAAACCAAAAAGCAGGCAGGCGTGTTAAATTAAATAACTGTAGCTACAATAGACGCCGAGAAAGCGACAATGTTATTTCATTATACGTGTATATGGTAGCCCTACTATTATATTGCACACAGCTGTACATGCTTACATACATGCAAACATACATACGTGCCATACAAACTTTCGAAATTAAAATTTGTTTAAAAGTTAGCCTAGGTCTTTTAGCTTTACACATTTGTATGCATTGCACCTCTTTAAATTTTTCTTCCATAAGTTTTACTTTGGGTAATTACGAGTATATTTGGCAGGTACAAGTAGAAAACGTTTATTTTATAATTTTGTATTAAAGGAATTTGTTATTGTGTCCATTAACAGAAAAACCAAATTTCTATGGATCGGTATTGTAAAATATTAAATTTAAAATTTTGTTTTAACTTTTTTGAGTTTGAATTCATTATTGTGTAATTTGCAGTAACACTGACTTTTTTCTTGTGATACAATTGCATTTTAAGCGCTGAAAAAGATGTTCGCTTTTATAAACATTAATAATATTCAATACGAAAAGAAAAGAGATGTACATACATACCCACCTACCTATGTAAAAATATGACAATTTATTGCAATAAGAAGCTTTGATATACCGATGAATGTGCCGCGGCCATTGTTGCCTCTTCTCCCATTTTCTTTACCTGCGCCATCTTGACTGGCCATAAATCTGTTCTGCCAACGTACAGATTTCTGTTTACACAGGAATTTGGCTTGTGAAGAGCATCGCTGTTGATGTTCTATTCGTGTTCAAACAACGTTGTTCGAACAGTTGTTCGCACAACGCCGTTCTGTTATCACACAAACTACACGCAAAATTAAAAATATGTATGTATGCGCACGACTAGAAAAACCCCGTACATACACTATGCCTGAGAACATGGCAATAATCTCGATGACAAGCAAAAAATTATGCTCAAACTGAACAGAAACATCTGCAGGACAAATTTCTTTTCGTTATTGTGCCGACGCTTTATTTATGTGCGCTTAAATTTCTGGCTGGACTAGACGACGCATGTTGAAAATTTTGGGATTGTGTAAATTTTTGGATGCGGTATCTGAAGAAATATAAAAATAATACATTCTTGGATCACCTGTCATGTACAAAATTATCCTAAATTTTAAGTTGTCTTAAGAGAGGTACTTTTTTTGAACTGGAATCCAGTTCCTCGTTACGTGCTGACGTTTTTCGCTTTCCACCACCTTAAATACTTAATTGTCGCACCAATCCATCAGGCAATTTGTCTGATTGATAACCCTTCTGATTTTAATTTAAGTGCCTCATTTTTACCAATATAGCGAATAAATTCAATACAAAAATGTTTTCGATCTTTTGCCACTTCAATGTACATGGTTTGTTCAAAAGAAAAGGTGAATTTTGAATTTTCGCGGGCTGTGTACATTCGATTATCGACATTTTTTTTGTTATGTTGGTCCACATGCGTTAGTCATAAGTTGGCATTATCAGCCAATTTGGATTAGCAGTTTGTTGTTGACAACTGAAAAGGTTTGTCACGTTTGTGTGTGTTCTTCGATTTTTGACTATTGAAAAAAATGGATCAAAGAATTTGATTTTTTGGTAAAAAACAACACCTGAATCATGCCCCAACCACCTTATTCACCAGATTTGGCTCCCTGCGGCTTTTTCCTATCCCCAAAACTGAGGATACCAATGAAAGGAAACCGTTTTGCCACAATTGATGAGATAAAGTCAGAATCGAAGAACGAGCTGATATGGCCATACCGAAAAGCGCATTTCAGAAGTGCTTCGAGGAATAGAAGAAGCGCTGGCATAAGTGCAATATATCTGAGGGGGGTTTAGTTTGAAGGGCACAAAATGGATATTGATGAATAAATAAATACTTTTCAAAAAAATTCAAAGTTTACCTTTTCTTTTGAACAAAGCACGTACTTATTGTAAAATTATTTCTCCCTATTATTTCTTCCAAATAAATTTACTTCTTTTCTAACTTTTCTATAATAATTATTTAATTATTTCAATCAGAGCGTACAAAGTAAAAAAAAATACCGTTACATTTGAAAGAATTTGACAGTGAATCTCAAAAATAAAAGCTCAGCATCAGAAATTTAAAAAGACACGTTATGGAGAAAAATATATTGTCCCTATTATTATTGCCAACACTGTATGTGTATGTGTATACACGTATATGCATGGATTATTACACATACCAACTAACATGTTATGACTATGGAAGCAAAAATTAAACTTTCGTTTAACGTCGCGACGCGTCGTGAAATTGCACATACATACATAAATGCATTTTGTTTGGAAAACATGTAACATTTTGGATGCCAAACAAGCAGCTACCCCTACCATCATCCAAGTTAGTATTTACGCATGCTCAACAGTGGCTGTAAACATGATTTCTTCTGAATGATATGAACTTTATGAAAAACTAAAGTTTTTGATAGACGATCTGGAAGTGAACAGGTGACGTAAATCTTAAGCCTATTATTGCTATTTTAGTTTAGAATATCATGTGCGCATACGTAAAGATAACAGCGACACCAAACCTGCATACACACCTATCACGCAGTACAGGTAAAAACGATACAAAACGTCTTTATGGTTGGTTGGGCTTTAATTTCTACGATCAAATGCAGGTTTGTTTATTCTCACTTTCCTTCTTTTTTCACTTTCCTTCTGCGCGACGAATGTGTGTCGTCTGTGTGTTTGTGCATTTTAAATCACTTAGAGTTACACTGTGTCATTATTACATTTGGCTGTTCGTGATGGTTAATAATAAATAATTGTTGGACAAACGCATTAAACATTGAAAAACTTTGGTTCAGTCGAGCACTAGACGCGATACCATTACAATCGATTAACAAATTACGGAGCATTTTAAACGCGTGAAAACAATAAAAAAACCCCCATATTCAAACTATAATTTTTTTATCGGTTTAAAAATATTTTTGGATAAATGACTGAGTTCTGCTAGCCGAAATAATTCAGCGGAATTGAATCAACACGAAACAATTTTCTTGTTTTATTGACGACTTTATGGTAAAAAGCAATGAAAGTCATTTGCATAACATTCTGCACACGCAATGGACAAGTTTTATGTTAAACCCCAAGGGAATTTAATGCCAAGTAATCCCTCTTCACGTAAGAATTCTACTGCTACTACTAATTGCAGAACGTCTGCGGAGATTTTTCAAACAACCTCAAATGGCAGACGATTAGGTGTTGGAAATATTTATTCAAAAATTCGTCACAAGATTGAAGATAATTTGACACCAAAAATCAGCGGCAAATTGTATAAAACTGGAAAGCATTCAAAGTCTTTGACGGCACTAAGTTCGATCGGTACATCCACAGGAACATATAAACTCAATAATAAAAATTCGATTGGAACAGAAGCAACAACGGCAACGGAAAGTCAAAAATTTAAACTGAAGCTTAACGTAGGTGACAGGAGCACAGCGACTTTCAACGAGAAAATTAATCCATACGCGGAATGCTACAATAATTCAAAGGACGACGCATCGTATTTTACAAAATCATCGTTGATTTCATATGTGGACAGCGATGAAGATGAGGGGCAATTGAGTTTTAATATCGAAAAATCATCTTTGGAAGATGAAATATTTGAGGAACTGGAAAAGGTAGCTAACGGCGAAAATAAATTGGTATCTGTGTTACAAACCTTTGATCAAATACTATTTGATTTCAATGATCCCAATTTTCAACAAACATCAATATCAAATGCCAATGAAAACTGTATTCAAACGGCAACGGATACGAGCAATAATGAAAACGAAAATTCTCTAACGGAGAATGAACTGGACGAAAGTTACACAGATGAAAACGTAGGTACAACATTTAATAAGCAGGAAAGTGTTAAGAATGTACAGTGCTTAAAGTTAAGCCAGCCTGTTTGTTCCCTTCCCTTCGAATTCATTACGAATGAGTGTAAAGAACTAGAGAAATCAACATCAACACTGTCACTGAGTCGCAAAAAGTGCTATCAATCACCTGATTCGCCTGGTCTAAGGCAAATGCAACATCTCTTTGCCCAACAACAAAAATCCAAATCTGTTTGGGAACTTTCGAACGCCACAAAGATACCAATACTAAAAGCAATCCCTCTAAAAGCACGAAGTAAAAGTTTTTCTTATAATAATTCTAAAAACGCGTCTTTAAATTTACCAACCTTCCAAATTCAAAAGTCATTAAAAAATGTCATTGGTGAAGCGGAAATTGTACATTCATTATCTCTATCAAGTAAAAATCCAGACTCTACAGCTGATACAAAGAAACTCTTCAAATCGGTTGCTTTGGTCTCTTCGGTGAAAACTATAAATGCGAGCAAATCACAGAGCAAAATGTCATCAAACATTAAGCCTTTGAAGTTGAAGAATTTGCCTTGTAAATTAAACCCAACACCGATCCTTACCTCATCATCTATATCGGTCACACGTGGCAGTAAAACAGGTGATGAGTTGTTGGATAAATGCCTTGAAAAAGGACAGCAGATTCTACGAAAAGTCGAATCGCTAAAACCACAGCGAACTCAAGTCACTTCATATGCAAGAAAATCTGTAACACGAACAAAGTCAAATTTGAGCAATAAAATTTCAAGAGATACGAGTAACTTTACCGTCAAACGTAAACAATGGCTACAGAAGCTCAATTATGCGAATGAGGAAAAAATGGCTGCACCATCTTTAGAATCTTGCAAAATTATACCACCTATTTTGGGTGAAACTTCTGATAAGCATGCAGAACTCCTAGTGCAAGTTACAAATGCTATACATTTAAGCACCCAAAAGCAGCCAACAGTCTCTGAAAAATGCCAACTGGTTTTAACACAAAACGACAGTGCAACTAACGCTCTGCTTATGCAAAATCAGGATTCAGACTCCGATGATTCTGGGCATATTTCAAATGAAAATATCGACAATTCCATTAACCAAACATCATCGCATTCATCATCATCGACCAGTTTATGTGAAATTTTATACACCTCACCAACGTCAGACACTGCATCCAGAGTAAATAAATCGCCTTGTAATAATGGCGTTGTTACCAAATCCTTTAAAATGTCCGAAGTCTTGGAAAAATTCGAACATAAAGCATCAGCACGATCACAGTCAAAATCAAACTCGAAATCCAATAATGATGGCCCAAAATTCACAAACCTTTCACCACATCCAACGTATCTTATTGATGATAATTCAAAAGCCTCTCTCGATACTCGATTTTATACTACATGCAGGCTAGCAGACGTTGAAGCAGTCAGTGTGATTAGGACACATGTGGAAATTTATCCCAATTACACCAAAGAGGTAACTATACGGCTTCATTGATATTTAATTTACGTCAAGTTATTTCTAATGCAAAAAATGGAGAAATTAAAAAGCATTTACAAAATTTATGACATTGTAGTAATGTAGTGTAATATTTATTTAAACATTGTTGTAATTTTATTAATGCACATGTGTATTTTTTTTATATTATTATACCCACCCCAAATAAATTTCTTCTTTTAAATATAAACAATATAAACAATGGTGTATTTAATGGCTTAACTTTCTATATTAGATACTTGGTACTTTAAAGTTGATCCTTTTCTTTCTTAATTAAAAGAGATTTTGAAAAGCTTTTGGTTTAATTTTCTTCCTTCTAGTTATCTAGTCTTATTGGGAAGGTGTGTAAATATTAATTATTTTTTCTTAACTAATAATAAACAAGTTTAAAATTCAGGCCAAATATATTGAGTCCGTGAGGCCGTACGTTAAATCTGTTGCTTAGTCCCTCTATACATTACGCAGTTGCTTGTTCACACACAACAAATTTTGTTATGCAAATTCTCTTGTACAATTTGGTTTTGTATAAAATTAAGAATGAGAAAACAAAACAAATTTTCTAAAGTCTGTATCACTTTCCCTTATTATTTCCTCTCTCTCTCTCTCTCTCTCTCTTTCTTATAAACCCCAGAGCTGTAGTAATAAAACTTGCATGATGTAAACGGAGATTAATAGTAATTCAGTCACTGATGCCAAATCACCATGGCAAGTTAGACGATTGAGTAGCACGTCCAAACAAAACTATTATATATGTATGTGTGATCGTTAGAGCAAACCTTGCGTGCGTTGCGCTAATTTCAGAACTGGTGGGGCGATCGGGAAACGAAGGCGATGTTGAATTGCCGCCGGCGGCTGCCTACCGAAATCTTTATAGTGGCAGCTAAAAGTCGACTGAAGTTAGCGGCAAAGAGAAATTAATATTAAGATTCTTGATTTGATATTCCTATGATGTAGATTTTTGGAACGAATTTCCGTCTACCCTTGTCAAGTTTGGTTTGGAGACAAACCGGTTTCGGCTTTGTTCATTTTTCAAAAAAATGACACTGAGGATGGCACATAGCCGAAACCGGCTTATGTCCAAACTAAACTTGACAAGGGGTGACGGAAATTCGTTCCAAAAATCTACTAAAATTAATATATTTTTAAATATTCTTCACAAGGCGCATTAACGGTATAAACACAACTGCGACGGACCACGAATTTTTCGTAACAACTATTCTCCTCCTGAAACCTTTATTCACAACTTTGAAAAACTAAAAATTTCTTATGCTTAATCTACTTCAAACTAAATGAGAGTTTTATAGAATTTTAATACAGAAAGAAAATGTTTCACAAATCCCAACAAACAAATTTTGATTTTATTGTTAAATTTTTTTCATTTCATGTTGCAAACAAAATTATCAAGTGTTCAAATTTATTCTGGATAAATTAAAATTTACTTAAAAATAACGATCTGCTTTATGTCAGATTTAACAGAAACGTTACAATGTATATTAATATTTGGCAGTTATCTGCACAGAAGCAAACTATTACTGTTCAAAATTTACACACAACCGATTTGATGTAATATTTCTTAATTAGTAAAATAAATGGCGTATAAAACTTGTGTTCTTCCCAAAACAGATTGCTAAACTTTCTAGCAAAATCGTATGCAATTTACTCTAAATTAAATGAATGATCGTTCAATTCCCAACCCCTTTCGATTGTAGTTTAGAGCTGGAGAACTATCA
Organism: Phania funesta; assembly: GCA_963932375.1. Classification (NCBI taxonomy): domain Eukaryota; kingdom Metazoa; phylum Arthropoda; class Insecta; order Diptera; family Tachinidae; genus Phania; species Phania funesta. The sequence continues at coordinate 126,653,445 of OZ010652.1, forward strand.
ATAGTCGGCCTATTCGATATTTTCGATATATTGTTGAAAAACTATCGATAGCATCAAATTTTTAGAAAAATGCTAAAGATTTAACCCTTCACCCATACAAAAAATTTTGATTTATCAAACCAATTTTAAATGGAAACTTTTTTAATAAATATTTTATAAAACAAAAATATTTTTTATGATTTTAGAATTTAACCTTACAATCTTTTACATCTGTAAGTCTTTATCAAAATCAGGATTCAGTCTCGAAGTACAATGTCGCATCGTCTGTATCGATGTTTACTGCTTTTGATGACTTAGTTCGTTGAAATCAGTTGTGCTGGGATGATCATTTGCACAGAGTACTAACACCATTTGCTTTTCTTCCGCGTATATTTGTTTAATTGTGTGTACGATATTCAAACACAACTTGTGTTTCGTTTACGGTTTTCTCTGTGGTTGCATCGTCTGTCTAAGAAATAAAACCAGGTATCTAAAACATATTTCGTTTAATATTCCTTCGTGTGTTGCCCGCATAATTCACCGGTGAGCTGTTCAAAGAAAACGAAGGTGATGGACTGGGGTCACGTTTTAGGCCTTTTTTTTCGATAGTATCACTATTGGAAAAAACATTAATAGTCCGCTAAAAATAAAACTATCGATACTGTCGATAGTTTCATCGATAATTTTGCAGCTCTATTTTAGTATTGGTTGTATTATTTACACTTTAGTGCAAACGTGTTGTTGGTAATTTCATTGGGAAATGTAATAAAACTTTTCGTTTTCATTTGATATGTTTTTGAAATGTTGAATTCATTTTCATGCCGTCAGTCTGATATGAGTCAATATTTTTTACAAGGGGAAAAAATAAATTAACTTTTGTTATAGTCCTCGTTTAAATTAAATAAAAATGGCAAAATGGAAAATATGTACATATGTTTATGCAGCTGCAGTTTATAACAAGAAAAATCTTAATAAAAAGAAATAAATACAGGATGTCCGCCGGGAAGATATACTACTTTATTTTGCCGCCATTTTGGTAAACATTTATCTTGACAGTTCATTTTTGGCAGTCGTGAAGTAGAGACGAGGCAAATTTATTATGGAAAAATATTCGGTAAACCAACGTGTTTTAATCGTTAAAATATTTTATCAAAATCAATCATCGATTACTGTGACGATGAGAAAGTTACGTGAAAGAAACAACGTGCCAACAAGACGCACTATTTATCGTGTAGAAATTGATTTCGAAGAAAGAAGGACTGTAGCTGATAGGCCCAAGCACGGACCACAACGTACTGCAAGATCGGCTGAAAACATTACTGCTGTTCAAGAAAGTGTTCAAAACAATTCATCAACCCCAATTCGACACCGTGCTCAGGAGCTTGGTCTTCATAGAACAACTTTGGTCCAATTTTGCACAAAGATTTGCATTTGTTTCCATTCAGTTGACACAAGAGCTTTTTCCAGAAGACCATTCACGCCGCCGTACATATGCCAATAGGACAACCTCGCCCATGACAACCCCGATTTTCATGAAAAAATCATAATGAGTGACGAGGCACATTTGAACGGATTTGTGAAATAACAGAATAGTCGATTCTGGGCAAGGGAAAATCCTCAGTCACCTGTGCATCCATTAAAAGTGACAGTCTGGTGTGCTTTGGTCAGGAGGAATCATTGGACCCTACTTCTTTGAAACTGAAAACGGCGTAACGGTAACTGTCAATGGGGAGCGATATCGTGATATGATTTAAAACTTTTTAACGCCACAACTGCATGCTTTGGCCTTGACTAACATGTGGCTTCAACAAGACGATGCCACATCGCATACAGCCAGGACTACAATGGAATTACTGCGAGACCCCTTTCCACGACAAGTTATTTCAAGGAATGGTGATGTTGATTGGCTTCCATACAAACCAGAAACGCTGGAGCAACTCAAACAAAATATTCGTGATGAAATTAATGAAATACCGCGTGAAATGTGTGAGAATGTTATGAAAAATGTGTTCAAAAGGGCTCGCATTTGTGACGCCAACAGAGGTGGACATTTATCTGATATTGTATTCGATACATAATTGCCGACATTAAATAAAACATTTATCAATATACGATCCATTCTCTTTCATTCTCTTTCATTTAGTAAAAAATTATAAACAAACAAAGTAGTATACCTTCCCGGCGGACATCCTGTTTTTAATTACTTATGTTACAAGATATAATTTTCTGTTTCTTCTTGTTTATTATTTGACGTTTTGCAAAATGAAATTACGATTCTCAAATAAATAAATTAGAGCTGCAAAACTATCGATGGTACTATCGATAATTTTATTTTTAGCGGATTATCGACATTTAGTATCCGATAGCGATACTATCAACACAAAAGTCGTAACTAGGTAAAAGCGGCCAATAAGAAAAGTAGTCGACGGCTGCAGCCACATGAGAAAAAATATTGGAGAAAACATGTTTTAGAAACCTAGTTTCTGTTTTTAATACAGACGACACAGCAAACACAGGATAAACCATTAAGTGTGAACATCGTACATACTAGGTGCGATCACGTACTCTACTTTGGGAGGCCGCGGGTTCCCAAATTTACCCAAAACTGTTCATGTACACGAAGTTTGGGCAAGTAAGAGAGAATTTGAGAGAATAATATTCTTCTTCTTCCTGCCCAAAACAGGCCGCACTTTTCTTCGGGCTCATTTGGTAAGATTTTAAAATCATCAGCTGTTGCATAAAGCAAACAATAAGAGTCTACGAAAAAAAATTTTGGTTTTTAGTGTTTCCGTACTTTTCAACATTTTAGTATCTAATTGAGAGTTACTTTTCTTTGTTCTCATTTGCCCGCCCTTTATCCAAAAATTATGGGATCACACCTACTATTAAACAAATATACGCGGAAGGAAAGCAAGTGTTGTTAGTAATCTTTGCAAATAATCATCACAACACGACTATGCCAGCTATCGAACCCAGCTATCGAAAACAGTAAACATCAATACAGAAGATGCAACATTGTATTTAGGAACACAAAAATATCCAAACATTTCGATATTGCCAACTAAAAATTAAACATGAATTTCAGCAGGAAACATAGCAACAGAGGATGCACATAAAATGGAATACGTGTATGCCCGCGTTTCCTCTAATGTTCCTTCGTGTGTAGCGGGCATTATAAATGTTTTGTTTGGTTTTGATTTTTTTTGTAAGCTTTGTTTAAATAAAATTTGAACTTAAATTCAAAGAATTGAACAAATTTCCATTTCTTTAATAAATCGAAGCATATTTTATACATGAAGGGTTAAAACTTTATAAATTTTTTTAAGAATTCGATAGTTTTACAACCAACTATCGAATCGGTCGACTATCGCTAGTTTTGCAGCTCCAACATCAATGACACATGACACAACAGTACAAGTGACTGGCGAATGCAACGAATGTGTAAGCATTTAATGTTTAATGAAATATCGATCTTGTCATAGCTTTCGCACTTGTTATGCAGTGTTTTGCAAATACGTGCATATTTTTCTTTAATATGTATTAACGTACATACATAATTGTTATAAACACCTGTCAAAAGTACCTGTTTCTTCAAATAGGGCCTGACAAGTACGTGATATTGCAAAGTTATATGCGCCCCTTATGCAAAGTAGTACAGGTTTCAATTTTAATCTATTTAAATCGATACTGGTTACCAACCTAGGCAAATAAGTTCCTGACTGATTGCTGGCTATACTTAGTCAGTGAAGCTTCATTATTAGGAAGGAAACAAAAACTAATTTCAATTTACCTCTACATAGATATGCACATACTTACATACATATGTAAATGTTGGAGCATAAGTGAAGACATACATTTATTTTATTTGTAAAGATTTTTTTCCATGTATTATTGTACATATATACAACATATTATATAATATACGTATTCGTATGTATTATAAAACTAAAGGTGTGTAAGACCATTGCTGTTTCCTTAACATTGGTAAATGTTTAAGTTGAATTGCTAGAAATTTAAATAAACATTCCTATGCTTTGCACGTATTTTTTGCAGTTTTTCGAAATGAAAGAAGAAAGAAAGTGAAACTAAAATATGGGTGCGTGTCTATTTATCAATTTTAAAAATATTTATAAAAAGGGTGTTTTATAAAAGTTGTACAGATTTGAATTGAAATAATATACTGAGATTAGAATTTCCGTCATTCCTTGTAAAGTTGGGTTGAGAGACAAACCGGTTTCGGCTATGTGCCATCTTCAGTGTCAATTCTACTTTGTTCTGACTGTCTTTGTCTGCACACCAAACTTGACGGAAATTCGATTCGAAAGTATATATTAAATCACCCTATCGGTCAATAACTTGCTATGCTATGCTATGTTAGAACGATAATTTGCTATGCTATTAGGGTTCGAGAACAAAATCGTGTCGACTTCGGTCGCAGTTGGGTCGAAATAAAACAAATAGCTAGGAATAGCTTTGCTTGGAACGACTTTGTAATGGCCCTATATTCTTTATAGGAATTTCTGGAATAAATATATGTATGTATTAGTGCGTGAATATGATTTTGAGTATGTAGGTGCCAAAACCACTTTTTCAAGCATTTAGAGCCATAACTCGACAATGGTGTGCACAATGTTGCCTTCCAATTCGTCCAAAGTGGCTGGTTTGTTCGCATAAACCATCAAAGTTTACATAAGCCCAGTGAAAATAATCGAAAGGCGTTAAATCGCACGATATTGTTGGCAAATTGGCTGAACCGTTTCGAGACATAACGCGTTTGGGAAATGTTTCCTATAATAAGTCGTTTGTTTGACGCGCTGTGTAACTTGTGTTGTGCGGCCCTGTTGAAAAAAACTTGATGTAAGTGTCCCAAATAATTGGTATTCGTACCTCTATAAAGCTCCCCATTAACGGTACGGTTCTCGCTGCCCTCGTTTTTAAAGAAGTAAAGCCCAAAGACACCACTGGTCCATAGAGCGCACCAAACAGTGAATATAGCGCTGCCTTGCAATATTACAGTGGGATTACTTTTAGAACTTTCAAGTCCATCGACTAAAGGTACCGCGGAAAAGATGGTCATTCGGCCTGTTGATGATAAAATGACAAACAAGACTGAGCACATGATAAAAGAGTTGCCAGATCTGAGAACGGTATGACAGTTTAATCCCTGTCGAAAATTGAAACCTTAAAAAATCTGAAATTCGGATCATGTTAGTAAGGATTATCGAATATTCTCTTTACGGGAAAACAACGCCAATGTTGCGTGCAAAACGTAATTAATAAATTTGTGTTCTCAAATTCACAAGTTTTTTTATTGATCAGACACAGTTTTCAAAATCTCCTCATTGAAAAATTGTGCATTGTACACAAATTTGGCATCAGGTGCTTGTTTTTCGTCCATTAGAAATATTTATTTTTTAAATTTATTTATGTAATTGTAATCTAGCGCAAGAGAATAACATTATACTACAAATGAATAAACATACATTTCACAGAATATAAAACAAAGCATAGTAACGATATGACAACTAATATGTTTTTCTAAAAATTATAAAAATAGGAAAATAAGATGTTTAGTTTAACATTTTTTAAGCACTTGATCGCCTATAAAATTCTTTTTTTAATAAATTAAAATTTATTCAACTAAAATTATATTAATAGTTCAAAGAAATATAATAAAATTTATACGATTTTTAATTTACATAAATATTTTAGTTATGGAACTTCATTTTAAATTGTTAATTATAAATACGAGTAGTCACTCATTTCTTATGTATGTATGGACTTTAACACTTGATATTTTTGTGTCTCGAAGTACAATGTTGCATCGTCTGTATCGATGTTTACTGTGTTTGATGACTTAGTTTGTTGAAATCAGCTGTGCCATTTGCTTTTCTCTCGCGTATATTTGTTTAATTTTGTGTACGATATTCAGACACAACTTGTGTTTCGTTTACGGTTTTCTCTGTGGTTGCATCGTCTGTCTAAGAAATAAACCAGGTTTCTAAAACATATTTCCTTTAATGTTGCTTCGTGTGTAGCCCTCATAATATACCGGCGAGTTATTCAAACAAATCGAAGATAATGAATTGAAATAAAACAATCAAATGCTGACAATAATTTATTTAATGAAATAGAATTTGAATATTTTAATAAATAATTATCCATCATATTTTGTTTACAGATATTATTTCGTTCAGGTGTTTTAAGTGAATTGGAAGCAAAACGCGATGAATTACTATCGGATCGGATAATTCAACTGCAGGCGTACTGTCGTGGTTATTTAGCGCGCAAGACAATGGCACAGCGGAGGGTACAAGTAAGTATTGTTCTTTGAAGTAAAAATTGTGAATACAGTAGGACCTCACTCGCAAATGATATGCAATATTGACTCGGCGAATGCAATTTTTCCAAAACTTGTCAACTTGTTTCTACGTATTTTCATCACGTTCTCCTTTGTTTTATTAAAGTTTGTTGTCGTTCAAAGCAAAACAATGCGTACCCCTTCTAATTCTTCTCTCCTATCTCTTTTTTATAAACAGGGACTAAACGTGGTCTTGTTGGCAGCTGAAAACATTATCTGTTTAACGAAAACATGAGTGAAAATTGGTTTCGAGAATTTTTATGTTATTTTATGCTTTAATTTTTTTTTTTTTTTTTTTGCTTAGAACCAATTAATTTTCATTACTGTCATATTTTGTATATAAGCTTGTTTCATAAACTTAATAGAAGCATATAAATCGGATACTTCGATTCATATGTATACGATTTTCACAATAGAATGTACCTGAGCCTGAAAAATGTTTGATTCGTAAACTTCCATTATTTGCGTTAAACGAGGTTTCACTGTACTGAGCATGTGTATACCAACAAATATGGCGATGAATTTATGTGTATTGCACTTTCGCTATAAAAATGAATTGGCATTTGCTTCCATAAACATACATCACTTGTTTAAACAATATGTGGGCTATGACAAATAATTTTTTCTCAACTTTCATTCTTTCAGGAACTTGCGGTGCGCTGCATACAACGTAATGTAAAAGCATTCCTGGTTGTTAGAGATTGGCCATGGTGGCGTCTCTTAGTGCGTGTTATGCCCTTACTAAACGTGCATCGAACTGAGGAACAACTTAAAATCGCAAATGAAGAGCTATTAATTCTTCGAGGGAAATTGGAGAGAATTGAAAATGATCGTAACGAGCTGAAGACTGAAAACCAAAAACTAGAGTCCAAGGTATGTAAAATATTTATAGCAATCTTTGCATTTTACCGGACGCCGGGATTTGGCTGAATTTTTCGTTTTACATATATTCATACATACATATGTATGTATGTGTATTTATTTTGTAGATATTAATTTAGGCTCTAACGCAACGCCAGACATTATATGGAAAACAAAAAAAATTTCGAACATTTTTAATTTTTTTTTCTGTTTTTCATACAAATTTTTGGCCTTTTGAAAAGCAAATCAACGATTCAGATTTTATGGCGTTTTGTTTTTGTTATCGATATAAATTCTAGCTTTGCACTGTGTTTGATAATTGCAACGAAGAAACAAAGCAAAATTAGTTTTAAAATTCTTTATATCGGACTGTGATTAAATTATTTTATCGGAAGTCACATAACTCGATATAAGTAAAATTGATTTTAAATTTCAGAAAATGCGCAAAATATCTCATTCTAAAATAACCCTTTTTTGCAATATATCTTATCCAATCGAAAAATTAATTAAGAGTATCAGATTCTTACTCTAAGACCTTTCAAATCCCCGAAAAATTTATGTTGGTTGGCAACTATCAACTGTTCAAATAGTATAAACCTCCCAGACAGATTTCGGGTAAGGTAACACTGCTGTTGACATGAAGTGTTTTTCATTTTGATTTACTGACTGGGTGATTTGATATTGATTGGGACGAATTTCTGTCATCACTTGGTTTGGAGACAAAACGGTTTCGGTTATGTGCCACCTTCAGTGTCATTTTTCGTTTACGGAAAGTTACACGATAGAGAATTATATTGAATCATATTGGAGACAAAGCAGTTTCGGTTATGTGCCATCTTTATCAGTGTCATTTTTCATTTAGAGAATATTACACGATAGAGATAATGGTAATGTTCTTTGCAAGTGTGCAATGCGATATAGTGCTAGCACAAGTCGAATGTTAATCTTTTGTGGAAAAGAGCAGCATCTGAACTGAAATGAGTATTTAATTAGACACTGACGCGGAAATCTTGAGATAGAAAATATATCGTATATATCGTAATTGGCTCCTAATATTCGTTCTAATAGTGTAACTAAAACTTCAAAGCAATAGAGAATCTGTGATATGAGTAAGGGGAATGCAATACTTTTATATGAATAGTTAGAAAGCCTATTAAACTATATAACAACCGTAGGCGCTACCAACCATAGCCCCGACTATTGATAAGTGCTTTTGAAAATTAAGGCCCTTATCAAGTATTACCCCCAGATAGTTTACATAGTTAACAAACTGAATGCGTACATTGCCGAAATGGATGTTCATGAGATCGTCATCATTTCCAACATACTCGTATCAACATATCGCAAAACCAGAGCATTCATTTTATTGGGATTTAAAAAATTAACATAATTTAAAGTTGGCTCATACTCGTACATGGCAGTCACGAAATTAATTGTTTATGGCCGGTGAAAATTATATATACTCCTACGATATAAATAATGTACTATAATTTAAATTACGATTAAATTATCTTGCTATGATCACTTAGAGTGCTGTGCTACCAAATGTTTTTCTCAAAACTATAAATGTTGAGAACATATTGCTTTTTATCAGGCATGTGATGACACTCACGCGATTGTCAAATCGCATGTGAGTTGCAAATCGCCCAACTTTTTTCAGCATGTGATGAAACTCGCACGTTTTACTTGCGAGTTGCTTTAAGATAATTTTTACAAAAATCTGTTTTTGAACACAAAATTCTCGATTTTTCAAATTTTGTATTTACGATGAAAATTAAAACAACCAATTACTTTCATGAAATTATTAACAGCATATTTTTCGAAGATCATTTAGATCTTCAAAATCTTAATGCATTTTTTAAATTTCATATTTTTTAATAAGAATTGATAAAAAATATTATTCGTTATGATTCAAAATAAAGAAAAACAAAATTTATTTTTTTCATCATTTATTCGTTTCTTTGGTGTTTGGTTCAGGCAAAATGCAACAGTTCACTTCAGATTGCTCTTGCGATTTGAAGTCGCCAAATTTCTTGCGTTTGCGATTTCCATCACACCTCTCTTGTGAGTTCAAGTCACAATCGCAAATATTAGGCGATTTGCGATTGTCATCACATGCCTGTATAAGCTAAATTGATTTTAAATAAATTCGGATATATATTTCGGATATTTATTTCATTTCACATACGAGTACATCTTTACGGTGCCATACAATTAAGTGGGAATGTTGCAACAAATACTTAATAATGATTATTATATTTTGTTATTGTTTTTATTTGGCAATTGAACAAGTTGAAAGTGTATTTATTTGCTTTTCTTTCTTTGTTTTGTATTTTTCGACTTGATTTTCTTGCAATCAAAAAAAGAAGAAAAAAAAGAAGAAACATCGGATTTCTCTTAATGTATTAATATGTATGTGTCGTTGTATGTCGCACTACTATATATTAGAAAAGTGTAAAGATACGCACAAATTCTCATTTAATTCGCAAAGCAAACTAAAATCAACGCGTTCAGTCAGTCATCGTATAGCAGTAGAGCAAGAAAAAGCTTTAAGTGCTTTCGTGAACGGTTTTTTTTGCGCCTCTAGAGCAAAATATTTGTAACAAAGTAGAGAAGAAAATAAGAATACTTTCTTTCAACTAGAAAAAGATCAATTTAATTAAATAAAAAAGCAAAATGTGGGGCAATTAATTATATATTCTTTTCTAAAATAATAAAATTGCGATCAAAACTTTAAAAAAGCGGCAAAAAATTAAACAAAATTCCAAATTTGCGAATAAAAACAGATAATTTTTTTGGCTGTAGTCCAAATATTAATTATTATATACATATACATATGTATATGTACATATGTATGCATATGTATATACATATATTTGTTTTAAGAAAAATCAGAGTTAGAAATTAAAAAGCAAAAAAAAAAAAAAAGAATTGGTTCCTATGTCCCCACTACAACTTGATATGGTGGTGGTGGCACAGGAAATTGAGAGGTCTACACAAACGACCGCTTCACATACACTTGAAACTGACCCACAGTCAAATAACATAACCCCTGGATGCGTAGAACTTATAAATAAAATAAACACAAATAATAACAGTAGCAACAATCCAAATACTCATAACAACGATACACAAAACAATGAACACGAAATATCGAATTTAACATTTTTAGAACGTGTCCGCTTAGCGATGCGTAGTTCCAAACCTTCGCTGAATCAGTCAACAACATTGGCTGACAGACCCCATGTTCAATTGAGTTCTGGATTAAATCCTGCCGCATCTGGTGGTGCATTGTGTAAAGATGAAAGTAATTCTTCGTTATCTTCAAATGCAACAAGTGTTTCAGCTTTTACATCGCCTCCTACCACCCCCTCTCCACGACCTCCCATACCACCGCAAGATCCCAAACGTTTACGTAAACAAATCAAAGTGATAACTAAACAACGTGAAAGAAGTCCTGCTTTAAAGCGTTCTTCAAACTACGATTCTGATGATGGCTTGCGTTCGTCGAGAAACGCACCAAAGACATCATGTAAGATGATATCAAATCAAACAGGGTCTGTTGTTGATAGCACTAACAGCGTTACATCAGCAGTCCCTGTAAAAGTTAAACTAAAACTGTCTCTTTCCAAACCAGATGAATCATCGAACCCATCTTCGACATGTCTAACAAACGGCCACTACACGCGCTCCCCGTCTGAACGACATAGTTTGATAGCACGTTCACCAAGTCCGGCTTTTTCGTTGAAGAGTAATTCCTCAAGATCCTCCTCCATAAGCTCCAGTGCAGCTGCTAGTGTTACACGTTCTACATTCTCTCGACTTCAAACACCACCAAGACGTATCTTCCCACAAACATATACTCAAAGCGCCAATTTTGATGCCTATGAGATGAGAAACATGGAACAATCGCCAGTTGTTTTTGATGCCAATCTGTCGTTTGTTTTGGGTTGCCGAAAACAACCCGTACATCAATCCTTTCGTCCCTCTCCTTCGTACGAAGATCCCGCAACGGCGTCGGCTGTTTTAAGTGAAAAAATACAAAATTTTCTTAAAAGAACTGATCATGTTCAGGAAGAGTGGACAGCTTTAGGTCGACGTACTACTCGTAATCGTTCGTCAGCAGCCGTCAGCAATAGTGGCAGAACAACACCTACCAACTCTTTGTATGATGGTAATCATCCATTAAACGATACGATAAGTCTAATCGAAAGGCAAAGGGAACGTAACAGTCTGGAACGCTGCCTCTCCTTAGGACGTTCAAAGTCAGCGCAAAACATTTTAACCAAAGCCTTTCAACTTTCAAAAACTTTGCCAAGAACTCCCACTTCACGATCGAATTCTTTGGCCAGAGATATGATGTCTGATGAAGACGATGATCGTACCATTCAAGATGAGAATGATAACGAGTTAGATGAGGTATGAAAACCACATTGCTTGTGATACCTACCATTTGTATGTTGCTTATGTTAAATTGAAACTTGAGATTTGATAAAAACAATTTTCATGCTACAAACGTTTTCTCCTATAAATACACTGTGCGAATATTTTTCTTTTTGTCCAGAGAAATATGAGAAATATTTTGAATACATTAACATATGTACATGTATATGTGTGTATGTACATGTCCACATGGTTCGAACAAATACAAATTATCACTCCATGTTTTTTGATAAGAAAAAAAAAATATATGTAAATATGTGTGCGTGTGTGTGTGTGTGTCAAGTGTATGGTTGTATACAAACATGTATTTATTATAACAGATAAAAACTATTTCGTCCAGATATATTTATAAATCGTGTGACATTGAATGCAGAAAATTTATTTGTTTGAACCAAGTCCAACCAACCACACACACGCACACTCAACAAACAAACACTTCTCGTGGAATGTTTTTTTTTTTTAATTTTTATTTTTCGAGTATAAAATACAAATTTGAATTAAAAACATTTTCCCTTGAATTATGATTTATATTTCTTACAGTTATCTGAAATGACAGTAGATTTAGCGGAGGAACGATCTACGCTTAATATTGCAACAGAACGTTTGGAAGCTGAAACCGGAGAGCGTCTACGTCTCGAAAAGGAGTTGTCGGAAAAGGAAACCAAAGTAAAGAGTCTGCAAGAATGTACTGAGAAACTCGAAATGGAATTAATTTGTGCCAAATCCGATTTAAATGGCATTTCGGAGGAGGAAGAAGATCTAGAGAACGACGACGGTGGCGGTGGTTCAGCTGGCGGCATATATAAGCTGAAATATGAACGTGTGGCTAAGGAGTTAGAATTTACCAAAAGACGTTTGCAAACACAACACGAGCATGATCTGGAGCAACTAATTGGCTTAAAGAAACAATTGGAGAAGAAGGTAAAACAACAGTTTTAGTTACTCCAGCTACTTATAACTAACTAAATCCTTTTCTTTTAATTTTACATTTATTTAGTTGTCTGATGCATATGAAGAGGTCGAAGAACAACGTCATGTCGTCGGCCAATGGAAGCGAAAGGCTCAAAAAATGACCAATGAAATGAACGATCTAAGAATGCTTCTAGAGGAGCAAAACGGCCGCAATAATCTGTTGGAGAAGAAACAAAGGAAATTCGATTCGGAATGTCAGGCATTACAGGTAATTAAATTAAAATAAACAGCAGAAGCACAAACCACATACCTACACTAGCTGAGAACTGACTAAAGCAGTAATTGAAAAAACGGCACGATAAGAAGGCAAGGAGTAAAGTTACAGTAAAATATGCGAAAACTTAAAAGCTTCTCGAATTAAATTTTCATCGTTAGTTGGTAGAAAGTAGAAAGACCCAGCTTAGAGCCACAAATATACCACGTTTTTACGCATGTCTTATTTAGAATGGAACGCATTGTTTATACGGCAAATAGTACATAGAAATAAACAGTAATATTGCAACAGGTGGCAAAGTTCTAAGGGGTATTTTTTGCAAATAGTGTTGTTAATTAGTAATTAGGTCTGTTCCACAAGATTTTGGGCAAGTTCGGACAAATGAGATTAAAAAACAAATTTATTTTCTCAAATTATCAAAGTTATCCAAAACTGCTGGAACGCGCAAAATCAAGATTTTGTGTCAAGACGTATCACAGGTTGATAACTTATAGAATTTGAACTTTAGTCTATGATAATTTTATTTCATGCAATAATGAATGCGCATCACTGAAACAAGAAGTTTTTTATGTTGAGAAAATAAAAAAAAAATTATTTTATTCAGTTTTAATAATAAACACTTTAGTTTAGCTTTTTGTTTATTTTGTGGGGGCTGATGATGTGAGTCGTGATTATCTATCGTAATTATCGATACGTAACGAATCGAAAATACAATATGTCAGTGTTGGGAAACGAAAAAATTTTGCAACAAAAAGATTTATGAAAAAAGTAAACAAAACGCATATGAATCAGGGATCGCAAATAATCATTATTTTTCAACCAAAGAAATCATATTGAAGAGACATATGCTACAAGATGAAGCAGTACACCATCGTAATTCTTACCTTTGGGTGCATTATTTTTTTTATTTGTTTGAATTTTATTTACAAAATCAAACTTTAATAATTATTTGTTAAATTTTATTTTTGGCTTGGAAAATAAAAGTACTTTAAAATTTTTGGTTAACAAGTCCACGGTAGAAAGATCATTTTTTGTAGATTTCGCCTGGAAAATAATTATTAAAGAGTATTTTTTTAATACTCATAACCGTTCCGCCAAAAGATTTAGAAATCCCCTTCAGGCTAACAAAAACAACCTTTCAACGTCATATTGAGCAAATTAAATTTTAAAGCTTATTTGTCTGAGCTGTACCAACAAAAACGCAGTTGGTTGCAGCAATATTACTATTGGCCCCTGGAGGTTTTTTAAGTGCAGTTGGAAATTACTTTCTTATTGGTGTGTAAGCTAAAGTACGAGTGCCTAAAGAGTGCAAATATGTTTTAAAAGGGATGGAAGCTTCTTTTGAAGTTAAATAGAATAACAAATTTTAATCGTTATCGGTTATGCCCTTTAAATGTGTTAGTTTACAATAAATTTTATTAAAAGTAAGATGATAAGATATCATAAAAAATATAATGGACTGTTTCTTTTAAATTCTCATACAAAAAAAGAGCTGCTATCTTGCTTTTAAGTAAAACTTCGTTACCAATCGAATGTAAACTGCTCGCTGTCCACTGAAATTAGATCAAATTTCGATATACAGCACACGATACTGGCGGCAGCCCAAAATAAAAAGTTTCTAAAGTTAAGGCGGAAATCAGGGAACTAGATAGATTCCCAGTTGTTATTTATGTAAACACAACTAGTCCTTAAACTCTTGTCCGAACTTACTCAAAAAATTCGTGTAACTTAGGGCAAGTAGTTTGTGTAACTTTAGGTAGGTTTTGATGACTTCGTTAACGACCTAGAACTGACCTATTGTTTTCGTGAGTTAGTAAGTTACAACAACAAAAAATATACGGCTCCATTTTACGATTTTAATTACAAATAAGACGTTCGTATAAACGAGATAATGAATAGCCTACTAAATATAAAACAATTATATGGTTTTAATCAACTAAACTCCCTGTTCTGAATTCCGAATGGAACGAAAAGGTGTGGAATTGAAAAAACATTCGGAATTGAATAATTCGAAAATTGGCTGTTCTACAATCCACATATTTGGCATATACTCGTACATTTTTAAATTTATTGAGAAAAATAAACAAGAATTTAATGAGAACCTTTTGTATTTTAATACATTTTAACATTTAAATGAAGTTTTATTTGAAGAAACCCAATCCTGATTCTAATTCATTCCACCAAACTTTTTTAATCTAAATAAAACGAAAGAAATTATTCGGCAGTGAAATACAGAACAGCTAAACATTCGGAAATCTCCACTTTAGAATAAAATATTGCGGACGCGGAATACAGAACAACAGTCAGTGTACTCGTATATATAAACAATTTTTTTAAGAATGCCAATCAACGATTTTATTCTTCATAGACATTAGCTTAAATTAAGAAACTTAATTATATTTCTTTGATATTTTATTATAATTATAATTAATTAACTTTTAAGCTCCAGGTCTTTAATAAAAATTATTTGTATAACATAATTTTATTTATTTCATTAGATATTTCGCTAAGCCTATGTGTAGCATTATCACCTGTCAATGTTTATTATTGTATTTATTTCCTGGTGGTGGTAAGCAAAGGCGATACGAAATATCGAATTTTACAATAAACGATCAAATTATTTTACAAAAGAAAATTTTATTAAAGACCAAGCAAGAGCTCAAAAGTTCATTAATTAAAAGTAAATGAGAAAAATCATCATAAAAACAATTATATTACCTTAACTTCTTAATTTATACTTATGTATATTGTTTTGTGACAGGATACTGCTCGTCAAGAACGTCAATCGAAGGAACGTTTATCCCGAGAAAATGATGTATTAATTGCTGAAAAGTTTACCCTAGAACAATCATTAGCGGTGAGTAGAACATTGCACAGAGTAGCAAAATTATATTTTTTGGCAATAATTAAATCCTTATTAATTATTAATTTAAAAATATGTTGTACCAATGAGACTTTGTACGTAATTACCTGTTTATTTCGAAAGTGGCTGTACAAAGAAAATTAATTGCGATGCTTAGAGGAAAAGAGATCGAATTAATTTGTGTGTGAAGTATTGTTTTGAATATCAGTAAACAATTAATAGTTAACACACAATTATTAGTTTATCGAATAAGAGGTATTGATTTTAGTTATAGAATTAAGTGGCTTTCCATGAGCATTAATATTTTATAAGAATATTCCTTGTAATGCGAAAAAAGTTAGTCTTAGAAAAAACAAACGTTGCACAGTGATTTCATCGGGTTAAAGAGCGACTTCTATTGAGTCCTTAGGAAAATAAAACAATAAAACAAAAGGAACAGAAACATAAGGAGCAGAAACAAATAAAAATTATACTGTGGACCTTAATAAGGACGAATGAAATTATAGTGTTTAAAAATATGAACAGCAAAATAGGACTGCTTCATTGTATACCCTCAAAATAAACGTAGTTATTCAACATTCTCATTAATGATCAATGGTCAACTTTTACATGAACTTTTGCTAAGTTATAATTATGAATTAGATTTTTGGAACGAAGAAAAGCGGTACAACTACAGCACACACAGCGCAAAGGACGATGAGCAAAACATTCTAGAAGGGGAGGTACGTATCAGTTTACCAGGCAGAACTGCTTGGGTTGCTGCATGCGTTGGATCACTTGAAGCTGATGCTGGAATGTGTTCTGAAACTGAACAGATGTGCCTCGTTGAATGAGGTGACGTTGATGTGGGTTAAGGGACACATAGGCACAGCTGGGAATGAAGCAGCAGACGAACTAGCAAAAAGGGTATCTGATGGGGATTTCTGTGGACCAGAACCCAGGGTTGCCCTGGGGTATGGCCTAGTGCGAGCTAAAGTTCTTCAATGGGTAAACTCATTACACCTAAATAGGTGGAGGGAGAATACCACATGTAGACAGGCTAGAATGGTACTCAAAGAGCCCCTCGGCAGGAAGGCCAGCAAGGTACTCGGGTATAATAGGGCTACTTTAAGCTGGATCACTGCGTTAGTGACAGGACATGGAAACCTCAAGTACCATCTGGCTAAGATGAAAGTCGTAGAAGATGATACTTGCAGACTATGACTGGAAGAGGCTGAGACGGTAGCGCACATTGTGTGTGAATGTCCAGCACTGGCTAGCATAAGG
This sequence comes from Phania funesta, assembly GCA_963932375.1. Lineage (NCBI taxonomy): Eukaryota > Metazoa > Arthropoda > Insecta > Diptera > Tachinidae > Phania > Phania funesta. The sequence goes on from OZ010652.1 coordinate 126,670,404, forward strand.
CTTAAGACCACGGACAGACACTTGTTAGATGTGAATGCCATGAGGGAACTAAGCCTTAGACAAATGCTAGCAATTACAATAGACTCCGTGATGAGGAAGAGTGTCGACAGTTACCAGTCGACAGTCTAAAATCACTTTAGTCAAGAGTAAAGGCTAGGGCTAGCACGAGACTCAATTGAAAGTAAGGTGGCTGTGATTACGGATCGGTTCCCTGAAATCAATTTGAGGAGCGAAATGGGGGTCGAAAGGGGACCCAGAAAGTAAGTGGTCTGCTTCGATATCCCCCCATACATTAATAATAATAAACATTCTAGAAAACATGGAAATATACAAACAAAAGAAAAATATCAAATCAAGTATCAAACAAAAGACATTTGACGGATGCATCATAAACGAGCAAACAAACTCCCATTCAGACGTTATATTCGAACCTCTAAAATTAATCTACAAAACACACAAGAACAAAACAATAAATACATAATACCAAAATAATAAACAAATTCATAATACAATAATCACTGACTTCTTTCAACCCCAACAAAAAAGTTTATAAACAATAAAAAAAAACATTTACCTGCCGTCCGCAAACACCAATTCTGATGCAATTAAATAGTAATCACAACCGCTTACAAATCCATAAAAAAAAACAGTAATCACTAACCTAATTCACCTGCTACGAGCGTACATGACAAATATGTTTAGATACCTGACAAACAATAAAACAATAACGTATTGATGCAAACTTCTCAGACCTAAAAATGACACTGAAGATGGCACATAGTCGAAACCGGTTTGTCTCCAACCTTGACAAGTGATGACGGAAATTCGATCCAAAAATCCTCATCAAAACACCCTGTCGGAATATCAAATAAATAAAGGCCAAGTTCCAATCCAAAAATTTCGACCGTAAAAATTGCTGAGATCAAAATAAGGACCAAGTTCTTCATATGCACAATACCATCTGATTTCTAGGCAGTGTTATTGTTGTATTTTATGACGATTTATAAGTATGAAATACATATAATAAATTATTATTGTATACATACATACATATGTACATAATTTCATAACTTTTCTTAAGTCATTGTCCTCTCAGGGGGGTTACTGCGTAATTCGATTCGAAAAGAAAATCATTCGAATTTGTATGCCAAATACATTGTGTTTCGAAAATGTTTTCTTTCGAATCGAAATACAGAGTAGACCCCCTGAACATCACTTCAGTAAAATAGTAGAAGAAATTTAATAAAAGCCAGCAATTTTCTGAACTATTTCGAAAGTGACTTAAGTCACATTACCGTACTGAAAAATTGTGATATTTCAATAACCTTACGAACTTATTTATATTTATACTGAACAAAATTTAAGTATCCTGACAACTGCACGTATGTAAATCTTCTTGAAAAGTGATACCAATAATTTCAAACTAAAAATTTCAAATTAAAAAACAAAGTGAATTGTGCCACTTTCAAAATAAACGGCCCATATGAAGAACTTTCTTTGCAAATTCAACAGAAGGACGGTATACTATATGTAATATTTATTGAAAGGATAATGGTTGTTATGGTTTTCGCTCACGTGAGTATAGTGTCGGAATAACATACATACATACATATCGTATCGGTAAACGCTGGATCGGCTTATGCTGGGAACACAACTGGGACGAACGACGAATTTTTCGCCGCGAATATTCGTCGCCAAAAATAGAACACATTTGTGTATAGCAAAATGCACACAATTATGACGTCGGTCGAAATTCGTCATACGCGGCGAACTTTGAATTTGATTTATTTCTATTTCTTTCGCCATTCGTTCGTCGTTCGTTCGTCGTTCGTTCCAGTTGTGTTCCCAGCATTAGAACATCGCCGTTTTTCTGTTATCTCTCACGGAAATTGCATGTTTATGCCAATTAGCCCCAAGCGACATATATGTATGTATATACCATCCAGCTGACTATATACGCGTTCACTGAAAATTTTACCCCTCGATTTGTGCCATGGTACCAAACCGCGGCCGATATTTGAACAATAATAATATCTCACACGCCTTCGTTTATTATATATCAACATATACCCGGCCTTATTGGAAACTCCTATGTACACAGTATGCATGCAATTTCCGTTTAGTGAAAACATTTATCAAAATTACTCAAATTTACTTGGAACTATTATCAATTTGTTCAGTGTTATACATGCCTACATATCCATACATACATGCATGCATACTTACATATGCATATGAAAAGGTCATGAGAGTGATTCATGGATCTTAAATGAGGAAACTAATTTCGTACCAACGATCTTCCACTTTTCGTGTACTTTTCGACCGCAATTGTACTAAAATGTTGCCCTGTTAAAAAGTACATGCTAAACATACTCTTATTATTTTGGATTTTATACAGATTATAAAAATTTATTAAGGGTGAAATAAAATAAAACCGACCTTCTGTGGGCGTAAATATATTTCAAGTGTAACAAAAGGGCAAAAAATTTTACATTTTTTCTAGAAGCGGAAACAACACAGACACGAACCTGTCTACCTCCTACCAAATTATTGTGTTGTCATGTAGTAGAATAAAATGAACTATCATGATTTAATTATATTATAATTTACAAGTGGAGCTAAGAAATGCGTTTAAAAAACAACAAATTGGAAACACTTGCAAATAGTAGAAAATGAGAAACGGACTCGTACTATCTATCGCACGTTTTCAGTTTAAGTTGTACCAAGCAGGGTAAAATTTTACCAACTTTATCATCATCCATCAATTCATATTCATACATATGTTCACACATATGTACACACGAAGGTACATTAGAGAGAACATGGACTTATTCCAATTAATCTCGCATCATCTATAGCCAGGGTAGACTCAATAGATAAACTCAAAAACAAAAAAAATATTTCGCTATTTCTACTACATTTTTTATGCATGGAGTTTGCCATTGCCAAAGAAGCCGGAAATACTTTGAATTTGCCCGTAAGTTTACCTGTTATTAAGTTGCATTTTCTGTAGCTAAGTACATACGTATGTTGTCGGTTAAAATTCACGTTTCATTTTGGCCGTCGAAAAGGGACCCAGAAAGTAAGTGGTCTGCTTCGATATCCCCCCATACATTGGTATCAAAAATATCAACAATTTTTTATCGTTTGTGTTTCAAAATGCAATGTTGCATTCATCGTCTGTATCAGTGTTTACTATTTTTGATCGCTTAGTTCTTTGAAAGCAGTCGTGATGTGATTATCATTTGCAAAAATTACTAACATCAATTGCTTTTCTTCCTCGTATATTTGTTTAATAGTATGTACGATATTTACACAGAACTGATTTTTCGTTAACATGTCATCTTGATTAGCCATAAATTTGTTCAGCCGTTGCACATTTTGCTGCTCTCACAGAAATTTGGGTAGTCAAAAGACCCTAGATGTTCATGGTCGCTTCATGTTCAAACAGAGTTTTCCGAACAATTGTTCGCACAACTCTGTCGTGCCATTACAGAAACAAAATTCACAGAAAAATAAAAAAAAAGTATGTATGGGTGTGTGTGTGTGTGCGCCTCTGTAAACACCCGACATAAACTCTGCTAAAGGCATCCATACAATCTCGATGAGAGACAAACAATTATGCTCAAACTGAACAGGAACATCTACACGATTTCTTTAAACAGAAGACCACAAACACCTTTTCTCTCCTTATTTAAGAGAGGCTCTCTCAATGTGCGAACATATGTAGGGCTAGTCAAGACGTAGTGTTACGTTTTGCTCTGTGTTTCCATTGTCTGTATCAAAAAATTAAATTAGGTTTCCAAAACATGTTTCCTTTAATGTATGTTCGTGTGTACCCAGCATTATAGTCAGTCATATACATAACTACTTCTTTAATTTGTATACCTACATACATACATATGTATATGAATACTAAATACAGACTTGTACACACAACCTACTAGTAAATCGTATATACAAAGTATGTATTCTATATCTTGTGGTGATTATTTTTTTTCGTGCCGCTTATTTTCATTTCTTTCTCTTCTCCACTGTTGGCTGGGAATTCTTTGCGTTTTTAAATGCTCATTGATCTTTAAACGCTTCGCATTGTACGCGCTTGCGCTTCGTAATACAACATAGTAAATTAAAATTGTTAAATAAAGTAACGCAATAATTATTTTAAAGTAAAAAAATTCTTGGAAAATATGACACTAACTTTATGTGGTGAAAATGTTTAAACATATTTATAAGAAAATTAAAATTAATGTGCCAAAGTTATTTTCTATAAGAACATTTATTAAAAACAGTGTTTAAGAGTGTATGTACGAGTGTGTTATGAAGAATAATTAATATCGAGTTTATTAAATATTATTTATTACTTGTTGCTGGTTGCCCATCCCGAACCGAACCATAAAAACATGAGTCTACGTTATACTACATGTGCTACGCTGTTGCAAGTATGTGCTGTTGTTGTTTATCGCTTTAATTACTGTACATTTTGAAATATACATTCATACATATGTTTGTATGTGCATAAATACACTAAGGCCTCGATTTGTGGCGTTTCGCTTTGCGTCGCTCTATTTAGTTTTGTTCGATTAATTTTGCAAAGAAACTAGTTTTCAATTACCAAGTGTTGAAGTATAGATAAAAAAATAAAGATAACTGAAAAAGAAAAGCCGGCTTAAATCTGGCTTAGCGTAACCCCGCCGATCAGAAAAAAATTACATAGGGTGAAAGAAAATTGAAAAATTAGAAGAAAACATCAAGTAAAACAAACGGCGGAAACATATTTTCCAAGTTATAAGACTTTGAACTTTTCATATGAAATTCAGATTGCAGGTAATATTTCAAAAAGTTATCCGACCAGTAAAAATATCATGCCATGGTGTTGGAAAATTGAAAAATAAGAAGACAATATGAAATAAAATAATCGGCGAAAATCCATATTTTACGATTTATCAGCCACTGAACTTTTGGTACTCGTATAAAATTCCGATTACGTATCCTGCCTATATTAATATATGTTTGCAGAGAACCATAACCGAAGTCCGACTATGCAGAGAATTTTTATTTAGTTGTTATTGTAACGGCTCTGCTGCTGTCGGAAGTTCTTCCTTGGGAAAAAAAAACTTTCGGTTGATACAGCTGTTGCTGAGTTGACTCGGGTGATTCCATAGCGGAGATCCAATCGTCATGGGAATGAACTTTATTTAGTAAGCGAAGCCGGTGTTTGTCATACTATAGAGGAATATGCAGTGAATCTTTAGTAAGCGAAGCAGGTGTTCGACATATCATAGAGGAGAATCAAACAAATAATTTACAATCAGATGCTCCTCGAAGTGTTAAATTATTTTACACAAATATATGCATGTCAGCCGGTAGATATTATGATTAGCTTTCATATGATACCAATTTTATCCCATTTTGTTGTGAAATACTAGAAATATCATAAGTTATATATAACTTTAGGGGACCTTAACTCCAAAAAATATTGGTTTCAGCCGATTTTTATATTTTCTTATTTGTAGTTTTTCTATCACCCTATGTATTTTTTTTTTTGCCAAATCGGCGGGGTCCTGCCAAACTAGATTTATTTTGTTGTGCTACTAGTTTAGAACCAAAATTGATGATGATTTATGCATTTGGCTTTAGAAAATATTTAATCAACTATAAATTGCGTTATTCTGGAGCCAACTAATGAGAAAACAGTGGAACTACATACATATATAAGATAAAGTAATTCGATTTGAGTCGTTTTTATCACTATTTACGATGCAAATAGAGGCCTTAGTGTATATGAATGCAGTTTGTCAAGCAAATGTTTTGAAATACATACGAGTACATAACAATAACCAGAGTAGACTGAATTAACCTTTGTAAAAATAAGAGCGCTATAATCGGCTGAACCGAGTGTAATATACCCTTCATCCAAGTAAAAAGTTATAAAAATTATGTTAAAGTTAAGTCTATAAGTCTGGTGGTCGTGGGTTTGATTTCCACCAAAGGCTCTTTAGTAAATAAATTGAAGAAAAAAAATAATAATTAGAATGGATTTTTTCAGGTAGTTTTCATCCTTTCTAGAACACTGATGAAACAATGAATTACATACAATTCCAAATTAATGCATTCACGAATGTTTAATTCATGATGAATTAATTCAAATTTTAATTAAATTAACTCTATTTTATGGAATGAATGCAATTAAGAATTCTTTTTTTATTATTATTTTAATTCAAATTATATTACTGGCAAAATGAATGAATCCGAAAATGCACAATTCACACAAAAGCACAATTGATTCTCTGTTTCGTTCTTGAAAAAAAGCAATTTTTACATCTCTGGTCTTTGTTGTTTGCTGTGAAGTGTAAAGATTTCTATTTAAGTTGGAATTCGTTTAATTTTTTTTTTTAAAGGGCAAACTATAGATTACTGGGGCTCTGTAATTTTGTGACCCATTTTACTTAAGCCGGGGTTTTGCATACTAAAACTCACAGTCACAGTTTCATTTCTGAAGCAGTTGGAAGCAGCAATATGTAGAGGATGTGTCATTGCTGCCATTGTCGAAAGCAAGGAAACATATTCACTAGATAAAAAAACAGTGGCCCAGATATCTTGATTGAACGATATTTGATGAAATGTTTCACCATGCATTATTTTAAGAAAATAAAATTAAATAAAATATACCTTCTGCATTCAACAACCTACAATTTTAATGTAGATTTATGAAACATCCGTCATCCCTTGTCAAGTTTGGTTTGAAGAAAACCCGGTTTCGGCTATGTGTCATCTTCAGTGTCATTTTTCGTACAATTTTTCTCATGATCGCTTCTTTCCTTCGTGTAATTAAACAAAATTTCATTATTTTGATCCAAATTAATATTGTGGTTTCCACAAGGAACGAAGATAGTTTATTCTCTTTATTCATTTTGGAACTGTAATTAATTCTTTGCAAATTTTGAACATGTTGATTTTTTGTATAAAAGGGTATTTTTGGTTAATTGGCGTTTTTCAGTAAGTCGGGTTTTTTGGTGATGCACCTAATAAAAAAAAATATTTATTACAGGCTGGGCTCTTCAAAGGTTCTCTTTTTTTTTGCTTTCCGGTAATATGACACTAATTTGCAGTATTGTTCGAAGTTCCCCACCATTTTCCTGTAGGAGATATTCTCTCCAAACGTACCGTTGGGGTTTGAATTATTTTATGTTTTGCATTTTTCTCTCGTACTTCAAAGAGTATTTCAAAAGAATAAATTCTGCATATGGCGGCGAAATTAATGGACGCAATACATTCACACATACACATGTATGTATGTACGCACTCCAAACAACAAATATTTCTTAAACAAAGTCATAATTGCATTATGATTTTTAAAAATTTTTACTCTTTAATTCATAGAAATAATTGTTCAAAGATACTCGTACAAACATTATTTTAAAGAATATCTCCAGGATGGAATATAGAGCTACTTATAACCACTATCACAGCTGATCATATTTTCTGCTTATTTTTTGTCAAAATACATATTTGAATCATATTTTATACTTATATGGAGTTTATTTTTGATAGAAAACAAAAACAAGAATGTAGAGATGGGTTAATCTTGTTAGATAAGCGTTGGAGTCTCCCAACACTAGTTTCTTTTAGGTAGTCTTCATTTTTTACTAATCTGTCAGCTGTTAACATTTTTTCCAGTGACACTTTGCAGCGCACATAAACCCAAAATGGAGTCATGCGTTAATTACTAGGATTATTTATACTAGTGTTTGTTTACATTTAAACTATTTGTGCCATACTTAGCTTCTCCAACAACCAATGGTGACACATACGCACGCGCACATGCATGTTTTTTTTAATTTTCAAACGTAAAGCTAAAAGCTCGTCAATAGCTACTAAACGAAATAAAAAATAAGAAATTGGTTTGAAAAACAGAGAAGAAAATAGTACTGACTGAATGTTTTGTTTAACTTTAATGTTTTCATAAAACAGAGATTGTGCAAAAATAAATGCCTTTTTGTCGAAATCGGCTGTATAATGTTAAGCATAAAAGGGATAACAAAAAATCGTCTTGCGTAATAATTACATACATATGGATATGTGAAATACAATTGATATATTTTTGCATCGTTTGCTTTTTAGGACACTCGCCTTGAGCTTGATCTCAAGGAAGAGAAGTTGGCATCGTTACAACGAGAATTGGAGGAAATAACGTTTGGTGGCGGTACGGAAGAGGAAATTGCACAGTTAAGACGTTCGAAAAATGAATTGGACAGAAGAGTCAAGGAACAGGAAGAGGAATTGGATGAAATGGCCGGTCAGGTGCAGTTGTTGGAGCAGGCTAAACTACGTTTGGAGATGACATTAGAAACAATGCGTAAAGAGGCGCGAAGAGAGGCCCAACAACGAGACGAAGAACTGGAAGAAGCTCGTGGTACTGCATATAAGAAAATCAAAGGTAAAGTTCACTTAATTTATTGCTAAAAACGATGATTAACTGTTTTGTTTTGTAAAATTAAAGCCCTAGAATGTCAACTGGAGACTGAACACGAGGAAAGAACTCTGTTATTACGAGAAAAACATGAATTAGAACGTCGCGTTTCTTCAATGGAAGATCAGGACCGCGTTGATCGTCAAGCTGAGGAAGCCGCCAATCAAAAGATACGTCGAGATCTGCGTAAATACAAAGCACTTCTAAAAGATGCTCACGCTCAGTTGGAAAGACTCAAGGCTGACACACCTGGCAAAACTTTAATACGTCAACTTCGTAATCAGCTTGAGGACGCAGAGTCAGCCCGCACGTTAGCAATGAAGGCTCGTCAAACAGCCGAAGCAGATTTGGCAGAAGTGCAGGGAATGTATGAAGAGTCTAATAGAGCTCGAAATGAAGCTGAGGATCGAGCCAACACCGCTCAACGTGATCGGGCCGAACTTCAAGCCCAAATTGAGGAAAACGAAGAAGAATTGGCCGAACTAATGAAAAAGTATAGTGCGACAGTGAAACAACTTAACGCCGAGCAAATTGCAGCTTCCGAATATGAATTTAAGTTATCGGAATTGGAAGCCGAACGGAATAATCTTAAAGAACAAATCGCGGACCTACAACATAGGCTGGAAAATATTGAAAATCTAACAGATCCCTCCGCTGCCATGATGTCGAAACGGTAAATATATACTTTTGTAGTTCTTCACGCGTAGAAACATTTAATTTTCGTTACTCTCATGTTTAGTTTGGAGCTACGTACCAAAGAATTGGAGTCCCGTTTGGAACTGGAACAGGCTACCAGAGCTCGTTTAGAAGTTCAAGTTAATCGTCACAAAGAAGCTTTGGAACGGTTACAAAATGAAGTTTCGCAAGCAAAAGTTCGGGAATTACAAGCTCAAGATGCTCTGAAAAAGTCGCAAAAAAGTTTACGAGAGTTGCGCGAAGAATTTCATATCGCTTCGAGTAGAGAACAAGAGTCTGTGACAAGACGCAAAGACTTAGAAAAGAAAATCGAACAAGTAGAATCTGAGTCATCGGCTCTGAAGAACGATTTACGATTAGCTTTACAACGTATTGCTGATTTGCAACAAGCAATGGAAGAGGGCGACGACGATTTGACAGACAGGTAAAATTCAATTAAAAATTATAGACAATTTGTTGAAATAAAACAAGGCTTAAATCATTTCAGTGAGGATTCGCAGACGTCTGATGGTTCTCTAAGCGATCTTGAAGATCGTCTTAAACCCATGCTAGTACGCAAATCGTCTCTACAGAAGTTAAATGGTGGAACAGTCAGTACCACAACAACCCTAGTCCGCGAGAAAGGTGATAATAGTCCAAGGTAGGTGTTGGGCAACATTATGTGGAATTTATTTAGAGCAGTAAGTTGCCAGCACTTGGAGGTCATTGAATAATAAAAAGTTAATTTGTTCCATCGCAAAGCATTCTGCCAAAAGCGTTTATATGAATGAGATCCTAATGTTTTTTTTAATAACTATTTGACATTAACATTTTTCTAGTTATTTCACTAATTTTGGAACAAAAAAATCACAAAATAATTACGGTTGTTTGCTCTTCTTATAAGAAACTATTTTATTATGTACAAAGAACAACAATCTGTTTATTATCATTTGTTTATTATTATTATTATAGAGTCACATTGAGCTCACCTTCCTTTCCACATATACACAAAATGTCTCTGACTGCCAAAAAATTATGTAACGATGATCCCAAACAATCTGTATTGTTAACTTGAAAAATTAATTATTATTAATGAATGGTAGGTAATGTTTCTTAAGTCAACTGTGGCGGAATATGAATCCAAGTACATTAACAAATTGGTTGTAATTTTATTTAAAAGACAAACTGGCACAATGTTTTAAACAAGCTTTAATCTTTAAAATAAAGGCAAAACATATTACAAAAGGTCTTAAAGCTCTTTGAGTGTCCGTTTGCTGGAAAATGGCATATTTAAAACAAGCAAAACTATTATACGAGTATGTAGAACAAAAAGAAAAAAAAAACACCACCTAAGATTAATTTTTTAATAGAAATTATATATGAATATATACATAAATAAAATTATTTTTATAATACATACATACATTTGAACTTTAAACTGTTCGTTCGCTTACGATTATTAATCAGACCGAATTGAATAAAAAAAAAAAAAACAATTGAAAATTAGGCAAAAGCAGCTATTGAGCGCGTCGATATTTAAACATTTTAGTATATTTTAATTTATTATTGTTTAGTTTAATTGGTTGTTTTTATTATTTATTACTTTTTTCATCTTGTTTTTAACAATGTATAGCTTTTATCCTTAGTAACAAGAGACATCATCATAAACATTTATTAAAAAATTAAAATAAACAATAGAGTTACAATTGAAAAGAAATAAGTAAATAATTTCACATAAAGTAAATTACAAATATATTAATACAAATTTAAAGTTAGATTTATTTATTTTTGTTATTATTGATCTATTTATAGAAATAAATAAATGCATTGAAATACTTATGGTTAATTTATTAATTATTTAATAATATCGTTCGATATACATTTACACAGATACATAATAATTCAAATCGAAAACTTTATACATTAATAAAATCAATCATTTCGAAGCATAAAAACAAATAGCAACTATAATATAAAACAAATGAAATTATAGGAAAATATTATTTAAGCCATTTAAAGCAATAAATAACACTTTAATCTAACCACATACATCCTATATCGTGAAAATCCTAATGTTCCAATAAATCTCTTTCGATTTAACCTTTTTTACAATATCAAGAATTACTTGTCATTAGAAATTTTATATTGCAAACAAAAAAAAAAAAAAAATATATACACACGTATTTAAAATTGAATTAAAAAATAGCTAAAACCTCATTAATAAATTATCCTATCATAATATTAAATAAAAAATAAACTTTTTAACAAACAAAAAAATATGATATGAATTTTCAATTTAAGCAGTTTCATATCATCTGCGAACTGAATATTTGGAGCACGCTAGTGAAGACCATCTGTTTGCTGTCAGATTAATGTACTAGCACAACACCAACTATCAAATAACGATTAAACTCAAATTCGATTAAAACTACATTTTTAAATTTCGAAAATATTAAATTTTTCTTCAGTTTGAACTTTGCTTTATAATACTAGGTAGGTATAACCTTTTTAGAGATCACTTGATATCGTAGATGGTGACAAATCAATTTCAAAAAAGTGAACTGCAGAAATACAAACATGACCTTGAACTTATGTATGCACATGTGTGTTTAAGGAAATGTCTAAAAGACCACACATACATACATTATTTGAACATGCATATGCATGCAAGCAAGTTCAAATTTGTTAACAGACAAAACATACACATGTATAGAATACAAATTCATATGTATGTGCGTTTGTGTAGCCTTTTGCTATAAGGAGAAGAATGAATGAATGCAAATCCATTGTGCTGATGAATGTGATTGACACAGTATTACTCGTATAATGGAAAGTAAACACGCAAACACTTCTTAAATTTCCTTACAATTTGTATGTAGTACCAACCTGTTGCCACTTTCAGAAGTCGTAATTCTCGACATTGACATATGTACTTATGTATGGAAACGTATTAGCAGGGTATATAAAGTATCCCTACAGGCATAAGTTGAATTTTCGAGCCTTTAACCAAAAAGTAACGTTTTCATCGCCACATAATGTAATTTGGCAAATTTTACAAGAACAAATACGTTACCTTCAAATTTGTATCTACTTTTAAAAATTTTCTAATGAACGCTAAATTTACGACAAACTTATTAAAAAAGTTGATTTTTAGTTACTTAATAGTATGCTCATTCACACACGCACCTTAATTACGCAATTAGCAAATTAACGCAATTAAGGCCTTAATTGAGCTCAATTTACCGTACACGAATTCAACTAATAAATTGAACAATTAGCACTTAATTACACCATAAATTGAATCAAACTCACAATGCAACTCTAGAGTAGTGTGTTTAGTGAGCAGAAAATTCTGTAAAACGAACACATTAAATGAAACAGACTACTAATTAGTCGCGACAACTTACAACAACATTACCACGATTATATAAAAGAGTTAACAAATATTATTGTTACCAATTTAGGTATCTATTTCTTATTATAGTGAAAATTGGATATTTTGTACGTAGAAAGGTATAACACACGCTTTTTCATACACAATTGTCGGGCCATGGAAACATTTTCAGCTATAAATTGCTAATTGGGTAAGCTAAATTGCGTATGTGTGAACACCAAATTTTATAACTCAGTTTCAAATTGTATTGCCTGAATTAGGAGGCATGTCTAAACGTACTATAAGATGTGATGCTTCCTATTTAAAGCCTGAAGATAAGAAAACCGTGCTGCACAGTTATAGTTGACTAAGATTTAAAAAAAAAATGGAATAACAAAAATAGTATTACTGGCCGAATTTTTGTTGAAAAATGTAAAATTTCAAAAAATGAAAAAGTGTTAAAACTAAAAGTTTATCGAATCATTGTCAGATTAATCGTTAGAGCTGTCAAAAATCGTCAAGCAGTATGATAGTGTAAATTACTATGCAGGATAGTGGTTGTTAAATTTTAACCATCAGACCAACTTCTGTCAATTTTTTTAAATCGCTCGTTATCAAATGAATAAAATTCATTAGCCGTATTCAGTGTGTGGTGCAAATGATCTTGCAAAAGTAGAAATGCAAAATATCATAGATTTTTTTTATGAAATTTGACAGAATTGTTGCGTATTTTTTGGTAGGATTTCATGCATATTGCACTTGCACTTTTGCAAGACCATTTGCACCAAACCCTGAATACGGCTGTTATGTTTTTTCAAACACAGCTGCAATTGTCGATACGTCACCCATAAATGGCACTATTTATGCACGCCAGTAAAACATTTAAACGATTCGATTAACATGTATTAACTCAGTGTCTCGTTTTCCCTCCGAATAGTGAAATTTGATAAGAAAGCGATGTGATATGCAAATAATAATAGGGGAACTCACTCTTGGTTGCAAATAACCCTTGCAAACCTTGCAAATGTAGCAGGTCTAGCAAATATGCTACATTTTGCAAGACCATAATAACAAAATGTATGACACTAAGATTTGCTACACTTGACCAAATATGCTACGGAAAAAATCGTTGCAAATTGGTAATTTGCAATGCTAAAACAACTGTTTATTTCATTTTATTATTATTAAATCAAAACAACTAGACACCTGCGCTAACAAAGTTTCACGGCGGTAGAACCGTCTCAACAATTGCCTGTGAAGAATTAAAATTGAAGCTAAAAATGTTAAAAAAAATGTTAAAATGAAAAAAATATTGGATTATTTACTAGAGAATGAAGAAGTTGAGGTTTGTTGCTTATTTTTGTTGTGAATTTCCTTTGCTTTCCGAACAATCAGCTGTTGAAATAAATTTGCTAAACGCTTAAAAAAGACACTCACGCTTTGTGGCAGAAAATCATACTAAGTGTGCAAAATTGCAGATATGCAACGAAGAGTGATTTCCGCTAATGTAACGTATTAGTAACCATTTCGAGAGAAAATGTTTGCGGGGATATTAAGTGTAACTGAGTTGTATAGTCAATTTAAACTCTAGTCTCTCACTCATACATACATATGTACTCGTATGTATATTGATAATCCTATATTTAATTCGCGTTTTGGTACTTTACTTGCCACAATATCGATCAAACAAACACCAAACGATTTTCGATTATGTGTGTGCCTTCAGGTTCGGTTAAATTTGCTATGAAACTCATAGCAAAAGGTTCCTTACTATCTTGTGAAAACACACAAGGAACTAAAACAGCCAGCCATCTAATATTTAATATTATTTATTATTTGAACAAGTTAAATACTTAAAATGGATGATCGAACTATAGACTCGATATTTGCTGGATCATTAGAGTCGTTACCTCCCGTTAGTTCTAAAATTGTTCGCATTTTTACAAGTTCCACTTTTACGGGTAAGTACGAGCTTAATTAAAACTGTCGCAATAAATATGAAAGATAAGTATAAATTTTATAAATGTAAAAATATACAGATACAACAATGGAACGAAATTCGTTGATGGCCAAATGTTATCCTCGCATTAAGGACTATTGCCGGGAAAAACATGGTTTGGAGTTTCAGGTACCTATGAATAAATCTTACGTAATGTCAATATTGCACAGTGGCCTGAGATGAAAAAAAGTGGTACTAGAAGTATATGGACTTGAAACTAATTGACCGACCGAGATATATGAAACATATTGAAATGTATAGCAGAGAAATAAATTGCAGTGTATAGCATCTGACTGACTTCAAATTAGAGTTGTGCTGTTCCCGAACTAGTTCTTTCAATTGAGAGGTTATTTGTTGTGTCATACACAAGAAGAGATAATTGCTTGCAATTGCTGTAAAGTTTTTATTATAATGGACGGGTGGATATCCAAGCAGGCCGTTAACTTTATGGGTCTCTTTTCGAACACCTTCTTACTGCGAATTGATTTCAGGCAACTGATTTGTCGTTAATTACAAATTACTACCTTACTCTCATTCGAGTTTCGTGCTACCACTAGTCTTTACCCTTGACTGTAGTGATTTCAGACTGTCGACTGGTAACTATCGACCCTCTTCCCCATCAGGGAGTCTCGTGTAATTGCTAGCATTTGTTTAATGTTTAAGGTTCACCATGCCATTCGCGTTAACCAAGTGCATTGATCCTAAGCCTTATGCTAGCTAGGGCTGGACATTCACACACAATGTGCAAAACCGCCGCAGCCTCTTCCTTAGGAGTGTCTTCGGGGGGCGGTGCAGTCCATCCCTTGGGAGGTTTTCCACTTCTTCAGAATTCCTCCATTGGTCAATAAACACCGGAGTTCTTAGAGAGATCCATTCCTATCGGAATCTCACGGTCCAACGTCTTAGAAGTACCTTTAAAGATTGACCCGATCACCCCTCGCAGTGCATTCTTGCCCAACTCATCCGGATTGCTCCCTTGGCCAATTAAAACCATAGTTTCTTCTGAATGTACATCTCCGGGTCTTGAGGCTTCCTGTAATAAAGAAAAAATTGCCCGTCCACCTACACAGAGCAAGTTTGTATTAAAATTGGAGATCGACGGGTATCCAGAGTTTGCATACTAGAAACCAAGCACCCTCTTGACCACGCATCCCTCACGTATTCTGTTTCGCCGTGGATTAGGGATTTTCTATAAGAGAGAGTGAACTTCTCTCCGCTCGAATTATTCAGCTAGACTCCTTGCAGAGACAGGAACCTATTACCGGCCGCCTACACGTGGAGGTATAAGCCAGAACTTCTGGCAGTGCACCTAGTTACGGCAATCCATATACGAATATTTGTGCCTGCCAGCTGACGGCCTGTTGTAAAGATGCTAGCACCTTTCTGAAATAATCTGTCAATGGAACGAACTAGTTCATGACTGGCACAAAATACACCATAACATCACAAATACTTTGCTTTCGAGATTGGATTACTTCATTCAAATCCGTTCGCCTGTTTACTAAATTTACAAAACTTATTTAGGTTGGCTGTTAGGAGTTCTATATATTTTTTTATTTCACGCCACCGTGTTTGTGTTGCAATAACTAAAACATTATACATACATATCAGGTGGTGGATATGCGTTGGGGAGTACGTGACGAAGCTACAGATGATCACATGACCACAGAGCAAATATGCTACATTTTGCAAGACCATAATAACAAAATGTATGACACTAAGATTTGCTACACTTGACCAAATATGCTACGGAAAAAATCGTTGCAAATTGGTAATTTGCAATGCTAAAACAACTGTTTATTTCATTTTATTATTATTAAATCAAAACAACTAGACACCTGCGCTAACAAAGTTTCACGGCGGTAGAACCGTCTCAACAATTGCCTGTGAAGAATTAAAATTGAAGCTAAAAATGTTAAAAAAAATGTTAAAATGAAAAAAATATTGGATTATTTACTAGAGAATGAAGAAGTTGAGGTTTGTTGCTTATTTTTGTTGTGAATTTCCTTTGCTTTCCGAACAATCAGCTGTTGAAATAAATTTGCTAAACGCTTAAAAAAGACACTCACGCTTTGTGGCAGAAAATCATACTAAGTGTGCAAAATTGCAGATATGCAACGAAGAGTGATTTCCGCTAATGTAACGTATTAGTAACCATTTCGAGAGAAAATGTTTGCGGGGATATTAAGTGTAACTGAGTTGTATAGTCAATTTAAACTCTAGTCTCTCACTCATACATACATATGTACTCGTATGTATATTGATAATCCTATATTTAATTCGCGTTTTGGTACTTTACTTGCCACAATATCGATCAAACAAACACCAAACGATTTTCGATTATGTGTGTGCCTTCAGGTTCGGTTAAATTTGCTATGAAACTCATAGCAAAAGGTTCCTTACTATCTTGTGAAAACACACAAGGAACTAAAACAGCCAGCCATCTAATATTTAATATTATTTATTATTTGAACAAGTTAAATACTTAAAATGGATGATCGAACTATAGACTCGATATTTGCTGGATCATTAGAGTCGTTACCTCCCGTTAGTTCTAAAATTGTTCGCATTTTTACAAGTTCCACTTTTACGGGTAAGTACGAGCTTAATTAAAACTGTCGCAATAAATATGAAAGATAAGTATAAATTTTATAAATGTAAAAATATACAGATACAACAATGGAACGAAATTCGTTGATGGCCAAATGTTATCCTCGCATTAAGGACTATTGCCGGGAAAAACATGGTTTGGAGTTTCAGGTACCTATGAATAAATCTTACGTAATGTCAATATTGCACAGTGGCCTGAGATGAAAAAAAGTGGTACTAGAAGTATATGGACTTGAAACTAATTGACCGACCGAGATATATGAAACATATTGAAATGTATAGCAGAGAAATAAATTGCAGTGTATAGCATCTGACTGACTTCAAATTAGAGTTGTGCTGTTCCCGAACTAGTTCTTTCAATTGAGAGGTTATTTGTTGTGTCATACACAAGAAGAGATAATTGCTTGCAATTGCTGTAAAGTTTTTATTATAATGGACGGGTGGATATCCAAGCAGGCCGTTAACTTTATGGGTCTCTTTTCGAACACCTTCTTACTGCGAATTGATTTCAGGCAACTGATTTGTCGTTAATTACAAATTACTACCTTACTCTCATTCGAGTTTCGTGCTACCACTAGTCTTTACCCTTGACTGTAGTGATTTCAGACTGTCGACTGGTAACTATCGACCCTCTTCCCCATCAGGGAGTCTCGTGTAATTGCTAGCATTTGTTTAATGTTTAAGGTTCACCATGCCATTCGCGTTAACCAAGTGCATTGATCCTAAGCCTTATGCTAGCTAGGGCTGGACATTCACACACAATGTGCAAAACCGCCGCAGCCTCTTCCTTAGGAGTGTCTTCGGGGGGCGGTGCAGTCCATCCCTTGGGAGGTTTTCCACTTCTTCAGAATTCCTCCATTGGTCAATAAACACCGGAGTTCTTAGAGAGATCCATTCCTATCGGAATCTCACGGTCCAACGTCTTAGAAGTACCTTTAAAGATTGACCCGATCACCCCTCGCAGTGCATTCTTGCCCAACTCATCCGGATTGCTCCCTTGGCCAATTAAAACCATAGTTTCTTCTGAATGTACATCTCCGGGTCTTGAGGCTTCCTGTAATAAAGAAAAAATTGCCCGTCCACCTACACAGAGCAAGTTTGTATTAAAATTGGAGATCGACGGGTATCCAGAGTTTGCATACTAGAAACCAAGCACCCTCTTGACCACGCATCCCTCACGTATTCTGTTTCGCCGTGGATTAGGGATTTTCTATAAGAGAGAGTGAACTTCTCTCCGCTCGAATTATTCAGCTAGACTCCTTGCAGAGACAGGAACCTATTACCGGCCGCCTACACGTGGAGGTATAAGCCAGAACTTCTGGCAGTGCACCTAGTTACGGCAATCCATATACGAATATTTGTGCCTGCCAGCTGACGGCCTGTTGTAAAGATGCTAGCACCTTTCTGAAATAATCTGTCAATGGAACGAACTAGTTCATGACTGGCACAAAATACACCATAACATCACAAATACTTTGCTTTCGAGATTGGATTACTTCATTCAAATCCGTTCGCCTGTTTACTAAATTTACAAAACTTATTTAGGTTGGCTGTTAGGAGTTCTATATATTTTTTTATTTCACGCCACCGTGTTTGTGTTGCAATAACTAAAACATTATACATACATATCAGGTGGTGGATATGCGTTGGGGAGTACGTGACGAAGCTACAGATGATCACATGACCACAGAGCTGTGTATGAGAGAGATAAAAAATTGTCAGAGATTATCTATGGGTCCAAATTTTGTAGTATTTTTGGGTCAAAAGTACGGCTATCGCCCCATTCCGACATATATTTTTTCATCAGAATTACAAATGATTTCCGAAGAACTAACCTCAATGGGCGTGGACCGTGCCTTATTGGATTTATGGTACAAAAAAGACAGTAACGCCGTGCCCCCGGTCTCT
Organism: Phania funesta; assembly: GCA_963932375.1. NCBI lineage: Eukaryota > Metazoa > Arthropoda > Insecta > Diptera > Tachinidae > Phania > Phania funesta. Next base: position 126,689,442 of record OZ010652.1, read on the forward strand.
GTACTTCAGCCAATCTCTTCTATTTTAATTAATTTCAATAATAAACGAGTGCCGAAGTTACAGGCTGAGGATCAAGCAATTTGGTGGGATACGTTAGGCAAAATGCAGAAATTGTTACGTAAAGCGGCAGCTTCGCTTGGAGCTAGTGGTAAAATGGATAAGGCGGCAGTGCACAACTATTTCATGTCAGGTAAATTTGCATCGTGTGTGTCGATTAAGCACCAATGTGTAACCTAATTTCATTAACTTTGCCTATCACTTTTACGTTTGATCAGTTACGGAACGTGAGGTCATAAATGGAATTTTAAATGTTAAAAACACCAAAAACCATTGTCTTTCGTATGTGCGCTACATTAACAATATTAATCTGCAAAATCTGAAGAAGGCTTCGCTTTTTGTCGACATTATTAACCGAAGTTTGGATACCGAATCTGCTAAACTTTTAGGTGATCTGCGAGACAACCGGTTGCCAGCAAAAATTGAATCGAGTAACTCGCAAAAATACACAGTGGAGTGGATCGGTCGCGAAGGTCTTGACATTGAAACACATGAGGAGTATCTTAACCATTTCATATCGCACTTTTACAAAAATATTATCAAGTTAGTTGATAGAGCCATGCGCAAGGAAGACTCCAGTGCACAGGGACAGATAGTCACTGAAATCCTTCAGCATTTGCACGCTTGCAATAATTCTGTCAAGGTCTTTTATGGACGAGAAGCAAGTCTGGAACACATCAAGCGTTATATGCTGGGGGATTCAGATAAACCACTTGTCCTTTACGGCGAAGGAGGATGTGGCAAAACATCACTTTTAGCTAAAAGTGCTTCGCTGGTGGCAACAAATTGGTTTCCCGATAAAAGACCACTAAATATAATACGATTTTTGGGCACTACACCAGACTCAAGTGCATTAACACCGACTCTAATTTCGATTTGTCAACAGGTGGGACATTCAAATCAAAAGGATATCATCAATTATTATTTACAATTTTTTACATTTTTTGTCAATCTCAATATTTATAGATTTCCTACAATTACATGTTACCTTTTGAAAGTATTCCCGACGACCTGGTGCCCTTAACAGCGCACTTTAAACAACTATTAACTTATGCTAACGTAAATCAACCTTTGACGCTATACCTCGATTCCGTTGATCAACTGACCGGTACACAAGATTCGAATAGCGTCTCCTGGATACCTACTCGGTTGCCAAATCACTGCAAGGTGTGTATTCAATGAACACTGTCGAAAGCCAAAACTGCCTCCCCAAATAAACTTGAAATTGGTTAAAAGGAATGAATAAATCAAAAGTTTTAAAATTTACTTGAGTTATGCCTCCAAAAATGCGCTAAGCTTTTAGATTTCCTGTTGGTGAGGTGGTGGGTGGTAATACAGGATCTTCCCATAAGAAGTTTTCATTTGATGTGTAAAAAAAAGAGTATTTTTAAGAGAAATCATTGGATGTTTATTTATTTGTTAAGAAAAAGATATGCTACTAATAATGGAGAACAATATCAGCCAAATGGCCGCTATGGCTTCGCTTGCAGCACCCTATTCTCTTCATGAAATTTCCCATCACCAATTCTTACATTTCCTCGATCTCTTCACGGATTCCACCTTCGAAGTCTTGAATCGATTGTGGGTCATTGGCATAGACCCTATCTTTTACGTAGCCTCAAAGAAAAAAGTGTAACAAGATTTCGGTGGCCAATTGTGATCGCCCCTTAGAGAAATCACACGGTTATTAAGCTTTTAAGAGCGTAATCCATTCACCGTAACAGTTGCTTCAGCCCCATTTTCGAGAAAACTAAGGTCCAATGACCTCGGTAAATCAAGAACCGCACTAAACATTCACAGGTTGTTCTTGGTCTTGGGTTTTCCGTGCTCCCAAATGCGATAATTCTGCTTGTTAACGTAGCCTCCGAGGTGGAAATGGGCCTCAAGATGGTATTGCGATGAAATTCCGCATCAGTTTGATGCATTTCAAGGATGGTCGGAGGGCTTGAATTCTTGTGTTAACTGAACTTTAAAAGCCTTAAATCCTATGTCTGTATGCAAAATACGGTGTAATGTCGTTTGTGGAACGTCCAATGCCATTTGCGAGAAATGGAAAAAGCTGGATTTTCCCCAAAACTATGGGATACAACAGCAATATTCTCATCACTAACTTGTCCCAACAACGTTTCACATTTCTTGGTCGAGAAGGTGCTTCCCGACGACCCAAAAGTGAATTAGTTTTGTGTGCTATGACCACGAAATTTTCACCATTCTTCTAGTGAATTTTAATCATTTCTATGCGTTGTTGAAGCGCATATCGTTGCCTTTTTTTAAAGGCGTAGTTTTTAGTTGTCATCTGACAGGTTAAGTGACGACAACTGTTAAAATGGCGGGCTATTGAAAATGAAACTTCTTATCGGAAGACCCTGTAGAGATTTTACTATTTAATACTTCACTTATCACAATCGTTAATCCATGCGTATCTATTATCAGATAATAATTTCATGTGCAAACGAAGAAAACAATCCGGTTGTGTCTCAGGAGTATCATGTCTTGCGCAAAATGATAGATGTGGAGGAGAATTTTATCGAGGTTACCGCGTTGGGCGAAGATTTAGCGATGAATGTGATAAAGATGTGGATGAAGACAGCATGCAGAGATCTTAATAACTTCCAGTGGCGTTTAGTTGCAAACGCTATTAGCAAATGTTCATTGCCAATTTTTGTAAAATTAGTTTTTGCAGAAATATGTCGGTGGCGCAGTTACACACGGCCTCAGGAAACGCACTTGGCTAACAATGTTATGGATTCAATAATGATGCTGTTCGAAAGAATTGAAAAACAACATGGTCGCATCTTGGTGTTTCATGCGTTAGCTTACATTACAGCTTCAAAGTCAGGCTTATCGGAGAGTGAACTGGAAGATTTGATATCGTTGGATGATAAAGTTTTGGACGATGTCTATCAATACCATTTACCACCCGTACGACGTATTCCACCTTTGCTGTGGACCCGTATACGCAACGATTTACCCAATTACCTCAGCGAACGTGAGGCTGACGGTGTTAATGTCATGAACTGGTACCACAGACAGTTTAGGGATACAGCAAAGGAACGATATTTCAAAAACATGAACATGGCTTTGTATTTTCATTCTATGATAGCTGATTACTACCTGGGTGTGTGGGGCGGCGGAGTGCCAAAGCCGTTCAGATTTACTGAAATACAAAGACACCGTTTCGGACTAACGGAAAAGGAGGGTTCTGCTGACCGCAAGGTACCTATACAACCTTTAGTATTTACGAGTAAAGACGGAAGCTCTAAAAGATACAATCTGAGAAAGGTTAGATCAGGCGCAATCATTCTTGTTATCCATTCAATGTTATTCCATAACTGATTTTTAAATATTTAAATAGTTTGGCGAATTGCCATTTCATTTTGTTCGATCTCGACGTTTTAAGGACTTATTTGAGCATGTACTCTTCAATTATGAGTGGCTGCATGCCAAGCTTTCTAGCTGTCCGCTGCAAGCCGTTTTGGCTGACTTCGAGGATGCCTCATCAAACTCAGAAGACACCGAAGCAAAACGACAATTAATGTTAGTGGCAGATGCATTGCGCTTAGGCGGAGCTATTTTAGCAGTATATCCAAATATGTTAGCTCCACAGTTAGTCGGACGACTCTTACCCGAAATTGGTGGCAATGCCAATATTAAAATGTTATTACGGGCATGTGATCATAGCGGCCCCAAAGATTGTGCGCTCATACCGGTTAATCACTGCCTGCACACACCAGGAGGACCCTTGAAGGTTATTTATTATTTTCATTTGTCCCTTTACTATTTTGATAATGTTCATTAAATGCTTTTGCTTATTTAATTAGTACTCCCTTGAGGGCCATCAGTTTGCAGTGTTTGCCTTTTGTCTTACAAGCGACAAGCGCTATATGGTCTCTATATCGACTCATTTTATAACATTCGATTTATCAACGTCAGATCTAACTCGCGATGTTAACCCCGGAATTGAAGGCATAATGCAGCAGCTTGTTTTAAGCCCTGATAACAAATGGGCCGCCGCTTATTCAAACAATAATCAAACGGTATTGCTGAATATGCTGTCGAGTGAGTTTGTCATTATCAATTATCCCTTCGAAGAGTGTGATGGACCAATTAGTAGTCTCTATTTACTAAATCAAAGGTAAGTCATATCGTTAGTGAATCGTAGCTAAACTAATTTTTATCTTTGCATTTCACAAAGTCTGTTCATAAGTTGCAAACTAAAATGGGCTCAATTCGATATGCGTGGAAATCTTATGGAAATATTTACACCATTTAAAAATTTCAAGGAATGGGAAATTTTACATATCGAGTTTACTAAGCTCCATGAATACAATCTAATTTTCTGGTCCGGTTCTATAAACGAATCACGATTGCGTTTTGAAACGTACAGAGGCGAACTTTGTACGCCAACATTATATTTCTTTAGTGCATTAGTCCTTAATAAGGAACGTACGAAAATATACGGGTGTTCGAATGAGGATAACTACGAAGTTAGTGCCTACCAATTTGAGAAATCGCTCGATAACTCTTTAATAGAGTGGAAATTCGAGAAAAAGCTACCACGATTTGAAAACGATGACAAGGAAATGTTATTACAATTGCGTTTGGATCATGACGATCGTATGCTTCTGGGCACAGCTGGGAAGGGCTTTGTAATTTGGGATTTCGGAGAACTGAATGAAAACAGATTAAGTAATAAAGCGATGTATTTAGCACTGCCGCATGGAGTGAGAAATATAACTACCAAATTAATGGAATCAAACTCTATAATGATCAGTTCAAAATTGGATTATGCTGTAGCTGGAGTTCGAAAAAACCTCTACGTCTGGTGTTTGCAGTCGCTTCAATTGGTCAAAGTTTTGGATGCCCACTTTGGTCGCATCATACAACTCGAGGCTTTAACTATCGGAAATTGGAATAATGTGGTTACTTCGTCAATTGATCGTTCTGTTAAAGTTTGGAATATAAATAACATCTTTGAAAAAGTCCATGTAATAGATCGGCATGAACTACAAATTGACAACATTAGGTAATTGATTTGGACTTTTATAAATTTTCATTCCTGTTAAATACCCAGTTGGCCACCAGATTTTCTTGACTGATGTCTTCAGGACTAATTGTAATTTATCGTTTATAGAATAGTGTTGAGGACAATTAGGATAACAATATAATGTAATTATTCGTGTTTCAAGATGTCTGTGGCAATAAGGCGTAAGTGCTTAAGTCGACTTAGGCTGTAAACGAGTTAAGCGCCCTATTGTGATTTCCCAAATCAAAACTACACCTCAGCAAAATTTTTCTTATTTAGCTAAATTTGCCGGAACGATATATATTTGAATGAATTTCTTGTTTATCTCTTTCTTTTGGAACAGTAACGTCATGCAACTTTCGTTAGGAATAAGTCCTAAAAAGCGGCAACATTAGCATCGAGTTGGTCGTGCTTCTGGAAACATGACACATTTTAAGTTGTCAATAAAGTTTTTCCTTCTAAAAGGAGCCCAAAACCCCTTGATTGTTTGAACAGCTAATCCGGGGAATATTTTCATTTTGAATTAAAAAATCAATTAGAAAACTTGAACAAAATTCTTATAGATATCGATTTGGTTCAACTGGACGGAATAGATGGACTATCGCTATTCTAAAGCAATTACGGCCAAATTTATCCCCATCGAAATTTATTTTGAAGACAAAAAACCAGTCGGCATTAACACATTTTCAAATGGTTTTGTAAATGAAATACGAGAGTTGTCAACGGAATTTGTATTAAAAACAATAACATTCTTGTGATTTTCGTTGCTACAATCGTCAATGATAGTGTGCATCGCACTGTCGCCCCAATTATCGTCACTCACGATTTAAATGCCCTTGTTTGAAAAAAATTTTTAATAATTAACTCGAACTGTCGGCAGTGTGTCATCTAGGATTTCCCATGTTTCTTGCAAGCATCCTCCCAGCATGTCCTAAAGACATGGCCAACTGGGTATTAGATGAATTTTAATATACAGACTTATGTTTGTATGTATGTGCGTACTTTCAGCTTATCTGAAGTGGATTTTGCTGTAACGGTTACAAGAAGCTGTGTAGGAGTTTGGGAGACTCGAACTGGCAGACTAATAACCAAATTAGCGGATAGTCCTTTAGGAGCCATTGTTACGCACGCACAAATAACTCCCGATGCTCGCTATATAATTTCGTCGGAAACAGGCAAATTTTTAATATGGAACCGTGTCTCTGAGCAAGTTATCTACCGTGACGACCACCCCGGAATTCAGCAAATAACTTTTATGGATCATGGATATAAACTAATGATTGTTTCGTGTCCAAATATAAATCAAAGAGAAAGCAAAGACGAAGACGCACATCGTCTTGTGGCTACTACAACAGTGAGAACTGTTCCTGGTATGATTTTCTTTGAAAAATTTCACATGTTTTAGATGTATTTTTGACTGATTTATAATTGATTTATTTATCCGTAACAGAGGGTTCCATTTTATTTCAATTCGAATACCTGATTCGCATGATCCCAGGTGTACCTTTTCGCCAAGCGGTAATATCTGCTGATGCAGCCCACATTATTGTATGCACAATAGATAAGAATCACAAAGATTGTCTCGCCATCTACAGTGCTACAAATGGAACTTTTATTTCAAAAGTACTTTTAAAGGGATGCTCTATTAAGGAAATTATTTCTTTGGTGCCCATGCCTCATAAGGCCAATCAGGTAGCAGTGATAACTAGTGAAAAGGGTAGTATTATTGATATAAAAACAAAAAAGCATGTCCGTTCCATTCCAAAATGGGGTGGCAGTATTACAAAGGACGGTAAATACGGTATTTATGCTCCCTCAAGGGGAGGCTTGGAGATGTTAGAGCTACGAAAGGGTACTACAGTTAAAACATTCATACCTAAAGTAGCCGAAGGCGTATTCTCTGTCATTTCCATATTTACCGAAAACGATGAATACGTTTGCTATTATCACAGTGGCCGTAAAACCATTCGAGTGTTTCGCACTTCGGATACTGAAATGATTGCCAATTATCGACTGCAGGCAGAATTGACAGCAATTAAAAGCACAATAGACGGACGTTGTATTGTTTTGGGCACTGTCGATGGCTGCATGTCTTCTTTAGCCATTGTAGATCCAAAAAATGATATAATGGTTGAGTGGCTAACTGCTCTTCCATCAAGAGATGAAAATTGGAAGGCGAAATTGGCCAAAATTAAGGCCAAGGTTGGCTTTAAAGCTGCTATACGTGTTGCTACAATTTCTTCTAGGTTCGATCATCAAAAATTTAAGCACAAAGACTTAAGAGGTGAAGAGAAAATAGAAAATGATTTAGATAATAAAGAAACTTTGCAAGAATAATTGTTAGTTTTCAAGAATATCTTTACGTTAAATATACATACATATGTATAGGTATGTTAAAACGCTTCATCATATGCGTAACTGAATGAGAAACTAAACGAAAAGCTTGTTATTTTTGCACTGCTTAATAATGTGTTTTATTACTTACAATGCGACGCGGAAAAGTCATATTCACTATCTTTACTATTAAATACCTTAACTATCGGCCATGTTCCGCCACTCGCATCTCGCACAAAATTTGCGATTGTGATTTCAACTCGCATGTGAGGTCTTCTGTAACTCGCATTCGCAAGAGTTTTGGCGAGTTCAAGTCGCAAGAGTATACTGAAGTCAACTGCTGTATTTAAACTTTAATTTAAAAATTTTTTCTAAAAACATGAAATTTAAAAACGTTCTTTGCTTCTGCAACTTTTGTCTCTGTATTTCTTCTTTTGCACTGGCGATTTCAATAAACAGCTGATACGAGTCATCTTCGAAAAAATATACGCAACTAGTGCTGCAATTAATTCAAATGAAATGCCCGGGTATTTTTTGTAATATTCTAGGTATTAGGTATTAGAAATATTAAAGAGTTTTCTTTTAAAATTTTTCATAAGCAAATCGCAACTAAAACGCTACTCGCATCCGATTTGACACTCTTGCGAGTGTCAGAACATGCCCGTATATAACACACACATGGACGAAAGTCATCGTCACTTTCTTTCTCCAACAAGTTTTTATTTGGATTTCTACAAAGAGTGACTAATAAAGATCAACAATTTGTAATTATACTTGTAGTATAGCGACTGGGGTTATCGAAGAGGCTATTTGACGGGCCTTTTCGGGCTTACAGTGCTCGATTTCTTTTTTTTAAAAACCCGTTTTTCGCTTTTTAATTTTCTTTGCTTGATTAAAATTTATAGTACATTTTCCCCTCTCTCAAAGTAGGCTTTTGCATAATGAAGTTACTACACTCTGCGGGATATGAAACCTCAACTACTACTGGTGACATTTGTCTTGTAAAAAACTAGTTAGAAACTGGTTTGATTTCCGACAGGATATAAACACATACATGCATACATATATAAAAATCACACTTAGTGCAAACCGTTTGTACGAGGAATTTTACAAAAGTCTTTATGCTTTTGTGCATAGTCGAGCCTTATTTTTTTATTAACGCGTATCGTTCCGTTTCAAACAACGACGGATGGTTTCTTAATGAACACCTTCCGCATTGTGTTCCAGTATTTCTTAAGATATTTTAACTTTACTTAGCTTGGGATTTTCGTCTGTAGACTTCTGTGAATAATCGATAACCATAATAACGACTTATTTGTTTCAAAAGTTAAGAAAAAACATTGTGTTTAATTTTTAGGCTTAAAGTCTTTTTTACTCTTTCTGTTATGAAAGAAAATTTTGTTTGATATTATAACTTTGAATGCAGTTAAAGTTAAAATTTTATAAGGCAACTGGAAGAATGGTATGCATTTGCTATGCCACTACGCATATCAACATTCTTTATGTCTTCCTACTAACTTTGTGTCTACTGTAAACATGATCTATTTAACCCAATACTCAAGATAAATAGAATATGAGAAAAAATATTTTTCAAATTTCATGTTCTTGTCTTTTTCCAACTCACATGCATTTTGCTTCAGCCAACCATCGTTCAGCAATGAACCAAATTTTAATAATTATAGTACGACAAAGTTACGTCAAACAAATTAAAAAAAAAACATTATTTTATATATTTCTTTTTATGTAAGTTTTATTCGATTATATTTTCTTGATATTTGCATTAAGTTAAATGATTTATGATTGGTTTCGAGTAGAAAATGTAATAAAAACTACTACAAAATTGTAACTTACATCTACAAAATAGAAAGAGTTGCTAATGAAAGCCATTTATAAATAGTAAACTAAAAATTATATGAAAATTATTTGACAAACTTAATTAAAAAAAATGAGTGAAAATGGTAAAAAAAAAAAGTAAACAAAATAACCCAGTTGGCCATGTACTCTTATTTGAGGTTTCGTCTAAGACAGTTACAAAGCAATAAAAGATTTCGAATGACAAATAAGGGACTTACAAATTAAATCGTCCAGGACTTTGTTGTATAACAAAAAACGTGCAGGACTATAAGAGTGACAATGTCGATCGCTTCTGATAAGCAAACCACAGAATATAAACAGAATACCCAACAATGACATTAGAAAAAGCGTGTAATCAGGTGTTATGCGTTTTTACGTACAAAATTTTAAATTAACCCGATTATATGAAAGAGATAGCTTAATTAGAAACGATAAGGTTTTGTATCTCTCTTATATAATCGAGGTAATGTTGTTGTGAGTTGTCGCGTCTACTTAGGAGTCTATGAAGCAAACAACGTTCAGTACTAGGTTAACTAACATTATCATCCTGAAAATTCGATATACAACGTTGACGATTATTTCTTTTAAATTGTTGCAAAAAATAACTTTACCATACGATGTCCTATAAGTTTAAGTTGCCTAAAGCAACATGTCGTGTACGTCGACTTGGCCAACTGGAATAAAATGAACAAACAATTCAAAAACGATCTGTTAGTAGAATATTTATAATCTATATAAAAAACAATTGAAAATATCTGCGTTTAGAAAACGACAGGTACATTTCCTTGTCTTAATACTATGTTTCTTCTCTAAAAAATAAATGAAATACATATGCCGATTTATAGTATTCTATTGTATATTATTTTAGTTTTAAATAGGATATTAGTAAGGATTTAAATAATCAACTAATAAGCAAAGCTTAAAATTTACGCTAGTACTCTCTTATGTTAAAGAAAATTAACACTCCTTTTATATGACATTCAGAATGTTTAGTAATGTCTAGCCTAATAGAGATTCATGTTTTTTACGATTTAGTTCATTTAATATGTTGTATATGTTAGGATTAATTTAGTTTAAATTCGTACCCACATTAGAAGAAATTTTAATATAAATTATTTCTGTTACTTATATTAATAATCCCATGTGCAGGGGTAATAAAAAGAAGTACATATGCTTATTGTATTAAATTTGAAATCTATTTTAATGCGCATTTCAACAAGTCTGCTTCTTTTGGAATTTAGAAATTATAAGCATTTAAATAGTTTTGTTTTCGAACAAAGTACTAGCTATACATATTAGCTTTGATGTTGGATAATAATTTGTTAAGGAATGGTGCAGCTTAACAAGGTCAAATGCGGTTGACTAAGAAGGTGTAATTAATCAATTTACTGTATCGATACTGAGACAGTTTTAAAGGGCCATATAAAATAAAATATAAAATGCACATAGATCTAAGTATGACTTTCCTTTTTTATTTGGGCCAACTTGGCTTGAATATGTTGCAGACGATTTGGTGACATTTCTGGCTTCTGTGGTATCAAAAGAAAATTACAATTTCATATCACGTAAGTATAGTAATAAAGAGTTAGAGCAGAGTACTTACATCCCTCCGTATTAAAGACACTTTTTGAGTATTCATTGTATTTAAACTAACGTTCTCATCCATAACTTTATTATCCATCATCATTAAATTTGAATTGGTTAAGAGGCTACCATCAGCATTTCGGTGAGGTGCTAAATTTGCTTTAGCTCTCAGTTGACTCAAGCGATCCATCCAAAATTCAGGATCTGGCTTAGTGCCAGCATTTTCAGCAATAGCGTAAGCATGTTGGTTCTGATAATTTGCATCTGTTAGATACGAAGATCGTGCGACTTTGTAAATATTTTTACATTTTTAATAAAAAAAAAATGTTCATAATGTAAAATTGTTTCATGTTAATATGTAAACGTATTGGGATTGCACAGAATGTCAATGTATAATTGCAGTTACAATGGTTTTTTCATGTGTGTCTGTTTTTAACCAATAAGTTGAGGCATAAAGAAATATTTTATCACACTTACCCAAACGATTATCACTCAATTGTGGAGCTAAATTTTGAGATGAATTTCCGCCAGCAGTACTTGAAACTGTTCGCTGAATTTCAGCCAAACCTTCTTCTATGTACTTTTGAAAGCTGGGGCTAGCACCCTTCAGAAAAGCAGACACATCAATTTCGGGATTTTTCTTCTAATATAAAAAAGGAAGCCACTTAACGAATTCTTAGAAAACAATTCGTAGCGTGAAATCAATATAAAACGCACCTTAAAATCATATAGATTCTGCAAGCCTTGTTGCTTTGTCTCTTTGTCCGAAATTAACTTGAATATTTGAGACATGGTTTCGTGAGTCTGATTTGAAATCCGTTGTTTAGATTGCAGATCTCTCGCGGATGCCGAACGTTGAGGAGACGAACTCGGCAAATGACCCTCCTTTTGTAAGTTCTAAAAGTTAAAAATCGCAAAATCATAAAAAATATTGGCTTAGTGGAATGACCATGTCAACAACCTTTAAAATTTTTATCAAATAGGCGTGAAGTTCAGAATGAGTAGGAATTTGATTCAGGTGTTGCAATATGGCATTTCCTTTAACTTTTGCCATATTGTGTATAATAGTTTTTACTGTTCTTAAAGGTGTATCCGAGGGCCGAGTTAGCCACCAAGAACTTGGCAATGCCAACATAAATTCGTGCACTTCGAGTATTACTTCATCGTAATTTAGTTCATTACTTCGCTCTGGCAAAGTTTTGACATTACGCCAAATACATTTCATTAAAAGGTCTGTGAATTTTGGTAAACCAGCCTCAGGACATGTTTCACGTAGTAGACGTATTAGAGCGCTAAAATGTTAAGTGCGGTTATAAAAAAAAAAACTTGAAACTTTTAAATACACTAAGGTGATTCACACAAAATGGTATCTTAAAATACATATGTAAGTATGTATTAATATTGCGACATTTTAATTTTAGTACTTAAATATGGATTGGCAAGTTTGCCGACTTTTTTTTTTTGCGTGCAAATAAAGTTTAATACCAGGGGCTAAAGTAACAAATTTACAAGTACATTTAAAAAACAAGAATGCTTGTAAAATGGAGTTTTTATGTACATTACTTGCAAATTGGTAGCTTGTAGTTTTGAGAAATTGGCCACAGGTAAAAAATTAAGGTCTAAAAAGCATGTATATACGCCTATACTGCGTCTGATGATAATAGCTAAAAACGAATTAAAAAAAAAACAATAAGATATTGGAAGCCCAAAAACGCGAGTTGAAAGCACCTTACCAGAAGTGATAAGAGTCCCGAGATGTAAACATTGATTTCAAAAGCGCAAGGTTAGTATCGAATATATGTGAATGCCATGGGGGAACTAAGCCTTAGACAATTGCTAGCAATTACAAAAGACTCCGTGATGACGAAGAGTGTCGACAGTTACCAGTCGACAGTCTGAAATCACTTTAGTCAAGAGTAAAGGCTAGGGCTAGCACGAGACTCAATTGAAAGTAAGGTGGTTGTGATTACGGATCGGTTCCCTGAAATCAATTTGAGGAGCGAAATGGGGATCGAAAAGGGACCCAGAAAGTAAGTGGTCTGCTTCGATATCCACCCCCCCATACATTAATAATAATAATAATAATAGTATCGAATTATTTTGCAGAACAAACGTTAATTTTATACTTTAATATACTCTGTTTTATATCGTTGCTCACAATGAAAATTTCAAGATGTCGCAATGTTTGCCATATTGAGATTTTAAGATACCCATTGTGATGTGAATACCGTTACTACTGCATACTAGAGGTCTGCATCGAGGAAATTTCTGTTGTACATCTAAAGTTCTTTTACTTTTTTAAATACAGAACATACCCTTGTACATGACAAAACCTAACCAAAAAAAAATTTTTACTCTTACAACTGTAATTACCACATGATTTTCGTAGCAATTAATTTTTATTTTCGGTGTCGGTTTAAAATTCGCCAATTTAATCTTCAATCTCCGTGAGCTGCAATAACTTTGAAGTTGATTCCTTAATAAAAAAGTTTTTGGCCAAACCTCTTTTCTAATTTGTTTAAGAAATTCTTTAGAGATCAAAAATATTTTTATATTATTCGTTAGTTTGTAAAGTTAAACCAACTTATTGCTTGCGTGTACATGTCACATTATAAGCCCAAAACCGACAAGATCAAAATTAATTCATAAAAACAATTGATCCCTTGTCGAACTGAAGGTGGAACATTTTCTTCATGTAAGACTTGCAATATATCCAGTACATATGAAGTTAAGAGATCGTATTATGTACCTAAAACGAACACAGCTGAGTACATACATATGAACACCTTGTACTTCGTACGTGGGGTACCTACAAATAGAAGAACATGTACGCGTAGTTTTTCGCCAACATAGTTGTTCTCAAAAGCGAGTATTTTATTTTACTGTGACACTTCGAGTAAATGTTCATGCTTTGCCGCTACAGGTTTAATTCACGCAACAAATGTATTTGTGCAGACCTCTATTGTATACTAAACTATAAACTTACTTACCAATTCATATTTGTAAAGTTGGATTTATCTAATACTTTCAAGCATATTCCATTTATTACTTTATTATACTGGCTATCATCACCTGTATTTAATTTTTGATCGGCCAAAAGATGTAGCAATGCCGACATTAGATTTTTAATGCAGGAAACGCTCAATGTTTTACCCAACATTTTCGAGTGGAAAAATGAGTACAATATAGATAACAATGGCTGATAAACGACTAGCGATTCAGTAATAGGTATTTGTGAAAGATTCTAAAAATAAGAATAAATAAAAAATTCAAACAATATTCATGTAATGATTGTAAAATTAATTGTAAGGTTTTTTTTTTTGTTAAATTCGAGTACCTTCAACTGTGCCAGCACGTTTTGAATGAAAATCTCTTCATAATCTTTTAGAACGGCTTGTTTCTCAGGAGAATCAATTATTTCGTTTAACTCATTGATAGCAGCCCTAGCTTTTAGAGTATCAATACTGCTGGTAGCCTTTATTATTTTTATTAAATGAGGATCATGTTTAGGCAAGACATCAGCTAAACTAAAAATTTACAAGTAAACATGGCCGATGATGAGTTTGATCTGCGTATGTTTACAAACACACATTTATACGTACTTTTGAGAATTCACACCCATTGTTTGCTGATAAAGAGTTGCATTCAATTGTTGTTGAGGGCTTAAATAGGGAGATCCATTTTTGCCCACCACTCCACCTACAGCAGACGTAGGAGGTGGAGTTTGCTGCATATAACGAGAACGAGAAAGTAATTGCTCGAATTTATCTTGTGGGTATTTTATGCCATCTTTTGTTGCAATTACTTTAATGGGCTCAAAAAGTAGAGAAATATCTACTTTAGGAACTTCAACACGTTCTAATTGATCAACTCGCACCCAGTCTTTTTCAATTTCAGCTATTTTATTTGGATCCAAGCCAAAGGGTCCTGTGGTTTTTGGGGGCTGTATATGTTGTGGAATAATGCTGATCACAGGAGCTGAAGGTTGATCAAATGTTCTATATTTAGATAAAATGAAAGCTTAGCAAAATGTTACCAGATTGTATTAGCGTTGTAATACGGAAAATATTGAAGAATAATAAAGTGCAAACAGTAATAGTTCGTAGCTATATTAAATAGCTTTAAGCATAATTTAACATATGACTGCCGTAATAACGGAAGTTTTTTTTTTGTGATGAAAAAGGTTTAAAACCAATTTTCAATAAAATGTGTATTGCCAGGTTTTAGTAAATCAAGAATCAAGCTATGAATATGAAATGAGTATATATATGTATGTAAATATGTATGTATATCAAGCAAACAAATTGTTTATATCGCCTATTAAGAAATTCAGCGTAATAACTCTAAAATACTGTTTCGAATAAAATATTTTTAATGATCCACAAAATGTTTAATTGTTTGAACTATCGATCAGAGCTTTTTACTACGTATTTTAAGAACTAGAAATTGATTAACTCGTACGCGGCCGTTAATGCTATATACATTCTTTGTATATAATTTAATATACATTACTTCAAGTTGCGGGCGATAGAGCATTCATTGAGTAGAAAGAATGAAATATAATAATATACTACTCTTACAAAATGTGTTTAATCAAAGTTTGGTATATCACAACCAATTTTAAAACAAATTGACTGACAATGGTCTTTCCTTAAATGAGAAATATGAATATGCATTGTTGTGAATACGAAGGTTACTTCGAAATTTAACTGTTACATTAAAAATATATAACTACTCTATCATGAATACCCTAATCCTACAATATTTCTAGATGGATAAGGTACTTCTCTCAATTAAAACTATATCCATATTACTATTTTTAATATCCTTAAAAAGATGTTAAAACTACATAAGTATGTATCTCAGATGTATCCTTATCTTATCCATACACAAAAATTACGTTACCTTTCTGGGGCAAGACGATGCTTACAGAACTAGGGCATAACGAGTTTTTGCTGGACAATTTGACATTTAAAAAGCTGTGCAGTCATGAGATGTGTGTACTCTATTTTTAAAACGAAAACTGATACTGAATATGGGCTCTCGGAATATCGAGTCAAGTAATTTATTTTATTATTATTAATTGGATTGTTACTTTCTTTGGAAAGCGGTAGTCTTCAAAAATGGGGTTGTGAAGTAGAGAAATAGAATAGCTTGAGTTTTTTTTTAACTTTGCAGCTGCGCGCTACGTTTATTTGAAGAACAGTGTTCAGCGCCTCTGGTGGCATGTAGGCGCATTACTTGAAGCTAGTATAGCTAGTTTATTAATTAAAGCAGTACGCTGTGTTGTATACAACTATTAATAGTAGCTAGAACAAGCGACTAAAGCCATGAAAAATTCTTATGCTCTCATTTTGAGAAAATCGCCCTCGCAACAATGTTGCCATATATACCTAGTATTAATTTAATTTATTTTTATTAAGAAAACATGAACAAAAAGTGTTTAAAAGGGATTATATTGGACATTTCTCTGTATTAAATATATAAGTATATGTTCTCACACGCGACTTAATTGCGAAATTAGGAAATTTTCGCAATTAAGATTATAATTGAGCTTGATTTACCATACAAGAAGTTAATTAATAAACTGAGCAATTAGTTGCATCACAATTAATTGCATCACAAATTGAATCAAATTCATAATGAAACTGTGGTGAAGTGTGTATGGTAAGCAGAAGGTACTGTAAAATGAACACATAAATGCCCACTTACTTGACCCCACAACTTACAACAATATTACCACGATTATATAAAACCAACAACAAATCTTATTGTTCCCAATTTAGGTATCTGTTTCATATTATGGTGGTAATTGGAAATTTTATACCTGACTAACGCATAACTCATGCTTACACGCTATTTCAAACATCATTGCCGGATCATGGAAACACTTAAATTGCATATGTGTGAATAACAAATTCTTTAACTCAATTTAAAATTAAGGTGCATGTATGAACACACTATAATTCTAAACAAGAATTGTGGGCATTTATGGATGCAAAACAAAACGTAGACATTAAATTAAATGGTAGAACTTGTGTTTACGGTTGTAGCTTTCATTATGGGCTACTCCCTCACACAACGATTAGCGGTTGCAGTCGTATTCTGTTTCGTCATTAAAGCATTCTAATAAGCACACCCTCAAACTTTTAATATCTATTTGATTTTGTTGTTCATGTAATTCTCAGTTTCTTTGTGTAATAGGTAATCGATTCGAAATGATAAAAACAAACAAACAAGCAAACATACATACATACAAACAACATGTACTGTGGTACTATACACAAAACGAAACAGAACAAAACAAAACTAAATATTACGAAATTAAACAAAATTTACGCTTGTCTTATGAGCGATGAAGCGCGCACATCTTTTTCAGCCAAAGAGGAGTTATTAGCTTCGTTTATCTCATACTCAGAACTAAACAAAAAAAATTAAAAATTTACGTATCAAATAATTTTAAAGAGCAATAAATATAATGCGTAACTTTCTTATATTTAAAACACAAAATTGTTTCGATTTGCATGCATAAATGTATAAAGCATACCTTTGCTCATTGTCTTCCGGCAGAGGCAATTCGTCACATCCGTTTGTAGATGGTTCATCAATTTCAATACTGTCTTGGTGTATATTTTGACCAGAAGATTTGGCGCTTAAATTTCCTATTTCTGCTGGTTTTCTTTGTGGCTTTTTAGCGCGTTTTATGCGCTCATCCAACATTGACAGATCTTTATCATTCATTTGACCAATAAGTTTGTATATCTTATCTCCCGCTAAGAAATAAGCTTGCACTACGCAATTAAGAGCAGCATTTCGGACGCTGTTGTCACGATCGGAAATGTGACGTGCAATTTCTTTCAGGGCCACCTGTTGCGACGGTTGACAGACAGTAAGCCCATAGTTTTCAATCAAATAGCCCAACTCATCCAAGCATTCAGTACGCTGTCGTGCATTTTTAGACTTCAATCCTTCCATAATATAAACAAAGACTTTAGTGTACGGATATACCAAAAGAATCTGTCGGAGCAACGCGCGGACACCGTTACGCACCGTATCTTTAGAATCACCTAACTGATATTCAAATAATTACAGACACATATTCAAATTTGAAATGAGTAGGTAGAACCCACCTTTAACAATAAATGAGGTATAAATGCAGTACCTTCGTTTTCTGCTAAAATGTACTCATGTTCGACTAACGTTACAAACACTTGTTGTAGATACTCTAAACCTTTAATTAAAACTGAAGGATTGGTATCATAAAAACGTAATGAAAGCCACTTCAAAATCAAATCCAAATTGCATATTAAAGCTCTAGGGTTTTGGGGCAAGTCTTCCAACAACGATTCTATAACTTTTAAGTGATACCTATGTAGGTTATTTAAATGTAAAAAAAAATAAAATAAAAAAAAAAACAAAAAACCCAGTATTTATAAGTGAAAAAAATACTACTATTACTAGAAATATTATTAAGTGATTACCTAAAGTCATCGTGAAACATATTTGCCATTAGGCCCTTGTTGACATTAGCTGTGGTCATTTGCTCTCTGAGTAAATCAATAAATTCTTCCCTAGGTGTCGTAAAAGTCCACTTTAAGACCCGCATTTTTTGTTCATCTATTAATCTTTGATTTTTAGTGTTATTAATTGCTAGCAATGGAGATATATCTACATCCTCCTCTTTCTTACGCGATGATGATGTATTAGCAGTTCTGGCAGTGCCAGTACTTTTGTTGGAAGCTGATTTCTGAATGGCGGAACCAGCGCCACCTCCTCTAATTGATTTCTTAGTTTCTTCTAAAATAGGCGCCTGTTGTTTTCCCTTAGGTAAAGGTTTCACTGGTAAGTTCGGGCGAGCTTTGTCAAGAGATGCCTGTATATCTTTTTTGGAAGCTGGTTTTTGTTTGTCCAAAGCCTTTACCATGGCCTCAAAGCCCAAATGTATCATGATTCCTAAAACAGCTTCATTTGCATTTTTGCGTACATCAGCATTACGGTCGCATATATGTGCGTACAAGTGGGGAATCATTGATGTTAATTCTTCTTTTGGAACACTTTTCGGTGGCATCTGTGGTAATCTTTCAGCCAGCCAAGTCCAAAGTTCCGTTTTCAAGGATGGCGAACCCGTCTTAAGCGCATCTGCGATCATTTCATTTTCAAAAAATTCTTTGTATCCCCCTTTTTCGCCAAAGCTATTAATGCAATTTAAGGCCGCAGCTCTAACAAAGCTTTTGCTATCACCTAACGCGTGCAAGAAACCAGGAAATAAAACTCTGACAAGATTCTTACAACTTGGACCCATTGCATTTGCTAATTGTTCGCAAATAGACATTGTCGTTTGTGCAATTTTCGCATTCGAATCTACCAATCGCAATGCTAGGGCCGGTGCTAAGTCTCCAATATTGGATTTAATGAGCTTGGCTTCATTAATAATAGATTGCAATTTGTTAAGACCTTCATTTCTGGCTTTCCAATCTTTGTCAGACATTTCTTTTAACAAAGACTCGGTAATTTGGTTAGATATGTCAACCCTAGGCAACATATCTGCCAAGTTCACAGTCTCTTGTTCATCGATATCATCTGCTGCTTCGCCATCAGCATCACTGCCACCTTCTGTCGATTTTGTGGCACCCGATGATTTTTTTACGCCTCTTATTGGTTTTGGGGCCTTTTCACCAACGTTTTTGTCGAACTCTGCTTGTATTTGAGCCTTCAGTGCTGTCTTTTCGTTGTCAAAGAACATCATCAAACTGTTTCCCATGTACAGAGACAATGAACCTACTAAAGATATAGCAGCACCACGAACTAGTGGATTGGTGCTTTGTACTGCTTTTCGCACATCTTCAATGACTAGTTTTGGTTGAAGTTGGAAGCCAAATTCTAATATGGCTCTATTAACCCAATTTAATGCTTCAGCTTGTACTTTAGGCGACTTTTGTTCAAAAGCAAATGAGACTACTTTCCCAACAATGTAATCTAGTTTAGTTGCTTCAGCAAAGGCTGTCAACACTTCGCCAGCAATACTTCCATTTTTAACGTCAGCTAGCTTCTCTGTTATTTCATTTATGACCACATCAATGGTTATTGTCGATATTGGAAAAGTTTCGGCAATTGTGCGAATAATATCCAACTTTATTTTTAATACTTGGAAGTTCATTTCCTTTAAACCAGGCTTGCGACCACTAATTGTTTTAACCAAAACTTGCGATATTCCAGACATTTTTGGATCGAAATCAGCAATAAGTTGCTGAAAACCCTCGACAGCCGCCAAACGGGTTTTCCAATTCGAATCTCCTAAACCAGCAAGAATAGTTGAAGTTATCATTTCCTCTGCTTTAGCTTGCACCTCATCGATTGACATTTCACGTTCAGTAGTCAAGATTTTTGTCGCACTAGCACTCTTTGACAACGGCACTCCAGAACTATTGCCGCCGACAGATGCACCCGCTTTTTTTGCGGGAACTTTTTTGATTCCTGCTGTGGCTGGTCGCGATACTGGTTTTGGATCAATAGAACCAGCTTTTCCTGATTTACTTGGCGGTGCAGTAACAGGCCTCTCCTTCTTTGCACCCGCTACTTTTACTTTAATTTCAGCCTTTTCTTGACACTCTTTAATTTTTGCCATCTTTAAAGCATCGATGTCAACTAGAAATGGCCCTATTTGTTTTTCTCCCACTAACTTCATAAGAGTTCCTATAGCATCAGCCGAACAATCTCTAACTGTTGGATCAGGTTCATTTAACGTTTTAGTTAGTGTAGCCACCAATAGTTTTAACAGTTTTTTGTTTATAGCCGCTGGTTGAGTACGCGCAAAAGCTCTAGCTAAAAATGATGCTGTTTCTGATTTAACGCTAGGATTTTTATTACCTAACGCCTCAACAATATGTTCTTGCATCAATTCCAAATTTGTAGATGGGTAAATTGCATCCACAGCTTCTCGTAAAGCTGACACGACATTAGCTTTCTTTTCTTTAAACTTTTCCAGCAATGATGGAATGCACGCCTTAGAAGAGATTTTAATCTCAGCAAATTAGTCAACATTGATATAACAAATTATCTACTCACCAAAGCATAAGGGGAAAAACGTTTCCCTAGTCCTTTAGCCAACATAGCGAGGCATTTGCCTGCCATAGCCACTAACACTACGTTAGTATCCTTGGTTATTACTTTTTTTAGAGCAGTTACCACTGCTCCATAATCTCCACTCTCCAATTTCGGATTATCAGCCAAAAGTTTTTCTAACGCCTCCAACGATTCCTTTCGCAAAGTCCACTTTTTTTCCTCAAGTTTTTCGTAAAAATCTTTAGGAAGTTTGGAAAGAATATCCACGGGATCAAGTAGATCTATCGGATCGATTTCCTCTCCACCAACATCTACATAGTCTTCTATAAAAATTCCAGGAAAATACAATTTAACATTTTAAGTTACTTCCGTCTTTAGTTATTTTAAAATCGAACTCTGGATAATTACCATTGCCATTATCTTCAATCTCTGCAGCAGCTGCTGACATTTGTTGTTGTTTTTCTTGTTGTGATTTAAGATATCGTAATGGATCGGCTCTTTCCCCTTTCAGTTTGTCAAATTCATCTTCAAGTTCTTTAACTGTTACTTGAGGAAGTGATGATAGCTGTTGTTTCATTGCTGGGCCAATCCACCTAAAAACAATAATTTGTTATTTTTTAAATTTAAAATTCTAGCTGAGCATAAAATTTACCTATACAATTCAATCGCCAAAAGTTTTCCTTCATCTCTAACGGCCTTATCGCGCTCACTCATCAGTGGCGCCAATTTTTTTATCAGAGGCCTCACGTTAATAACCTTACTACCGAATTCCTTTAATGCCAATGTAGTGGTCGCAACACATGCCGACACAATCTTAGGATTTTTGTGTTCCATGCCTTTAATAAGCTCTTCTAGAACTGCCTCGTGCTTTTCGATTTCAATGTACATAAGAATCACTTGAACAGAAAGTTCCTTGGTCTTAGTTTTAGGAGCAGCAATACATTTTTGTACAATGCCTGTCATTACATCCCCTACCGTCTTACCAGCATGGCCACAATTTTCAACAAAAATTAAGGCAGCTTCAAGACCTTTTTCTTGAGCCATGGCATTTGAATCTACCACCATTTTCTTGATAAGACCCATAAATTTCATCCATTCTGGAGATTTCTCATCATCTATTTCACGAAAGATTTTTGCTGCTTCCTCATACCCATCTACACGAGCCTTCCAAAGTTTATGAACACATCTTTCATCAACTGGCAATTTTTTATATTCAGTATCTTCTGCCATTTTGCTTATCGTCTAAACACTGGTTTGCTTCAGTTCCTTTTCTTATCACAAAAAAACTTTTCTTGCCAATATATGTAAGATGCTTCTGGTATTTTTTTATTTTCAGAATGGCAGGCATGAAAAAAAAGAATTAATAATATTGCTGACATTAGACATTTAATTATTTTTATTTATTCAAAAACAAAAACACAGTGAAAATTTTTAATCATAATAATACATTGGCTATTTGTTTATTAGACATCACATATGAAACATAAAGATTGAAATAATACCAAGTTTTAGATTTACCGTTTCGAACCTAGCTGTTGCTGAAAGTATTTAATTCCTTTCTAACAATGTAAATGTTCTAGATACATAATTAAATTAATGTAAATATTAGTTTCATTTCTTTACAAATATGAACTGATTTACTTGTATTACATTATAAGTTTTATAGTTGGACTAAAAAGAATATGTACTTCTATCAAGGTTACCGTAAAATATTCATTCAATTTGCATATTATCTAAATTAATGATAGATTGCAATATAAATAATAAAAAAAACCTATAAAATCCTGTAGGCTAACGATTCAATAATAATATTAAGTAATTTATTTTTAGGCTTAAGTTCGTTTTCTTTATTGTTTCTATTCAGAAAGAAAATTTATTTTGATATGATAACTTTTAATACAGTAAAAGTTAGACAACTAGACATTCTTTGTGTCTTTTCTAACTCATTTTGTGTCAACTGTAAACATCGTCTATTTAACCCAACACTAAAGACACGAAATTAGAAAATGTAACATGTATTATTTTGTATCTATTTGAACGTCCGCCAAGATAGCAGCGCTGAGATAGTAACGGGAAAAGCAAATTGATAACAGATAAACTAACAAAGTACCTTTGGCTTCTTAGCGGATGTCCGTATATAAAAAACGTGCCGGAATCGGCGAAACATTTTTTTGTATGGAATCATGGTCATCAGCTACGCTGGTTATTTTACCTGTTTACCTGTGGTGCAACGGAAGTTGGTTACGATTAGTAAAAATATAATTTATTAGACTTCCATTAGATTTGGTCAATACCAAGAGATAAATTGCGTCAAAACTGAATGTTTAGGATATACAAATTTAAAGAAATATATATATATATATATATATATATATATATATATATTTATTCAACTAATCGATTTTATAAACAAGGGCAAGGAATTTTTGTGTTCTTTATTTCCTAGAAACTGGGCCATGTGGCGCTTTATTCTTTATGGTATATGGAAGTACACATCCTATAATTTAAAAAAAAAAAAAAACATTGACCATGCTAAAAGCCGTTATAGCCGCTTTCGAAAATGGTTGGAAAAATCTGGAATTCTATATTTCATGGAAACTTGGCAGTGTGTCGCTATGCATATGGAAGCAAATATTCACTGCATGAAATATGAAATATTTTATTAGAATTAAAACTTTTACTGTTTTCAAAGGTTGTCCATATTAAATAAAATAATTCTCTTTCTGAATAGAATGAAAAACGAACTCATGCCTAAAAATTAAAATTACTTAATAATTGTTTTGATGTATTTAATTTCTGTCTTTACTGACCAAATCACGTGGAAGGCCATTAAATTATATTTTTTTCGAATCGTTGCTATCTTTCTTTGCTAGAAAAGTGCAAAAATGTTGTAAAATCCCCTTCTTTTCATTTCCGCCGCTGCAGTCTTATCCTTGCGATCTTGTCGGACTTGTTATATTTTTAATTTGATGGGAATCACATAATGCTACAATTAGTAGATTCGCATCTTTTTAATCAAATCGTATAACTAGGGGGTAGAAAATTGAAACCGTTTTTGCAAGTTTGTATTATTTGACTATTATTTCGTTCAGATTGGAAATATGTACTTGTGTTTTATTTGCCGTCTTTAACTAACAAGACTTGTTTGCAAATTGTAGTTGGACAACGGAGTTGTATTGTTTTGATTGATTTATTTAGCATTTCTTTTTGCTATTATACATAAACAATTTTTAGAAATTAAAATAAAATAATAAAATAATTTATTTATTTGTATGTGGGCAAAACTCTTAACTTGATAACCATCCGAGTTGTACAAACGGTCGCAACGTCTATGGTTTGCTTTACAATGGAAGAACTAAAAAAATTTACGGCATTCGATACGGGAATAGCGTACCGTAACTGTTGTTTCTTCCTCAGAGCGTAGTAAAAAAATGGATTAATTGCGGCAACGATTTCCACAGCGCATTCTTATTGATATACCCTATAAATATATACATGCATTTTATTGTATGTACATACAAATGCACAACCGCATGATCGCAGAGTTGTGTGACCATGTATGTATTGTAAACTTAAAAATGCGCTAAATATAGGTATTGTTTCTTAGATTTTATTTCCACATAATGGAATTACGGCATACAAAGTCGATGGAGAATTTTTATTTAAATTCTATTGGAGTTACACTCGATATCAAGGGCCGTAATTTGCCCCAGACATAAAGGCACTAGAAATTTATAACATATGTACCCATGCACCTATTTGAAAACATTTAGAATCGTGTATTTCTTCGTTCTCTTTTTTGTTTTATTCTATAGGGATCAGTTCTTTAAATTTAAGTTAATGGAAGAATAGTTAGGTACTTACAAAAAAAGAACATCTTAATTCTGAACCATTTAAAAATGCTAAATACGTCGTACTTTTACTAGACCAAATACTTTTTACATAAATGTTAATCTACACAACATGTACTCAATAGTTTATTTTTGGGGTTCAGCCATACGGTCCATGAAAGTGTTCGTTGTTGAATGTATGTTACTTTAATATTTACATACATATTTGTAGTTTTCCTTCGTAATATTTATTATTATCTTCACCAAATATAGTCATTAACTTCTTATGGTAACAAGGCTTAATTTAGCATTAGTGATGGAATTTGCATTGTTAAAAAAGTATATGCAGATTTTAATAACAAAATCAAAATGACGCCGACTTACCGTTTTTACTTTGTTTTTTATATCCCAACTATGCAATTAATTATTAAACAAATAAAGAAATATCCACGGTTTGTGTATATTAAAAATAAATAGGCTAGTTTTACCAACGCCCCTTCCAATTACATTCAAATTTCGTTAGTATTATTTTTTATTGATTTTATTGACTTAATTTTCACTTAGATTTGGTTATAATATTCATAGTTTGCTGTTATTTAAAATATTTTTTCCTCTAAGCAGACGCGAAACAACTTCGATTTTTCACTGCAAAAACAACCAAATGTTTCTTTACATGCCAAAAATTTTCAGAAACAGTAGCACAATACCATAAGAAAACGACGCAAATTGACAAAACTTAATATTAAAAAAAAAACTTTAGCCGTAAGGTTATAGCTTTACAAATAATAAAAAATTCTTTACTTTTATAATAAAATAACTGCAATATAATGTGTGACCAGAATAACTAGAATAAACGTCCACATTAGCAGCGGTACACGAAGCCGGTAATTATTAAGTCTGACGGTGGCTAATAACAAAAGTATGAAAAGGCGGCGGCTAACGGTAGACTGAAGTTTAAAATTGTTTTGACGAGCTTTGCTAAATCATTAGGCTTACGGTCGATTCAGCAAAAAACGGTTAGAATTGCTAAGTAAACGTTGTCATAATTCATAAATATTATTATAAAAATTAACAAAATAGAAAGCATATCTATCAGCTTAGTTAATGGAGACGGCTAGAGTAATGTGCGTCGGCGGCTTACGTTCTCAGTTTTGTAGCGACTGGCAGATGATATTCGCGCTCTAATTTGCAACAAATTACATAGCGTTTTAACTAGCCATAAATCTGTCAGCTGTAGCACATTTTGCTGTTCGCGCAAAAATTTGTTTAGTCAAGAACGTTGCTCTTCGTGGTCGCTTCGTGTTCAAGCAGAGTTGTCCAAACAATTGATCCCACAACTCTGTTATCCCATTACACAAACAAAATACACACAGACAAAATAAAATGTATATATGAGGAACAACCTCGATGAGAGCATAATTTTACTCATAGCGAACAGGAATATCTTCACGTAATCTCCGAACAGCAGAAATTTATGGATGGTCAAGAAATGGAAATGGCGAAACATCTTTTTATATGGAATTTCACATCCAAGACGCTTAAAAAAATACTCGGTTACGTTGGTGGGTTTACCTGTACAGTCGACTGTGCTTACTTTGCTTTCTTCCCTCTTTTATCTATTATTTTAAAGTTTGTGAGTTATTAACATACTGCAGAATAATGAGAAGAAATTTGTTGGTGGTCTTCTGTGTGGAGACTATGTTTTGAATTCCTGTTCAGTGTGAGCATAATTTCTTATTTATCGTTTAATGTTGAATTCCATAAAATTTTTTATTATTATTGATATCAATAGAATAGTGGAAGTATATTGGTTTTTGGGGAAGTTCTGGAAAATAAACTTACTTTCGGAGTTACACTTAAACTCCTGTTAAATTGATTAGACCAACATAGTTTTTGTTACTTAGCCGCCATATATATTGATATTATGTGGGTAGAACAGTAATTGTAGTACCAGCGTACATCGTACAAAAAAATACATTTTCTCATCTTTATTTTTCGAAAAATGTATGTAAAAATAGCATTTACTTTCAGAAAATGTTTAATATTCTTTTGAGCTATTCTCTTGTGCATAGTTAATATAATAATCTTTTCTAACTATAAAATATAATATTATACGGCCTGTTAAATAGCAAAAAATTATGTTTATCTAATCAATTGAATTGGAATGTAGAGCCAGTACTTAGCTTGTTTGACAAATCCACTATTATGTAATTTTTGTTTTAAATTATCGCTTAAAAACTTTGTGTCACACTAAGGGAAATTTACACATTAGTTCTACTATGGTTAAAAAAGATGAAATTCATTCTGCGATAATTGTTTAAAATTTCAACCTTCTGAGGTGGTTTCATCAAGAGCAAGTGCAGTACACTTATTAAAACTTATTATTTATCATCTTAAAAGCACTAACGGTTTAATAAGTATTCTTGTAAATATAGTCTTGCTAGATTTCATCTTAAAAAATGTTGGCGAACACAATAACTGATTATTGGATTTTACATATATAATAAATTTTTAAAATTAGTCTCTTTTCAATATTCACCACCTTCTTTGATTGGTGAAAATACTGCACTGCCGACAATTGTATAATTGATTATGCTTTACGCATGTAGAGTTGCATTCGAGTGTATGATAAAATTCATGTTTCATGCAAACGTGAATTAAAAATGAACTTGGTGGCACTAATTTAGTAGTAGTACGGTGAAAATAAAAATGGCGACATAATATTTTTATAGCCGCCGTGTTTGTTCAGATTTTCAGAGATTGTGTAAAGAAAACAAAAAATAAATAAAAAAGAAATTATAAAAATACATGATTTTATTTTATGTGTAATTCCGTTGCTTAACAAGGACAAATCCGATCTTGAATATAAAGTGCAAAAACGAAGGCGTAGAAAAACGTCCGTCTCGCACGACATTGTGTGAAAAATCCGAAGAAAAATCTAAAAAAAGAAAATAATGTCATTAATGTGTTGTATAGCAAAAGTTCTTATAAACGATGAATTTCAGAACTAATTGTTTTTCTATTGTAAAAGAACAAACCGTCTCACAGGTGTGACCCCTGTGAATTTGTTGTAAATGCAAGCACCATTAAAAAAGACAAGTCAACAAAACAATCAGGGAAGATTTTTTAATGAGAAATTCTATGCAACAATTTAAGGCTGCTTAAAAATTTGTAAAAAACGTGTTATCTGCAACGCTCTGCATTTTTAAAAATAGCTTTTTGTAAGAAAAGTAGATAATTTTTATTGTAATACAAACGGAGGTATGTTTTATATAAATGAAAATCAAAAAAAGAAAATTGAAATAAAAAATGCATAATCATGAAAATGGATATATTAGTCTTAAGTGTATGGCAACCCTCTTTTCGGTAACAACCAGTCATCATGAATTAAAACAGATTATTTACATAGATATATTGTTTTAATTACATACTATACGTGCATCTTACATGTGATTCTGGCCAAAATTAAACATCATTTCAGCAACAATTAGATATACAAATAAAAACTTTAGTTTAATATGCACATGCTAATATTTGAAAATATAATAGCGATAATAATTGTTTTTGTAATCATTCTTTTTTTTATTAGTAACCATTGCTCTCTTACAAGCATAGGTTTTTATTATTCATTATTGTTAATTTTTACAATTTTTGCCAAAGAATTATAATAATTTACTTTTCTTGGGAATTAAAATAAAAGTAATATGAAAGTATGAATAATGTAGTCACTGTAGCTTCGGTGAACACATTTTTTACAAGCATGGCACACTAATGAATGCACAGAAACAGACATATGTACAAACATATATATTTATATGTATGTATATGCATGATGTTGAGTGCTTGTTGGCTTTTTTTTACCATGTTGGCATTGACGGCGGTTGTAGAAAAATTAATCCTTTGGTACTCTTTGTTTTCAAAGTTAGAATAAGTTCTAAGATCTATTATCATCTTTTCTAAAAGTTCTCCATAAAAAGTTATGATGAAATACCCTTACATCAGAAACAAAACAAACAAAAAATATACATTGGCACAAACGATCCTATACCTTATGTAAACAATAATTCTTAAAGAAGAATCAGTTGGGGTTGTAAGCGGGTCTAATGAAGCAATACCTCTTTACTATTGATCATTTTAACTAACCAATTTCAAAGATAAATTCATTATCCGAAAGGTAAATTTTTTATAAGTGCTTACCTGGTTTGGTTAATTTTGTTTTTAAATTAAGTACACTTCAATACATACATACACACATGCACACATGGATAAAAAGCACTTTGCTTTTTCAATGTTTGAAGAAATGTCGTGCCCATATGTACATATGTAGGTACTCATATGTATGTACAAATCAAAGTGCAAAATTTAAAAATAATTTTGTAATGTATTTGTTTACTTTTGATTGCAAAAAACTTACTTCAAACTACCCTGCTTCAAAATAATTAAAAAATAAAAATAGCTCGTATTTCATCTGGGCAATAGTGTTCAAGTGAATTACAGTAGTAAATGAAAAACAAATTTAAAATTATAGGTATTGGTTATTATTACCGATTTGTTTTCCTTTCGAATTAAGAAACTCGTACAATCGGTTCTGCTTTGTTACTATTTTAAGTCAATTTTTTTTAATTGTTATGGTAAGTCCCCCGTCTTTTTTTCCCGATAATGGCAAACAATTTTAATTATACGTATTAGGACTTGGGGCATATATAAGAATGTATATATGTGTAAGATAAATATCATTAAGCGACCAATAACTGCAGGATGGTTGCGAACACAGTTTTATTAAATGGAGTAAGTCTTTTCAATGTCCAAATAACGATCATCCTATTTATATATTTTTGTCTAAAAATCCTTTATATTTAATGCTCTCTCTTATTAAGGGCTTACTTTTAAAATCCTGTTTAAGCTCAAGTCTTGGTGTGTGGTTGTTTGTCAGCTGCTCGTAGTTATAAAAAAAATAATAGACAGGAACGCATTTCTACAAATTTTAAAAGACAATTTAATTAAGAGTGTGCGTAAGTTCGGCATTAAAAATTCTTAGTACTTTCAGTAGGACTCTGATCACTAAATGTACAATACAGCGGATTTTGTTCGCTTAATGATCCACACTACTCATCTCACATACTTACTTACAACTCCCCATCAAGTCGCACGTCTTAATATAGATAAACAGTGCTGTCATTATTTCGACAAAAAGCAAGAGAACATATAAACTAAAAAAAGTTACAATTGCATAATGCGCCCAAATTGAATCAAAAGTGGTAATTAAAGTAAAAGCTGCCTAATTCTAAAGGACCACAAACAAATAATAACCACTGAATACCTTCAACCGAAGGAGGGAGTCATAACGGGCAATCACGTTGCTGTCACCTGTTGCAAAAGTTTTAGATACTTTACTGTTGTCATCCATTTAACAGCATTTTTCTCTCGCAACACATAAGCAGGTTTTCAGTGAATCCCACGGTACAACCAAAAATTTGAATCTGGTAACAACAGATCACAAATGGCCTCAACCAGCAGCGATCATGTCAATGCACTATTGTTGCTGTCTTGGATTTATTCAAAGTATTTAACACGTCTGATCATTCAATATTGATTAATGATATCACAAATTTAACTCTTCTCAACGATATCAAACGCTTGATTGCCAATTATCTCTGTAGCATACAAATTTTTGTTGGGTTCAGAGTCCAGATAAAAATGTGAGTGTCAAAAGGGGGAGTTTCTCATCAATACTCTTTTCAACATAAATCTCGTTACACTTTTTGCACCCTTCAAGGAATCTGGTTGGTGTTAACAAGCGCAGAGTTTCTGCAAACACATAAGCTTAAGTTACCAGCTTTAAAGTCGCCAGTGTTTCTTTTTTACTTCTTGGACAAAATGAAGTAAATATGAAATATAAACATCTTAGCTAAATTCATTCGGATTCCTATGGTGTCTTCGACAACCTCCTTTATTCTGTTAATGATTTGCTTTGATTTCCTAAATTCGCAATTATCCTACGTTCGCCAACAGACCATTGTTTTTATCGAGAAGAAAGAGTTTTTATATAAAAAAGACAACTTGAAGAATTCAATAAATTTGTATTAATTATTATTTACATATTAAGTAATTTAATTTCTAGGCATGAGTTACTTTTTCCTCCAAAAAGTTGTTTTGTTTTTTCGCTTACTATCTGAGCAAGTGTTCCAGTGCATGCTAACTTAGGAACCTTATTTCAAAGTAACATTATTGATTTATTCAAACTTTTGATAACGTAAACTTTGGTTGGTAATAATTATATTAAAAGAAAAAAAATTGAATTTAATTAGCAGAGACAAAAAACAAATTTTATAACAAATTTATCTGGAAAATCTTTATCTTTGAAGGATGTGAAAACTTTAATTTACTTATCAGATTTTGTATTTTTTTTTTTAAATATCCCTTCTTGATGCTTCTTGAGATATAGTTAAACGAAGTTGAAACATCGCTTTTTCCTGAGTTCTAAAAAAGAGTGTCATGCGTTTCTTACTCCCCACTCCGCCTTGACGAGACACCGACTTGTTCTCACAATAAACAAAGTCGAGTGCTCCCATGTATTTGCCTCGTCGGTACTGCTTTTATCAATGTTTTGATCCTTTTCACACAGCTTTTTGTCGCACAACGTCACACAAAAAGGATGCTAAAAATCATAAAATTAAAAAAATACATCTCTATTTTCTATCAAAAAGGGAAAAATCTAGGCGACATGTAACTTAAAAGTTCTTCACATAAAGACACAGTCAAATATGTCCCTGTTATTCTGCCTATGATTGTTATTATTCTTTTTAAGTACATGTCCCATCAAAACGCAGTGTAAACGTAGACGTGTAAACTTGTATCAATGCCAAATCTCACAAAGTGATTATTAAAAACGCCAATGCGCGTACAAAAAGCAAACTGCGCATCGCAAGCTCGTTGATGTATTTTTGACATTTTGTTGTAATATTCAATTTTGCTTTCAGCAGTGGCCACAAAGACACGTAAGCTTCCAATTTTTATGTTTTCAACATTAAAATGATATTTCTCCTGATTCAGGGGCAGTGTTCAATTTTAAGAGTAATAACATCTCTTATGCCCTTTAATACTTTTCCATTTAATGATATTAAAACAACAAAATAGAAAAAAAAAAAACATCACGTAATAAAGTCTCAAAGTATTCAGTAAAAACAAACATAATCTAAAGAAAAGATATATTGTTCGTGTGTGATGCTAGCCACTCACATTAGAGGAAACACAGGCATGTTCCATGTAATATTCCATTGTTGCCTGTGGAAATTCATGTTTCATTTTTGGTTCCCATACAAGGTACCAAATTGCATCGCCTGCATCGGATTTGACTACTTTCGTGTGACTTAGTTCTTTGAAAGCAGTCATGCTGTGATGATCATTTGCACAGTTTACTTAAGATCGCTTGCTGTGTTTCCGCGTATATTTGTATAATGGTAGGTACGCTATTCACACAGAACTGATGTTTCATTTATGGTTTATTTTCTGGTTGCGTCGTCTATATCAAAATATTAAACTAGATTTCTAAAACATGTTTCATCTTCTGTTCCTTCGTGTGTATCTAGCATAGTTTGCATAGAATCAAGAAATTAACAGTTTTGAAGTTCGAAAGTAACAGTTCGATATATTTATATTATGGGTTGCTGATCTTCAATAGAAACGCGTGATCTTGTTATTAGACATTTCAAAGATAAAAAGAAATATAAAAGCCAAAACGCGGACCGGCGAGGTCGATTTAACCGAAATCAGACAATGTTAGTACAGCTTTATTAATAAAAAAAAAACCCGTTCAGCCAAAAAAGATCCTTATTGCTAAACACAATTTTGAGTTTAAACATCGGATCAGTTGATGACTAATTTTCAAAGTAAAGCTGTATAATTTGGTAGCGTTGTTCAAGTGCCAATCCATGCATGATGATTTGCCAGAGAATGCTGATTATAAATGTCAAAAAGTGAGCGCAGTATGAAAGTTTGTTTAACAGTTAACCCATTACTAAATTCTATCGGGTTTAAAAACACCCTATATAACATTTTTGTTTGTTTAAAAATGAATAAAATGTGGAAGCCTTCGAATAAAATAAAATAATTAACCGTTTTGTAAATCCTATTGAACCTTTTTTTCTTCAGGACATGGCAACACTGGTTATATACTACCGGTTTCTTTGCATAAACATATTGCTACTTTAGTATAAGTCCTTTTGGTTTAAATTTCTTATTTCTTTAGTTTTTATATTATCTTTATAATTAACGAATTTACCATACCCTTAGCTTGCAAACGTGGTAAGTCCACTTTTATCGAAAACTGCGATTTTAAAGCGATAAGATCAAACAGCCGAAAATAAGTAATTTTCATAACATAGAGATACCTATAAGTTGTTTCTAACTTGCGTTGCTATGGGTTAGCAAATATGATTAGTGCAGACCATTTGAGAGTTGTAAAGCCTAGAAAAAACAAGAAAATAAAAAAACAACTGAATTTGTTTTTTTTATTTCTAGTCTCCATTATTTTTTTAGCTTTAACTTATATAGAGTATTTCCTTCTAGAATTTATAGTTTCGGACCTATTAGCAAACAAACTAAAAAATCTGACCTTAAGAGGGCCCCTCTAGCTCGCACCCCTTCCTTGATTTTCAATGAACTTACACACATCCATACGTACGTATGGAAATCAATTAAGAGAGTTACCAGGAATTATTTGACACATTTTTTAAAAATAATAATTATATTAATAATCATAATTATTACACTAACAATAATAATTACATGTTGAAATTTTGTTTGTTAAACAATTGAATGTTTATTTTTAGGAACTACTTGCGTTCTTCATCGCACCGGTGCTTAAATGCGTGACCAATTTAAATAAGTAATTAAAAATTTGGATTGACTCACAGCTTCATCACGAATTACCTACCATTTGCAGCGCCGAGGAGATCAACAGTGGTTGCATCAGCCAGTGGAAAAACGACCACATCAGCTGCTGTTCCCGGATCTACCTCTACTGGGTTATTGGGTACAAATTTCGTAGCGTTTTCATTCACCAGTCCATTTAGTAGTTTTGGTAGTAGCAGCAATCAGAACTCTCAAAATACACCAAATAACATACGTTCGCCACAACAACAACAACAATTCTCATCTATTACCTCCACTAATTCACAAATATTTCCAAAAATAGCCATGGCAGATATTGGACCATTATCCGCTTCAAATGAAGCCGGGGGAAGTCATTCGAATGCATCAATAGTCAAAGAAGGCTGGTTGCAAAAACGTGGCGAACACATCAAAACGTGGCGTTCTCGTTACTTTATATTACGAAGTGATGGCACACTGCACGGCTGGCGTTCTAAGCCTAATGAAAACGCTCCGCCCGAGAGGCCATTAAATGACTTTACAATTAAAGGCTGTCAAATAATGACTGTTGATCGTCCAAGGCCCTTTACATTTATAATACGCGGTCTACAGTGGACCTCAGTCGTTGAGCGTACATTCTCTGTTGACACTGAAAGAGAGAGACAAGAATGGACAGATGCGATAAGGTAATTGAAACTGTCCCAAAAACTTAAATTTTTAACTTACATATGTATGTGTGTTTTGTTTTAGGACTGTGGCAAGCAGTTTGAGCGAACTAGGAGAGACCGCAATGTGTACTTCAGATAATACAGATATGTCAGACGTCGATATGGCTTCTATAGCTGAGAATGAATTGTGTGAAAAATTCTCAGTGCAGGGCACATCAACACGTAGCAGTGGTGGAGTAAAGAAAGTTGTATGTTTTCAAGATCTCGATGCATTTTTCCTGTTTTATTTTTTTTTAATAACATTTTTTTTTTGTTTCTTTCATTTTTAAAAGACTTTGGAAAACTTTGAATTTTTAAAAGTTTTGGGGAAAGGGACATTTGGTAAAGTAATTTTATGCCGCGAAAAGGCTACAGCTAAATTGTATGCCATCAAAATTCTCAAAAAGGAAGTAATAATACAAAAGGACGAAGTAGCACACACCATAACAGAAAGTCGAGTTTTACAAACAACAAATCATCCATTCTTAATAGTATGTATCTATCAATCAGGATATAAGTATTAAATTATTAAAACACAACTCAACTTATATAAAAATATTTTATAAATTTGTAGTCTTTAAAATATTCCTTCCAAACAAATGATCGACTCTGCTTCGTAATGCAGTATGTGAACGGTGGTGAATTATTCTTTCATTTAAGTCGTGAACGTATTTTCCCGGAGGAAAGAACACGATTTTATGGAGCTGAGATAATATCAGCTCTTGGCTATTTGCACTCGCAAAGCATTATTTATCGTGATCTTAAACTCGAAAATCTTTTACTAGATAAGGATGGTCACATAAAAATAGCCGATTTTGGATTATGCAAGGAAGACATAACCTACGGACGCACGACAAAAACTTTCTGTGGTACGCCGGAATATTTGGCCCCAGAAGTATTGGAGGACAATGATTACGGTCGTGCTGTTGATTGGTGGGGCACTGGGGTGGTTATGTATGAAATGGTAGGATGATTTTTAAATCTAATGAATCTAAACTAAATCAAATACAAAATGTATTTATTCCCTTTCAGATTTGCGGACGTCTCCCATTTTATAATCGTGATCACGACGTTCTTTTTACACTAATTCTTATGGAAGAAGTCAAATTTCCTCGTATGATTTCAGATGAGGCCAAAAGTCTGCTGGCTGGTCTTTTGGCAAAAGATCCAAAAAAGCGTTTAGGTGGGGGACCAAGTGATGTAAAAGAAATTCAAGTACACCCGTTCTTCGCCAGCATAAATTGGACTGATTTGGTGCAGAAAAAGGTACGTTGTAGTAAAATTGTAATTGGTGAAGTACTTATGATAAGTGTAATCGGTTGTTTTGTAGATCGAACCGCCATTCAAACCTCAAGTAACTTCCGATACTGACACACGTTATTTTGACAAAGAATTCACTGGCGAGAGTGTCGAATTGACACCTCCCGATCCTACAGGACCACTAGGCTCGATAGCAGAAGAACCACATTTTCCACAAGTAAGTTACCCCACCCCTATACTATCTTAAATTGATTTTTATTCTATCATATCGTACCTTTATTGCAACGTAGTCATATCATAAAAATCAAAATGTTTACAGTAACTGAAGAAAAAGTGTTGCTTAATTACTTCCTTTATCAAACAATTTGACATTTTTATTATGAGGGCGTTTGTTCTCATGCTCTTACCTTGAGATACTCACTCTAGCATCAATATTGCGGTATATTCCTTAAATTTGCCTTTTTTAAGTTTTTGCGCAACGAAAAGAACTTTGTTTTCTTTCCGTAATAAAAAAAAAAAAAAAAACTAACATACATAGTATTAGAATTAGTGAGTAATAACAAATTAATAGAGAAGCTGAGAAAGCACATACATACGTACATATATAATCTGCTATCAAAATCCTACAAAAATAATACCGAAAGTGTAAAGTGCATTCATTTTCAACAAGAATTGTGCGCATTTATGGATGTATAAAAAACGTAAAAATTAAAATGACACGACTTGTGATTGTCGTTATAGCTTTCATTATGGGCCTTCAGTCTCTCATAGCGATTAGTGTTGAAGCTGCAGTCATACTCGGTTTCATCATTCATTTTAAAAACTAAACGCATTTTATCAAGCTTGACTTTCGTTAGATATGACTACGTAATATAGAAGCGATATAATAACTAGTGATGGCAAAAAAATAATAATCGATTAATTTAGCTTAGCTTAAACATTATCCTAAATAACATAAACAATTATTTACAGCATTGTAGAAAAACATAAATAAGCGTATTAAAATTCCTTATTTAATTCAGAGTTTAAAACATAATTGAAAAATAAGATATTAAAAAGGCGTTTTTTAGTCAATCTATAGCTCTCTGATGGTCAGAAGTTGTAATAAAAAAGATTTTTGTGCAAGTGTGTAAAGATTAGAGTGAGACTGTTTTCGTTTTTTCCTCTGCGTTAACAACATCTCTTTGAAATTCGAGAACTGGAGCGTTGAGAAAGCTTAGATCATCTTTTAAGATTTGTAGTCATGATCCATCCTTTTTCACTTGTGAACCAAGGACTTGTCATGAGAGAATAATTTCGAATTCAACATCAATAGAAGCATCCACTTCTGAACGAGCATTTTCAACTAATTTATCACTGATAGCACTAATGGATCTTGGATGTGTATATCAGACATTGGTTTCGGTTGCGTAATTTTCGGGTCTACTTAAACAAGCACTTCGTTTTTTATGACTTGAATCATTTTTGTTCAAAAGCAAAAAACACTTGGTGAAACAACCGTTCGTTTAGAACATTCAGTTTATGTACTCGCCATTTTGTGGGAACATGAATGTTCTGACATCGTCGTTTAAGTTTTGAATCTATTTTTGCATCAAAGCCAACTTGTTGTTAGCGAAACGAGTGCTTTATTCAGTTGTAAAATAATTTTCTACTCGATGTTTTCTTCACTTGTTGTTTTTACGTAAAAGTTAATTTTAGCTACGTAATCTAATTAACATTGTGTGTTTTAAAGTTTTAAATGGAACAGTGTGCACAATTTATTTCCGAAGAAATTGCCAAAGGCTACTATTGTTTTTATATTTTTCTGCAGGGCACTGTTTTACTTTTAAGTAGCTCGATTGTTTTTGGTAAAACTCCAATCAGATCATGTACAATAAAGCCGTTGTGCAAAGAAATTACTTTTTGTTAACGAGACTTTTTGTTTCAATACAAATCTGTTCAAGTCTAATGTTGTTGAAAATGATTTACACTTGTTATTGCATTTTGTGTTTGTGTATAAAAAGCAACA
This sequence comes from Phania funesta, assembly GCA_963932375.1. Lineage (NCBI taxonomy): Eukaryota > Metazoa > Arthropoda > Insecta > Diptera > Tachinidae > Phania > Phania funesta. The sequence goes on from OZ010652.1 coordinate 126,727,035, forward strand.
AGTATTAAATTGATGTAATACTTGTTTGTGTTGTTCTTAAAACTCAACTACTACGGCTCGATCATACAAGTTGCAGGTCTCTGGTGTATATATTTTTAAATCTGAGGAGTTGATGGTGCTAATAAAAATGATTGTTCTATATTCCTAGGCTGGCGTTCACACTGGCAGAAAAAGTTGTTGCATATTGTTTGTGTATGGTTTCGATTATTTTAAAAATATTCTAATAATCCTCAATTATTCGAAAGAGAGGATTTTCGAGATAATTTAATCATTAATCGGAACAAAATAGCACAATATTAATCGATTTTCGATTAATCTTGCCATCACTATTAATAACACATGTATATATTGTATCTGCATTCATTTATTAATTTATTTTGAATTTTACAGTTTAGTTATCAGGATATGGCCTCAACATTAGGTACTTCATCACACATTAGCAACTCAGCTAGTTTGGCATCAATGCAATAGAAAAGAGTGCAAAGCATTTCATTATAATTCAATAACACATATTGCCTATGACAGCAATCACAACAACTGCAACAACCGTGTTCATGTCTAAACATAAATCGTCCAATGTTTTCTCCAGATCCTCTCTCGTAAACGTTGCGACGTATTTATATCCTAATTATTAATTATGACAAGAAAGGAACTAATAAGTAACTACTACCAATAATTAAACAAAGCAAATAACAACAATAAATAAATTCAATGAAAGTAAACAAACACTGCTACTCCAAAAAAACTAAAATGTAGTTAAAGAAGATTTGTTCGCTCGCCTCGAATAAAGTCATAAAGGCCAAATAGATCTATTTCTAACTCTCTAAGCATAAAATTAAACAAACAAAAAAATAACAAAATACCATGCAAATTAAACTCTTTCTTAACTCCTTCACGCAAAGTTCAATAGCTAGCTGGTAGACACGAATCATTAAATATTTCGAAAAAATTGTTTGTGTCTCCGGCCTTCTTTAAGCTGATAATTGAAAAAATTCTATTGTTTATACATAACCGATCACAAGTAATAAATAAACTGATTAGAATTAATAAATGCATACCTACTATATATTAATGATTTAAAATGACATTGTATTTAAATAAAAAAAAAAATTGAAAAAATTAAATTAAATATTTATAAAAACCAGAAAAAAAATATAAAACTAAATAAATTTATAATTAAATTGACTGACAGTTGCAAATACATAGACATATAGTACATACATACAAACTGAAAAACTATATACAATAGAGCCTTAAAAAGCTAAAAATTTAACTACTTATTACGAATTTTTTTTTTAACAAACTTGAGAAATAAAAAATACTATGTGGAAACAATTTAAATGAATTTGAGATTGGTTAAAACCGTATGTACTTTACACTCAAAAGGACTTAAAATATAAACAATTATAAACACATCAAAGATCATCATAAGTTGGTATATGTAATTGTTTTTACTGTGCTTTGCTAAGGGAACGGGCAAAGCAGCCTGCAACATTGTTTGGTGGAATTTTCATTTTTTACTTTACATAACCCGCTTTTCAATTTTGTATCTTATTATTTTCTTAGCGAATTATTTTAAACAAATTTAGTTCGTTTTAAAATCTAAAATAAGTGTTATAAAACTACAATAATCAAACGTACATTTTTGGGTTATAACTTTTTAGAAGTTAATAAAATAAGCAAACACACAGACGTTAACATAATGCTTTTTCTTAAGTCAAAATATCATTTGAAAATATGTCTCCGGTTTTTAAACAAAATCAACACAGTAAATAGCCAACAACAAAACGTTCGGAATATATACATACATAAATCTATTTGGTATTTCACAGCATTTAAATTAAAACAAAAAAGAGTAAATAAGAGTAAACTCAACAACTACATTTTTTCAACTTCATTCAGAATCGTCTAAATCGTTACCTATAAATATGCCAATAAAGAGATATATAACTAATGAAAAGGATTTTGCTTTTATTTTCCATATACATTTATCTAAACAAATTAACAACGAAACTATGTTCCGCAATAGAATAATAAACAAAATATACAATACCTGTTATATTAACAGTTGAATAACATATTTTTTCTGATCCAAAAAAGAAACAAAACAAAAAAATAACAAAAACCAAACAGTAATAATCATCAATAAACCGCGTAAATATTTCGAGAATAAGAACATTTCTTTACACCACATGCACCACTTTTAACCACATCCCAAAAACAAAAACGCGAAACAAACGTTTAGTTTTAAGCTCAGTTTTATATAATTTAAATCACAATACATACTTTTACACATACTACCTACATACATACATACACACACATACATAGAGCAGAACTTATTCTAAGGCAAAGCAAAATCCTCTTGTTCGATTGCAACAAACTCTGTACAACCTACCAACTTTTATTCAAAAGTGTGATGTTTTCTTAGAACAGTTTTTAGTTATAAAAAAAAATATTTTTATTGTCTTTTAATTTCGAAAAGATTTATTTACCTTTCTTGACATTAAGATTTTTTATAGCAAAAATGTAACAAATTACAAATGAAAAAAAAAAACAAAAACCAATACATGAAAATAGTTAAAAATAAAATTTTTATAAAATTTAAAAGAAAATAGAAGTAAATCTTTTTTGACTAATGTTAAAAATATTCAATTAATCAACAAGAATGAAGACTTTTTTTAATATGTACTTTTACAGTTCAACTAATGTAAAGCATCATAAAAAGTAATATACACTACTCTTACTATGTTTTTATTAAGAAAGTGAAAATGCTATTAAATAAAAATAACATTGATGATTTATCGGGTTTGTAATTATATTCTATTTTCAAAAATACCCATGTCATTCGTTTTTTTTTGTTTTTTTTTTTGCATTAACCATGTTTTAATAGTAAAATTAATAATAAAAAATTTCTGAAAGAACTTCATACATATTTACTTTTATTTTTTTTTTATACATTTTATAGTAATCTTAATAAAAAATATTTGTTTACACTTGGAAAAACAATACTAGTTAATAATTCAAAGAACTAAAAATAAAAATGTTAAGAATTATGGAGAAAAGAAATACAGATCGAAAAAAAAACATAAGATATGTAGATTACATTTTATCTATGTAATAATTTATACATACATATATACTTTATACAATTAAAACGTAAGATTTAAAAAAATAAATAAAAAACGAAAAATCAAAAAAAAGTATTTCACATTTATTTCAATCCTAGATTTACCAGCGGCTTTGCTCGCTTCCTAATCCCCTTAATCCTAGTTTAGAAAAAATATAAAAGCCTATGTCGTCTTCTAGACGCAGATTTATCGATTCAGATGATAAAGCATAGTTTTTTTCTTTCGTATTTATCGCTCCTGTGGAATGAAAACATGGGTATTGTAAAAACACCTGGATCTGAATAATTCAGGAATTGGCTGATCTGTATTGTACTTGGTTTTTCGAAATGGTTTATGAAAACATATGTCGCTTACAATTATAAACACAGTTTTCAAACAAGGCTGGTTAGACTTCCCATATGCATTTAAAATTTTGTGAAAAATAAATAAAAATTGAAAAAAAGAACATTTAAAATTTGAATACAAAGTTGTCATCTTAGTAGTTAAATAAAGTTTCAACTAGGCAAGCATCGATACACCTTTTTGCCCATACTCGAACAAAAATATATGTACGATATTGGTATATTGGAAAACTGAAATATCACCGTGATATCGGATGCATGATTCTAATTCTTTTCAGCAACCTTTTTTTTCTAATAAACCGAAATAAATTATTTTATGGTGAAAATATTAGGAAATTTCCACTTTCGAATATATTATTGCGCATTCGGAATACTGAACAGCAGTATAAAATACTAGTGAGGATTTCTGATTTTGCATATGTGTTTTAACAAGACTTTCTTGCCCTTTTCAAATAATTGAAAAGTTTGTTTTAACTTTATATTTTATTCAGTCACAAAATTAGTTTTAATTTGCTGTTGTTTTAACAATATTATTTTATCAACATTCCTTTGGCTACCTCGGCAGCTTTATCAGAACCAACAAGTACTTCAGCGATCTTAAGACCAAAGTCAAAGGCAGTTCCTGGTCCACGACTAGTAATTAAGTTGCCATCATGAACAACAGTCTGGTCATCCACATATCTAAAAAATCAATGAATTAATCGATATTTACAAACCAAATAAGACTTATGAAAGCACTTGTATAAATTTTCCAACTCAGGCTTCACAGAAGGATACGATGTCAAGGATTTTCCTTGGCATATGCAGTGTGCTGCTAATGCTGTCGGTGCAGCACATATAGCAGCCACAATACGGCCTTCACTTTCTTGTTCTTTCAACACCTCTCCTACTTCTGTCGATTCTGCCATTGCTTTTGATCCGCCCAAGCCACCAGGTAAAATAACTACATCGTACTTATTGCTCTTTGAAGCTTTTAATGATGTGTCTGGTACTATCACAACGTCTCTGGAGCACTTTACTGGTTCGGAACCACTTAATCCGGCGACTGTTACTTTTACCTAATATTTTACAATAGAACAAAAAAGATTTAGTAATAGAATTTTTACGTATACACATATATTCCATGCACATAAATAGCTGATGATGATTAACCTAAAACTTTTACTCGATCCATGTTAGGCTTGAGACCGAGTTATTTTGAAAAAGTTCTACTACCATGAATTTTGAACTATACTTCAAATAAATATCGTATTCTGCACATAAACACTCGCGAGATTTGACTAGATCTTAATTGAATTATAGATTATGTACATACGCGCTCATAAGATGTTTTACATGAATTATTTTTTCTTGCAACGTATTCCATAAATAACTACAATATGCAAAATCTTTAAGGCCAAGCCCTTATCTTACTATGTACCCGTTCACACATGCAATATTTTATTAATCCTGCTTTGAAGTTTCATTCTTGTCCACACATTAAAATCCCGTTTTTAAATTTCTTGAAGTGTGACTTTGAAAAACAAAAAGGAATTTCAAGTACACGCAACTCAGTAGCCCTTTCCATTCTTTACTACTCTCTCACCCGCAAACTCAAGAGACTAACGAGTCGATTGAGTATAGCAACCGGACTTCAAAAGATGCGGTTGTGAGAAATAGTTCTATTTGGCAACTGACATTAACAGTCAATTGACGTCTGTACAACTGGCATTCCATACTTGACCTATAAATTTACATGTGTGGTCAGGGACTACCAGTATTAAAATAAATACATTCTGTATTTGCAGCCGGTGTACTTTGAAATTTCAAGGAATAAGGTAAAAAGGTGGAGCATGTAGAGGATACAATTATATACTTTTAAAGTAACAAAATGAATAGCAAATAATATAATTTCTAGCTCATTAAAGTATTTGGCTGCCCTAAACTACTTTTGTATCATATATAATTTTTAACCTTACCCCAGCTCTGCGTAAAACATCTGCCGATATTACAAATTCCATTTCTTCAGCGCCAGGCGCTAAAATAATCAATGCTGTTTTCGACATTTTTCTTAGAATCTGGTTGTTAAACGGACGAAAATTGCTTAAACACAATGAGTTCAAGCAATACCGGGAACTAATTACTAAAGGCCTTTGGAGAAAGATCATCTGTATTATACGACCAGAGCTAAACCCGCGCCGATGGGTTTTTGCGACGGCGGCGGCTGGCAGCCGGAAAATTTGGAAATTGGATGAGAGCCGTTTTTTGAACTCTTGAACTTGCCCGAACCTTTTACATACAACAGATAGAAAGGAATTCGTTGATTTCTTCATTCATTCATTTTCTTGCTTTGTAATACACACTCAACAATATTAAAATGAGAGTGATGGGAAAAACATGATCAACAAGGTCAAAAAAATGTACAGTAAAGACGATCGTGTACTACACTTTTCATTTTTCCGGCCCCACCCCGGCAAATTTCGTCGGGCAATCATTTATTTTCGGTAATGCAAAAGGCGGCATTGATATATGCGCCGTCTAGTTTTATCAACTATTCGTCGACGCCATAAAATAGATTAACAGCAGGCTAATTTGGCAGCACCCAAGGCGAATTAAAACAGGCACTCTCACCAGCACAGCTGATGACTGTATTTATACTAATTGAATGTCGATTTCCATATACATTATTTATACTATTTCCGGCAGTTTTTTATATGACATCCGCAGCGAAGGAGCAAATGCTAAGAAATAGCCGGTAAGTGTACCTGTAAACCGGTAAACTCACTTGCGCTGCTGGTCTTGCCATATCCGGCAATTTTTTTATATGAATTTTGACACCCGCAATGTAGGCGGAAATGCTATGAATTCTCCCGTAAGACTAACTGTTATCAATTTTCCTTGATTTTCGCCACTTATTTATATGAACCTTGACATACGCAACTGAGACCAACATTTAATTTGTGTTATCACTCCAAAATATTTGTAAAAGTCGTGGAACGAAACTAAGACACAAAACCGGTGGAAACCTATGTCTGAATGAGTCCAAGATGTATGTACATACACAAATGGTGGATGGAGACAATATTTTAATCGACTGAGGTTCAGTTGCCTTTTTAAGATTATAATTTTACAAAAGTTAAAATAGATTTTATAGCATTAAAAAATTGTTTTCCATTGATATTTCAATTGTATAGTAAAATATAATATTTACAAGCTTCCGAATAGTATCAATTTTTATTAATTTTATTTTTATTTTGAAGCAGAGCTGCAGAGACTAGCGCCGACGGTACAGGGTTAGTAACATTTATAGGGTATACTTAACAGGAAAATTCACCAGCCCAACTGAATACTTTTTTTAACTGATTGCATGTCAAATTCCATATAAAAAAATTATTCGCCATTTTCGCTACTTTCTCCTGGAAGTCTACCTGTTATCGATTTGCCTTGAATTTCCGTTAGCGTCACTTGCATGTATCAGGTTGCTCCAAAGGGTCACACCGACAAATAATGAGCTGATTTCTAGTCACTTCTGACTATAATAAAATAATTGTTATTTTATTTACTGATTTTGAAACTTTAATTGAAACAAATGTTTACACAGTTTATTGATTGTGAATAGCTGTTCAATGAAAGAAACGAACATTCCATGGCAGAGTAGAATAAACAGATGAACTCACTAACGCAGCTGAGTATTTTTTTTGAAGTTATTGGATGTAAAATTTCCATATATAAAAATGTCCCCTTTGTTTAATATATAGAGTTTGGCAACGGCAATGAATTCGCCCGTGAGTCTACCTGTTATAAATTTGCCATGCACCATTTAGATATATCTTCTTTAATAGACCATAAAGCTTAATTAAAGCTGTGTAGAACGAATTTCCGTCTATCCTTGTGAAGTTTGGTTTGGAGACAATCCGATTTCGGCTATGTTTTAATTCATTAGTTTTTGTTTTCGTTTGTCAAGTATGAATTTGCCATCTGTAAGTCTCGTTGATGTTATAGAGTTTGTAATTTGTCGATATATGCAGGGTATATTTTTATTTTCGATTGTGTTTTTTTTGTAGGGGTTGGAAGAAATCGGTGATTATTGGATTATGAATTTGTTGATTATTTTGGTATTGTGTTTTTAATGTGTTGTTGCTTCATGTACATATCTTGTCCGCTATTTTTGTTGTGTGTTTTGTAGTTTCTTTGTTCGTTTATAATGCGTCCGTTAAATGTCCTGTTTTGTATATTTCTACGATATTTAGTTGTCATCCTTTACGCTGTGTGTATAGTAGCTTTGCAGCTTTTCTAATGTGCGCTGGATTTTATTTTTTGTTGAACATGTGGTTGGCGGAGTGACATTCTAGTATCAAGCTGGGATTAGTTAATATTCTTATTATAGTCTATTATATGTTCGCGAAATCTTGTTGGATTTTGCGTCCTGTTTGTCCCATAGACTAATAATATATTCTGTGGTTTGTCCTATGTAGCTGTATTGACATGTGCACGTCAGTTTGTATACCCCTATTTATCTAGATGGCCGTCTTTGCTTGTGTTGGCCAATAGTATTCATCCTAGGTTGTTTCTCGCTTTGAAGGCTATATTTGTGATGTATTTCTTGAAAAAGTTGGCTATTTTGTGTGTTGATTTACGGGTGTATATTGCTTTTTTTTATTCTTGATTTGATATTCTGACAGAGTGTTTTGATGTAGATTTTTGTAACGAAAATCCGTAATCCCTTGGCATGTTAGGTTTGGAGGCAAACAGGCTTCGGCTATGTGTCATGCTTAAGATGGCATCTAGGCGAAACCGTTTTGTCTCCCCGTCGCAATAACAAATTGTAAAACATATTTTGATTTAAAATACATTGACTGTACCCGATTTTTAACCCATACATCAGCATTTTTACGGATGGTTCTTTTAGGAATGGCAGGACAGGAGCAGGTGTATTTTCAGCTGAGCTGAACTGGTCCTGTAGTCTACGTCTGGGGAAATAGTGAAAGTTTAAGAGACGGAATTGATTGGGTTGCTGCATGCGTTGGATCACCTGCTCGTAAGAGGTGCAAGGAAGAACGTCACTAGACATCCAGTCGGTTATAAAACGCAGGAGGCGAGTGAACGTGTATTCCAAACTAGTGTTGGAATGTGTTCTGAAACTAAACAGATGTGCCTCGTTAAATGAGGTGACGTTGATGTGGGTAAAGGGACACATAGACACAGCTGGGAATAAAGCAGACGAAAAAACAAAAATGGGATCTGATGTGGTTTTCTGTGGATGAGAACTGAGGGTTGCACTGCGGAATGGCATAGTGCGAGCTAAACTCCTTCAATGGGCAAACTCATTACACCTGAAAGGGTGGAGGGAGGCTACCAGATGTAGACAGGTTCGAATAATATTCAAAGAATCCCTTGGCAGAAAGGCCAGTAAGATGCTTAGATATAATAGGGTTACCTTAAGCTGGATCACTGCGTTAGTGACCGGTCATGGAAACTTCAAGTATCATCTGGCCAGGATGAAAATCGTAGAAGATAATACTTGCAGACTGTGCCAGCAAGAGGCTGAGACGGCAGCGCATATTGTGTGTGAATGTCTAGCACTCGCTAGCATAAGGCTTAGGACCACGGGCAGACACTTGTTAAATGTGAATTACTTGGGGGAGCTAAACCTTAGACGAATGCTAGCAATAACAAGAGACTCCGTGATGAGGAAGAGTGTTGACAGTTACCAACCAGTCGACAGTCTAAAATCGACAGTCGACAGTTTAAAATTACGATACTCAATTGAAATTAAGGTAATCGTAATTATAAATCGATTGCTTGAAATCCATTTGCGGAGCGAAGGGGGCCAGAAAGGGACAAAAAAAAGATTGTTACTAATTATTACAAATCGTTACTAATACCGTTCACGCATACGGAACTGACTCTATATGTGCAACAGTGATCAAAAATCGATCCTTCTGTTTGAAGAATACGTGTAGATGTTCGCGTTTAGTTTGATCAGAATTTTTTGTCTCTCATACCAGCAGCAGTCAACCAGAAAAACTCGAATTTTAAGCCGGTTCAAAAGCCGATTCCGTCACTCAAATAATTATTAAGTTGAGCAAATAAAAAAGAGTTGTAATTGAAGAACTAAAGTAGAGCATTCAATTATGAAATTAAAAGTAATTAAAACTAAAAATTACCAAAATTTATAATTAATGCTGTAACAATTAAAGTTTAATTAAGAGAAGCTACTTAATATTTCGTGATGAATATAAACACCAATCGGAAATTTGATTCTTACAAGTTAATTCCATTCAGTTTATGAATTATTTATTTACCACTTCTCTCACTTCTGTTGATGATGATTGACCAAATTGTGCTTCAAAGCAAAACATTCTTAACTGCAGAAAGTTCTATAAAATTGTTTATTTCTTTGTTATTTAATTTACAGTGTAATCTTTTAGCGTGTGCACGCAATGCAGTGGCACAGTGTGGCGTCTAATGAAGATAGAAAAGCTGATTGAATGCATTTGAAAATTATAAAAACGCAATTTCTACATTGGACAACAATGTGAGAGCCTATTGACGAAAAACGTTTTTTATTACGACTGAGAACTACGATGTTTTATGTCGCACCGCCTATACTTTGTGCTCCTCTAGCTTCGTTACATAAAGACAAATTTTATTAGGTTAAGTGAAGCTTTGTTACCTTAAATGCTTATCTTATGGGTCCCTTTTCGACCCGCTTCTTATCTCGAATTGGTTTCAGACAGCTGATTTTTAATTTATGACTACCTTAGTCTCGCGCTATCACAAGCCTTTACTCTTGCCTGTAGTGATTTTAGACTGGTGACTGTCGGACTTCTTCATCATCAAAAAGTATCTTGTTAATTGCTACCATTTGTCTAAGGCTTAGATCCACCACGGCATTCACGTATAACAAGTGTCTGCCCGTAGACCTAAGCCTTAAGCTAGACAGTACTGCAAATTCTCACACAATGTGCGCTACCGTCCCAGTCTTTTGCTCAGGAATATCTTTGAAGACTGACCAGCCCATCCTTTGTGAGGATTTATTGTCCATTTCTTCAGAATTCCTCCATTGGCCTATAAACACCGGAGTTCCTACGGGGATTAACCTCTCGACCTGACGGTCCAACGCTTTCGGAGTACCTTTAGAGCTTGACTCGTCCACCCCTCGCGAGGCATTCTTGTTCATCACTACCTAATTCCTCCCTTGGCAAATCAAAGAATCCATGTTATTCTCACGAGAAATGTAGTAAAATATGTCCACCCACACAGAGCACCATATGCACGGGTAAGTCTGTATTAAAACTGAAGATTGACTGGTATCTAAAGTTAGCATACTAGAGACGAGGCTCCCTATTGGCCCACCCATCCATGGCTGTATGCTATTCCACCGCAGATTAAGGATTTTTACAAGAGAATGGTAGCAGCTCTCCGTTTGACTTGCTTAGCTAGAGCCATAGCAGAGACATAAACCTGTTACCGGCCGCCACCACGAGGAGGTAGAAATCAGAGCTTCTGACAATACACTAAGTTACGGCAAGCTATACCTCCGTGCTTAATTGGTAAACTGTTATATTTATCAAACTTTACATTTTACATTTCGTTGCACTGTGCGACGCTTAATGATATAAATTAATTTAATATTTAACAAGATTTTCCTTTAAACTGTACGGTGTAGTGTTCATTTTGGCCTGTTTAAAAAAAATTGGTTTTTGGCAGTTGGTGGTTCAAGTGCAGAACTACAGTTAATTATTACAAATGTATGCAGTGGCACATTTTGGTCTACTAAACACGAAGTCCATTAAATGACTACGAAAACTGGCCAACGGCCATTAACAGGAAAACAATTGCCATAAAACCAGTGAGGGTATTCAACAGTTCGGTTGTACCTACATTTTGCACAAAAATACTTGTGCACACAATTGTGAATTTGAGTTCCATACTAATGTGCGATTTAAGTTTTAACAATTAATAAAATAAATAATAAAAATTGTTTATGCATTTGAGCAGGGTAATTAATAAATTCCAAATATATGGACTTTACACTTGGTTAAATTAATTATTATAAGATAATAAAAGCATAATCACCTTCTTCTATTCACCGATTGCATGCATAATCCATCAAGTATTTGGATTAACTAGATAAATAATTTAAAGTTTAAGAAAATTTTAACAATATGATGCAAGCAGCAGGAACATCAGCAACGAACGATTGAAATAATCTATTAGTTTTTGAGGCTTGTATTTATCGAAGATAATTAATTGCAAAATTGCATGTATAGCGAGCGTACATATGTGTGCACAAAGTTTCTTTAATATATTGCATTTGAAATTGAATTACAAATCTACAGCTTTCAATGAAATGAAAAAATATTAAAACACTTATTAATGCCATAAGATCCAGCAAGCCTTAACATTATTTGCAACATTTCACCCATCTATCTGAAGGATAATTGTTTATTTGTTATCGAAACGAAAAGATTACTAAAGAGAATAAATATCACTGCAATTTATGCTTAATAAATGAAATATTAAAAAATTCAAAGTTTTTTTGAAAACGGTGTTTCACAGTTATTTTGAGCACTTAAGATCGAGTAACTCATCTTTTTGCTTATTTAAAATGGATAAACGGAATTAGTGGGAGGGAAGAAAAATTTTCTTATCAAACATCGCATATTTGCCATCACTAAGTTACGAGCACTTTATTGATATGAACACCTGTGTTCGATTTCCTCAAGAAAGTTATTCACTAGCTCATTGTAATTATTATTTCTTTTGTTTCCCCAAAGTTTTTTATACAAAAAAAAAAAAATCACTGAACGAAATTTGCTATAAGTAATTGGACTAATTTAAAAATTTACTTAACTACAATAAATCCAAATTTCCGCAAAAACCGACATTTCACCAAAAAATTAAAAATTTCAGGAAAATTTTAAATTCACAAGAAATTTATTTATTCGCCAAAGAATCGACAATTGCAATAAAAAAAATTGTTAGTTATCAACAAATTAAAGCTTAATGAAAAACCGAAATGTCAGCATTTCCGAAAATCGTGCAATTTTGAGATTTCACTAAAAAATTCAAATATCGCCCAAAACTTTGAAATTTCACCAAAAATTTGAAACTTCAAAAAAATTTACATTTTATATAAAAAGTCAAAATTTTACCATTATAATACCATAAAAATTTAAATTTTACCACCAACCGGGAATTGATTTACAAAAAATCGGCACAAAGAAAACATTTTACCATAAAATTTAAATAATATAAATTTGACCAAAAATGAAATTAAAGTGAAAGCTTATCAAAAAGGCCGAAATTTCACTAAAATTTTAGAACTCACCAAATACCGAAAATTCATTACATAACCAAAATATCGCCAACAAAATTTTTAATTATCAAAGGAAAATATTTATCGAAATAGCGAATTTTTACAAAAAATTAAACCAAGAATCGAATCTCACTACGAATTTCACCAAAAAGTCGAAATTCATTAAAAATAACTCTATTTGGGAAATTTTATCCCAAATGTTGTATTTTACAAATATATTAAAAATAAATTCATAGTTCATCACAAATCGGAAATTTTACCAAAATATTTAAAATTATAAATATAAAGAAAAAAGCTAAAAGAGAAGAAATCGAAAGGCAAGATTTTTTAAGCGATGAAAAATGTCGAAAAGGCAACGAAAAAAGTGTTAAATGTAAAATCAACGACTAAAACCGGTGGCCAAACGTAAAGTTTGTCAAAATCCTTTGCACTGAAAAAAAATCCGTAGTATTCCTACATTTTTCAGTAATCGGTACAGCAGAATAAATATCTTTTTCTTGTTTACTTGTATGGTTGTCATCTATTTGGCTTTATTTTTAGCTCTGAAGACCGTAGAATTTTTAAATTAAATTTTTGGAATTAACTAGACTCTTTAATGAACTGGGGTGTTTGTTTATACATTTGAGGCGGATGTCCTTTCACCCCATTAGCCTGGTTTAGGAAATTACCAAAACTGCGGATCATTACATTGACTTGTCAGTTATTAAAATAATATGTCTGTATAAATCATATATGTATGTATGTATGTATGTGTGAGTATTAAACACATTCTCATTATGGATTGCACCCAGTAGTTTTGAAGATGAAAATATTTTCTAATTTTTGACATGGAAGACTGGAATTAAATTCTAATATAACCCCAACGCATTGCGTTTTATAAAACAAAGCCTTTATGCTTTTTTACTAAAAACTTAAATTCTGATAAAAATTAGAATGAAAGAGTTAACAGAATTCAAACATTTGGTACTTACGTTCTTTTACTGCAAGATGCAGTCAATTGAGACTTTACCAAAGGTTAGCCGGAATCGGAAAAAGTTGCCAGTGGACTGTATCGAATCGAATATTTGGATTCAATTAAATAACTTATAGAGTGTTCATGCAGTATTATGAACCACTTGGTTCGCTTTCTGAATCACGATTGCGAGCTCTGGTGTTTAAGCGATTTTTTTTTAATTTTGACATTTAAAAAACCTAAGCTTCTACACTTTAAACCACGTTTCACTCTTTCTTTGTTTTCCATTATTTTTATTTAAATATATACACACACATGTATGTAAATTTCACCTTTTATTCGTTCAATAATTTTATTTATTAATTTTTTGCACACATTAATTTTTTGCTTATATATTTCTTTCAGCTAGTTCAGATAAACTAGCGATTATTTGTTATCAAAATTGGGGATGATAATAAATTTTTCGTGGTTCGCATCAAGATTTAAGATGGTTCGCGCTCATAATTTGTTGCTTCATCCATGATTGGAGAGCGAACCATCAATAAGAGAGCGAAACTCGAATTTTGATGGCCGTGTGTATGTATGTAGAGAACAAGTCCCATATTGCCAATTGCTATGTCGCCAAACAGCTGATAAATTTACAAGTTGGCAGGTTCTCATCAGAACTGCAGGGTTGGCTCAAATGTAAATACATACTTAGGTTTGTATGCGTTTTAAACATTCATACATAATACAAAGTGTGTCCGATAATGCAATAGTTTGAACTACATAAAAATACATCGTTTGCTACTACAACCGAGCAGAAACAATAATAGCCGAACTCCTCGTAAGTAGGCATCAAAGAAATTCAGTTTCTATTTGGAGGCAACATTTAAAAAAAAATTTTTTTATTCATTACTTACATACATGCTGGCTGCGTTTTTTCATTTAGCGTTTCTCTCCGTGGATCTCTTTGATTTGATTTCTTTGAGTATGATCTTGTTATGCTGCAAAATTATATTTGTTGTACGTATTATTTTTTGTTTGTTTGCTGGTGCACGCTGCTGCTTTCTGCCTTCTGCAGATACAATCTCCACCATAGTTGTTGATCCAAGTTGCAGTTAAGTTGCAACCTGTTGCAGCACATTTTTGTTGTTGCCGTTGTGCTGATGTTTAGTTAATTTAATTTTTTGCTGCCTTTTTTTTTATTTATTTTTTATTTTTGTCTTACGTTTCGTTTTATAGGTATATAGTAAGTCGTATGTAGGTATGTCGGTATATATATTGCGTTCACATTGTATCCGTAGCACTAAACGGGTCTGGAGATAATAATGAAGTTCATTTATGAGTAGTAAGTGTGTGGTGGCTGCTGGCTGCCTGGCTGGTTTTATGGTTAAGGAGTACATGTTAACTTCTTTAACATACTCTGGTGCATGCATGCAATCCAATTGCAATATGTGGCAGAGCGGCTGTGGTCCGGTATTTACTTGATATGCTCGCGAATGCTGCTAATCAAGTCAGTTTGGTTGAGAACGCGTTTAAGAAAAGTGCAATTACACAACATAAGTATATGTACATGTGGATTTATTTTGGTGCAATACTAATTGATCGATCAATATTAAATTGGAAAGACAAAAAAGATTAAACACCTAAAACTGTTAAAAAAAATAACAAGTGAAAAAGGACTTTTTTCATTTAGGGACTTAATAAATTTAGAGACAATAAAGTTATTCATGTGCAAAACACACCGGAATTCGTGACAGAAGTGTAATCAAATTTAGCGGCAGTTAATAAACTAAAAGCATATCGATGATTTTTTTCAGTTGCAAAAGAAAAATATAATTTTAAGTAAATCTATTTAATAGTACTCGTCGTATAAAAAAATTGGTAAGAATGCTTTTTGTTTTTGCTTTTTTCCCCTACATACGAGTATGTATATATGTTTGTGTCAGTGTGCTCGTTTTCCTAACATTTGAGCTCTCTGCGTAACATGTAATGTTTTCGGATATTTGGCCTAATTTTCGCAATTTTTTGAACATGTCGCAGATTGAAATACTATGTGCGAAAGTACTAGCCAATTTTATATTATACTCTCCTTCTCTGATATCCCTTTTCATTTATGTTATCATTTCTGTTGGAATGACAAAACATACTTACATACTCGTATGTACATATATACACGTTATTACGGTCAAGCACAATATAAAAAAAACTTCAATTGTGCTGAAGTAACAATTTTTTTTTTAATTCTGTTTACGCACTCGTGATTGTATGTGTGCATGTAAGTATGTACAAATTTAAGAAGAAAGAATGCCAAAAATGACTTACAGTTATAATTGAAGAGTGCCATAACATTGTGTAGCTTTGTGAGTTATTGAAAACAATTATTTTTTACTAGATGACCAGTGAACTTAGTTGCACAATTTATTTGTTTATAACAGCTCCCATTCATTATGATTTTTAATATTGACTGCTACACGCATGGGCGAAACATTGTTTGGTTATTGAATAAAATTTGGTTGTAATTAAAATTCATCCAATGTCATATTAGTTAATTGAAGGCTTAATAAATTGAATTAATCAGAATGCTTTAGATAAACTACATTTTAGCTTTATTATCCGGTGCGCGAACATGTGAACTACAAGTTAAGGCCGCACACTTTCAAGGACTGTCCCCCGATGCAGGCATGAAATCGAATCGCAAATGAAAACATTCTCTCCGTGTATTTTCCCCTCATGATCGTTGTCTCCATTACGTTATTTATTGAATTTTTAATTTTTTTTTACATAATTTTAATATAATTTTGATAATGTCTACAGAGATTGCAAATGGTCTTTTTATGGCCAATTTAAAAATTGTTGGCGAATTTAAAATTCTTTTGTTTGTTTTTTTTTTTTTTAATATAAATTTTTAATAACGACGGATGGGATGATGGAAATTCGTTTGAAAAATCCATAACAAATCACCCGGTCGGAATATCATATCAAGTATAATGCTTTTACTTTGTAAGAGATCTTATAAATTTGTGGTGAATTGTACAATTTTTAGCGATTTCTTTATTTATCGGTACATTTAAAAGTATTGTTGCATTTTAAAAGAATTATTTATTTCTTAGCTATTTTCAAGCCAAAAGTCTCTTTTTTGCTAAAATTTTTTTTTGTAATTTTTCACTTTGAGGGCGATTTTCCAAAGGTGTGTTAAAATGTTTGTAACTGAATATTCGATTCTGCTTTAATTTCATTTGATTCGATATTCGCTTTTAGTCAGTTTTCGATAATATGATAAATTTTAATGTTTTGGATTTTATTCGATTATGTGGTGAATATTTAAACTTTAGCGATTCTTGGATTTCAGTATAAATTTCGACTTTTTTGATAAATTTCGATTTTTTCATATTTTTTTCATTAAATTTTTGTTTTCATGGAGAGATTTTGTTCGTATAAAAGTAGCATTTTTGACTTGTTAAATTTTCCTATATTTTTTTTTTAATTTTCTCTAATATTTTTGGTTTTAAACCTCCCCTGCCTTGTTAGAAATCCAGCGAAAAAAATTGTTTAAGTCGCTCCAACCATTTTTAAATCTTAGCGTGACTAATCGTATTTTCATACAAGCGTCTTAATTGTGCTATTAGGATATTAGCGTAGTTAGGGCCTTAATTGAGATTATTTTCCATCACCAAGAATTTAATTAATAAATGAAGTGAACTTCAACATGCAACTCGGGTGAAGTGTGTTTAGTGGGCAGAAAATTCAATAAAATGAAGACCACTAAACAGACCCGAAAGCTTACGACAACATTACCACGATTATATAAAACGGACAACAGATCTTACTGTTACCAATTTAGCTATCTCTTTCATATTATGGCGGTAATTAAAAATTTTGTCGGTGCATGAAAACATTTCCAGTTATGAAATGTTAAATTAGTGTGAACATTAGATATGTGTGAACACCAAATTTTATAGTTCAATTTTAAAATTTAATTGATTTCATTAAGATGCATGTCTGAACATACTATAACGAAGAGCAATTGATTTTTATATACATACGTACATATATTCTCGTCCATGCTATGAGAAAAATAGGGCCTTGAAATAAACGGTTATAATACACAATTTAAAAAACAATCTATATCTGGCAACACTGGTTAACATACAATCGTTTTTTATTCTTCCCCACTGAATTGTGAGAAATTATATAATGATTTTTTGTTTGTTAATGTCACCGAAATATGATTTGTGTTGCTAGTACAGCCATCTTGCTTACTTTCCCCACTTTTATGGCTGTTGCAACAATTTTGAACGAGTACGAACAATAATTGCAGTTTGGCTTAAGACAAATTCATGGAATTCTTAAAATCAATCACTCCATGTTTCAGGCCCCATTCCATCCATATGAGCGAATTCGCTTTGTATGATACGAAACAAAACACGGAAGTATTACAAACAAAAAAAAAACCTAAAGAAAACTCTTAGTCGTTTTACTCTGACATATTTTTAGCCATAAAAGTCACTTTATATCAGCAAATAAAAAGACAATACAAAATGTGTAATTGCGCGAAGACGAGTAAATAAAAGGAGAAGATGCAAACAAACAAACAAACAAACACAGATTAATCGATATGGATTGATGTAACTCAATATGTAGCTGAAGTGTGTTGTTTTACTTTTGTTTGTGAGTTGGTCGCTTTTTGAAGAGCTTGGGGAAATTAAAATTGAAAATAATTTTTATTTCATTCCCTGTCTGCCATTTTGTTAGTCACTTGGTTGACTGACTTGTTTCTATTTCTTAATTGAAGTTTACAGTAGTTAAAAAATTAAACGCACAATCGCAACCGCAATCACATAAACATAACAAGAACAAAATTCGTCAGTATTAAACAACTGAAAAAGTTTGCTTCTACAGTGAACTCGCGATAATTTGAACTAATTAACTGCAAATGGAGCGAAAAATTAATAAAAATTCATCTATGTAGCCGACACATATGTAAATTGATTCTCACTATATATTATTAATGTCCCTCTTCCAACCCGTTCTTGCCTCAAATTGATTTCAGGCAACTGATTTGAAATTTACGACTACCTTACTCTCATTCGAGTCTCATGCTACCACTAGCCTCTACCCTTGACTGTAGAGATTTCAGACTGTCGGCTGGGGACTGTCAACACTCTTCCTCATCACGAAGTCTCTTGAAATTGCTAGCATTTTCCTAAGGCTTAATCTCCACCATGGCATTCACATACACAAAAAATAAACACAAATTGTGCGCAACCGCCTCAGCCTCTTGCTTAAGAGTATCTTCGGAGACTGACAAGTCCACCCCTTGCGAGGTTTTCTTGTCCATCTCTTCAGAATTCCTCCATTGGCCAATACTAGAGTTCATACAGAGCTTAATATCTTCATATCTTGGGAGGCTTTATTGCCAATTCCTATCGGATTCTCACGGTCCAACGCCTTACAAGCACCTTTAAGGATTGATCCGTCACCCCATAAGAGGCATTCTTCTCTATCTATTCCGGATTCCTCCGTTGGCGAATTAAAACGTTCATTTATCAGCTGATGGCCAAACCGAAAAGCGCATTTCTGAAGTGCTTCGAGGATTGGTAGAAGCGGTGGCATATCTGAGCGCTGTGGTATCTGAGGGGGATTACTTTGAAGCGAACAAAATGGATATTGATGAATAAATAAATACTTTTCAAAAAAATTCAAACTTCACCTTTTCTTTTGAACAATTCGCTTAATTTAATACTCAATTCAATTATAATTAAAAAGAAAGTTCATACTTTCGGATGTTCATATTTTAAGATGTTAATATTACGGCGACTGCACTGTACTTGTCAATGGTGATCCGAATATCAAGAGATTAATTTACGGGATTTATGTTCACGTGTGTATGTGTGTGTGTGTGTGTGTGTGCGCTCAATTTTTAAAAATATTTATAAGCAGCATGCGTCCGAACGTCATGTGTTTTAAAGTTCGTCAGCAAAATTTATTTCCTTCATTTTTTTTTTGTTGCGCTCGCCTGCTTAAAAGGCTGAAAATAGATTGATTGCTCGTTCGTTAAGAGACAAGAAAAGCAACATCATACCACTAGATACTTTATATGCATATAAAGATGGATGACTATTTAGAAGATACAATAAATTTATTTTATTACACAGCCTACGTGGATGTAGATCTTTTTCTTTTCCTTTACAAGCAAATAAACACTGATTGATTTGACTTAAAGATCCGTTTTGATCTTATGTAACAATGTGTTATTTCTTTTTACAAACCCGCAATGCGGCTGCTCTGTTTAAAATATTTTACTACTTGCACAAAACCTGCGAAGTTATTGTTCCTTGTAGTAAAAAAATGTGGAAGAAATGAAGAACAAACGGCTTAGCCAAACAAGCCCATTTTACCAGCTTTGTTTTCGCACGTCACTCAAAAAGGGTGACGGAATTTGGTTTAGGAAATCGTATTAGAAGAGCCTCAGACTAAGAGAACAAGCTAAAAACATTAAATATTCGAGAGGTAGCTCTACTTTTGGCGAACCCGTGGGACAATATTTTGGACAGTGGCTTTAAAAAACATTTGCAGGCGAATACGATCTATGCGTGAATGTTTTACGGAATAAATCGATTACAACTCTGCCACATGATATTTGACTTATTGTGAGGTATTCAGATGATGAAAACAATAAATGGAATAAATAAGAAACACTGGAGCAATAGGAACGAGCCGCTCGCCAGCCGCAGGAATGATCACAGGACTCACCCCTTTCCATCTCGAAGTCAAAGCAAGGAATCCTCGGTATCCAAAAATTCTGGACGTCGTTTGGAACTCTCCATGTCTTGCTATCTCCGATAAAATTAATATAACACTAAACTTTTCCAAGCACTTTAGTGTGAACTTTCATCTCAGCATAAGCAATGAGATAATAGTAGAATAGGACTCACAGCTATAGTACATGGATAGGTCCAAGATGGTTGAATAGGACTCACATTTATGGTACATGGAAAGGTCCAAGTGTTGAGGAGGAATTGGAGGTCCACGCTGTAAAGCTCTCTGCTAGAGAATGTCTACGAAGAGAGACACTCGCATTATTTTCCACAGTCAAGCAGCTTTAAAATCATCAATCACTGGTTTTGGGATTGCTTTAAACTTCTCGATTGAATTGAGTGACCCTAATGTTGGTATCGGGACTTGAAGGACATGTAGGTAATGAAATAGCAGTTTATCTGGCTAGAAAGGACGCCAGACACCCCTAGCTATAGAATCTTCTGAGCCCTTCCCCGAGAAAGCGTAATGAGACGCTTTGATTGCCTGAGGCCGACTATAGCTCTCCAATGCCCAGCAAATTCTGAATCAGCCCAGGAATCAGTTTTCTCCATAGTATTGTCACTATTTATTCCAAAGAAGTGTTCCTGTGTGCTATAAAAATATGTTGGGCTCCTCTGTTTGCCAAGCAATCAGCCCGCTTATTTCTAGCATATCCCCCGTGGTACCCATCATTATATAATTTTATTTCGAGTATCAACTTAAATACTTAATGCAGTCCATGACAACCTCTGACCTCCCTTCATACGATAACAAAGCCTTGACTGCTGCCCGCCTGTCCAACATTCTGCAGATTTTTATACCCTGTATTCTTCTCCTCAATCGAAAAATTGCTGGGTACTTTCCCATTGGAATTGCCTTCTGGACATTTGGTCCAAGTATTCCTGGTCCAGTGCTGCCATTATCCTGTTTGTAGCTGTCAGTAATCCACACTTGATCGGCATTTATGTGCCACTCAAATTAATTCGACATTTATTAGTATTGAGTTGCATATAAACGATCAGATAGCATAATGTACGGGTCAGTCTCAAATGAAGAAGTAGTTGAGGCAGAAAGTGATTTTTTGCAAACCCTGTCAAGAGGAACACGACACATCAGAACATGTTATGTTGCAGATTTAATTACCTAGGCAGTAAGAATCGAGGTCCTGACATCGCAGTTCAAATAAAGACCACAATGATTATGAGAGTTATAAAAGGTCTAAAATTTCTCTGGGTGGACACGAGGCTGTACAATAGATCCATCAGGTCGCGATGCTATTATAGCCTATAACTAATAAACATTAAATTAAAGCATGGTAGTGAAGTGGCTCAGCCGTTGCCAATAGGTAGATGACATCAACTATTTGCTTTTCTATCATTCTAAGAGGACCATATTTATTATTACGTACAATTATAAGTTGCGATCCCGTACTCTACTTTGGGAGCCCGCGGGTTCCCAAATTTACCCAAAACTGTTCCTGTACAAAAAGTTTGGGCAGGTAAGAGAGAATTTGAGAGAATAGTATTCTTTTTCTTCCTGCCCAAAACAGCCCGCACTTTTTCTTCGGACTCATTTGGTAAGATTTTAAAACCATCAGCTGTTGCATAAAGTAAACAATAAAAATCTACGAACAAATTTTTTTTGGGCTAACAGTTTGGTTTTTAGTATTCCCGTACTTTTGAACATTTTAGTATCTAATTGAGAGTTATTTTTCTTTATTCTCATTTGCCCGAACTTTACTCAAAAAGTACGGGATAGCACCTATTATATGTATGTATTTCAAAACGCCCTGTTGCATAAAAATTAAGTAACCTCAAAATTCATATACATATATGTACAGCTGCACTATTTTCTGTCTTTAGGTTATTAATTTTTATTAAATTTAAGCGCAGAATAGAACACAAATTTGCTTGTTGTCGTCGGAAAATGGTCACTCATATCAGATTGATAGCATCAAATTGAATGTATCATCTATAAAATATATCAAAAAGTAAGTGTATTAAAGTTGTATTACCTTTTCGAATTGGCAATGACCAATAACAAATTTACATTCCTGTAAAGTAATACAATACAACGTATGGTGTTTGTGGTACGTATCAGTTTACCAGGCAGAACTGCTTGGGTTGCTGCATGCGTTGGATCACTTGCTTGAAAGCCGAGTGCATGGGAAAAGGGTTCTAATTACACTTGACAATCAGTCACTTATAAAACGCATGAGGCAAGTGAACGTATATTCCAAACTGGTGCTGGAATGTGTTTTGAAACTGAACAGATGTGCCTCGTTGAATGAGGAAACGTTGATGTGGGTAAAGGGACACATAGGCACAGCTGGGAATGAAGCTGCAGACGAACTAGCAAAAAGGGGATCTGATGTGGTTTTCTGTGGACCAGAACCCAGGGTTGCCCTAGGGAATGGCCTAGTGCGAGCTAAAGTTCTTCAGTGGGTAAACTCATTACACCTGAATAGGTGAAGGGAGAATACCACATGTAGACAGGCTAGAATGGTGCTCAAAGAGTCCCTCGGCAGGAAGGCCAGCAAGGTGCTCGGGTATAATAGGGCCACTTTAAGCTGGATGACTGCGTTAGTGACAGGACATGGAAACCTCAAGTACCATCTGGCTAAGATGAAAGTCGTAGAAGATGATACTTGCAGACTATGCCTGGAAGAGGCTGAGACGGTAGCGCACATTGTGTGTGAATGTCCAGCACTGGCTAGCATAAGGCTTATGACCACGGGCAGACACTTGTTAGATGTGATTGCCATGGGGGAACTAAGCCTTAGACAAATGCTAGCAATTACAAAAGACTCCGTGATGAGGAAGAGTGTCGACAGTCTGAAATCGCTTTAGTCAAGAGTAAAGGTTTGGGCTAGCACGAGACCCCATTGAAAGTAAGGTGGTTGTGATTGCGAATCGGTTCCCTGAAATCAATTTAAGGAGCGAAATGGGGGTCGAAAAGGGACCCAGAAAGTAAGTGGTCTGCTTCGATATCCCCCCATACATTTATAATAATACAATACAACAAACGATGCAATAATACAATCGATACGACAATATGTTACAAGCGCGGCTCTTTCATCGCCTTAAATATTTTTGTTACAGCAAAATTTGGGTCGAAAAAGGCTATAAAGTATAATTCGAAAAAAAATTCTAAAAATTAACAATATTTCGCTCATATTGAAATAATGTGCATACTTGTATGTGAATAAACCTGTTAAACGGATTTCTTTTTTTAATGTTCTGCAAGACCGGCAAAAACACGTGAAGGACCTTGTTGCCCAAAAAAACCAGCATTTTTCATTGAATGCAAATGCGTGTGAAATGTATGTGTATGCGAATGGATTCTAAATACCGTTACACTGATGTTTTCGTGTCATCTTGTCAACCATCATTTTATTATAAAGGAACGCAGCTTAAGCTTGTTTCAAAAAGAGCAAGATTATGTACATTGCCTCTACAAAGAAGTTTAGTTCACATCACCTAAAGAGACATGATGACAGACACAGTGATGGGCAGACGAGCAGACGCAGTATGAACATGTATATGTAAATATATAAAGTTGACCAACATCGTCTCAACAATGATATAGGTAGGTATTTACCTAAGTATATAAACATATATATGCATACATACATATGTGTGTATGTTTAGACTTATTTACATTTGCCCAGTAAGCAATTCCTCCCGGTATGGGAGGAAGTAACTTTTGATACTTTGGAAAGATTTTTATTAAAACTCAAAGGGAATTAGTAGAAGTATTTCTTAGCGGAAAAAATTTTGCCTGCACAATGATAAAAATACATTTGAGCACACATACTTATGTATCTGTAATTGAAATAAATTAAACGAAAGATATATCCAGTTGGCCAGGTATTCATAGACCACATTTTCATCGATAATGTCTCTAGGACTATTTAGAATTAGTCGATTATAAAATACTCTTGAGGACAGATGTGATAAAAAATAAAGTAATTTGTCGTGCTTAAAAATGTCTTGAATGAAGCCGTATTAAGGACAAAGTGATTGGCAACTGCATGCAGTTTTTCGTATTTCGAAACGTATTTACGATTACATGAGTAACCATTGCATCAATTTGGTCATGCTTCTGGAAACATCAAAAATTTAAAGTTGTAAACAGAGTTTTTTTATTCTTGATTCCGATAGGGTCATTCCTTTAGTAACTGAAGAAAACTAAAAAAACACACTTAAGAAGAAATACAGAAATATTTTTTGTAAAGAATAAATCTTTTATGTTTTGAAACACAAGATCCTCTAGATACTCTTAATAATGCTGAAAATAATGTCCCTAAAAGACCGAATTTTTACAACATCACAGAACAGTTAAGCCGGAAAAATATTGCCATTAAAAAATCAATAAGACAACTAAACAAAACTGACATGGACTCGGTTCAACTGAATATCGGAACAGACGGACTACCACTACTCAAAAGCAGTTTCTTACAATTGTGGCCAATTTTAGGCAAAACCATATACATATTTCAAAGTAAAGTGTATTTTTTCCTTCGGACTTTATTGTGGAGCCAAAAAAAAAAAAAAAATCGAGAAAGCATTAACTCGCTTTTTACGATATCTTTCGTGGTACCCATCAAAATGACATTTTATATCGAGTACCATGCTAATTTAAAAGACTTAATGCAGTCCTTGACAACCCCTAACGTCACTTCATACGATAACAAGGCCTTAAGTGCTGCAAGGCCTTGCGACATCGATTTTGAAAATGAAATAAAAGAGTTACGTGTTCCCGAGATTTTGACCAACAATAGTGATATTTGTGAATATATATTTCCCCACGATACTTTCAACGAAATTGCCGTCCGTATAAACGTCATGACACTGTGATTCATATTGTCACTCACGACTTAAGTACCCCTTATTAGAAAACTTCGTTAATAATTGGCTGGAACTGTCTGCAATGTGTTGTCTGGGATTTCCTATGTGTCTTGCACGCGTTTTCGAGGGTATCTTGACCACATGGCTAACTGGGTATTGCAGTTTTTTTTTTTATATTCACACGTTTAGTGAAACAGAACAGATTCGATGGCGGGAATCGAATCCATGTCATCCCCAAGGAATGACGGAAATTCGTTCCAAAAATCAAGAATGAAATATATTAAAGGAAAATATATGAAAACAACTGTAAAAATTAAGTGATATTAGTTCGGAGTCGTACATTTTCAATGAAACAAACAATTTTCAAAACCTTTGCTCGATGAGACGTTTCAGATTTCCTCCCTCGTGGCTCCGCACCTGTGCTACAACAGACTAACCTCTGTAATAATTACGACTACAAACTTTTCATTAACATTTTTCTTGCTTTTCAATAATTCACTTGTGTTACTTAGCCAGCGGAAAAGTAAAAGATAAATGATGAATAACCAACCCTCCTCCTTAATTTAAAACGCATTTTACAGTTTCTGTCTACGCAGTACATAAACTGATTTATTTAATTAATTCTCTGCCATAGAAAAAGGTGAATATGTATTGCTGTTCTACAGTGAATACATTCGCATATTTTGAGGAGTATTTTATGAGTTTCAAGCTCTAAATAAGAAGAAGAATAAGTCAAGTGCGTTGAATTTCAAAGTGCAGTTATCTCATCTAACGTGTAGTGTAAGTCCGGCCAAAAGAAACGACGTAAGTATGTGAACAGTTGCTTCTCTACACGCAGAAAAAAAGATTGATGGCATTTCCATATGTAACTTTTGTTTCTAAAGCCCCTTTCACACTGTTAATTCCACAAGTGTTTAAATTGTCGTTGGATTTTTGAAGAAAAAAAAAATCGAATGATAATCGTTCTGACTGTCAAAAAATCAAAAGTAAAATGTTGTTAACACATGGTTTGTCTACACTATCGCACTTCTGCTAAAATGCAACCCTGATAAAATGAGAGGTCTCAGGGTTTAAGAATTTTTCTAAAAATAATGAGAGCCATACGATTGACAGTCTGATTAAATATTTCCTTCACGCTATAATACTTCAACATTTTATTTGAATATTTGAGAAGTCCTTTTACTTATTCTAAAATAGACGTTGCGACCGTTGGTACAACTTGAAGAGGTTGTACCAACGAGATTGCAGCGTTTGTGGGCTCGTTGTATTAAGTTGTACGAAAAATGAAAATTTTTTGATTTACATGATTACCAATCGAGTGGCACCAGCGGTGGAACCGTCTATGGCTTGCATAATAATGTAAAAGGGCCTTAAGTAACTGTAATTAATAAAAGTATATGTAAGAGAGTTTCTATCGGCCATGTTCCGACAATCGCATCTTGCACAAAATTTGCGATTGTGATTTCAACTCGCATGTGAGGTGTTCTGTAACTGGCATTCGCAAGAGTTTTGGCGAGTTCAAGTCGCAAGAGTATACTGAAGTCAACTGCTGTATTTAAACTAAACTAGTTTTTAAAGAAACTACAAAGTTATGAATAAATTAAATTAATAGTGTTTTCTTTTTATTTTAGTCAAAACTAAAGACATTTTGTAAAAAATTTTTCTAAAAACTTGAAATTTAAAAACGTTCTTTGCTTCTGCAACTTTTGCCTCTGTATTTCTTCTTTTGCACTGGCGATTTCAATAAACAGCTGATACGAGTCATCTTCGAAAAATATACGCAACTAGTGCTGTAATTAATTCAAATGAAATGCCCGGGTATTTTTTGTAATATTCTAGGTTCAGGTATAAGAAATATTAAAAATACAGGGGTTTCTTTTAAAACTTTTCAAAAGCAAATCGCAAGTAAAACGCGTGAGTTGCAGAACATGGAGAAATAAGTTTGGCGATTTGCTACTCGCATGCGATTTGACACTCTTGCGAGTGTCAGAACATGCCCGTGTATTTGTAATATTTATTTGGAATATAATTCAACTTGATTCATTCCTTCATTCATTCTAATTAGTTCTGTTGACCCTCATATCGTATTCGTTGATATCATAATGTCAATAAAAATAGCAAATAGTTCCTGGAACCGATAAAATTCGATTGGTTGCAAATTCTGCTGCTACAAATGAGCCTGTTGTCTCTGTGTAATTCCTAAGATTCTTTTATTGCCTACTCTACATACGAGTAGTATTCCGTGACCATGACACAGAGTGTGACTACAAGTTTGAGTACAGAAAACAAACAAACTAAAAAAAAGCAGGCAAGCAGCTTTCAAGCATTTTTTTCTACTTTATTACAATATTAAATCGTTTTTGTTATTTTTTGTGCTTTTGCAAGATTTGTTAAATTTCCTGATTGAACTTCTTGCCACTAAAAACTGTTGAAAGGTGGTTTAGACGGTACGACTTTACGTATGTAAAATCAAAGAGAAAATAATATCAAAATGCAGGAGTGTGAAAATTGTACGACAGATATTTTTTGCGTTGACACCTTCGGTATAGGCAATTGTTTGCAGAAAAATTTGCCCCAGATCTAATAGAGTGAATATAGGGAGCCATACGACTGTCAAATGTTCATTCGTATTTTCTCTCAGTATCTTGCAGTTTAATGTTTATACGATCCCACTAGTACTCGCCTGTATACATATTTGACATGTCGTGCGACTTGTGGAATGGTGTAAACCGCCTTTAAGATGTCGTGGTCGAAGTGTTTACACTCAAAGAAAATAAAACAATTCAAGAATTAAATCCTGAACGTATTAAGCTGAAGGTCCACACCACGCGTTCTACGCCTTTTTGCAACTGTAAAAAATGGAATCGTAGTAGCTGTATGTGGCAAGTTACAAAGCATAGAAGCGTAGGATTGCCTTGACGTCTATAATGCGAAGTTATACTTTCTACTTTTATAAGTGTCATAAGCGGCGTGCGAACAGGTCAGATGATTTTGATGACAAATTATATTTCATTTTCAATGTGTCGCATATAACTTGAAAATCAGAAAAGTGTAGAATGCGATGAAGGTGTGAAATGCCTAGAATGTGGATTTTCAGCTCTACAAAAATTAAAATGAATAGTCCGTGAAGCAAAGGGGACAGAGAGATAGATAAAGAGAGAGAGAGCAGCGTGCGTAACTTATTTAACTGTTATTTTTCTATGAGCGTTTTAGTGGTGGCAGACAAGTTTAAGATTCTATTTTTTATTTGTTTTTGCATAATCTTTGGATGAGGTGGTGCAACTTGTTTTGTAATGAGCAAAATGCATTGCATGGACTTTACAATGTTGATCGTTTAGTCTACTAACATGTTTATATTTGATCACTTCAAACAAATATTAGTAAAACAGTTCTTTTATCTTCATAATCGTCATCATCATCGTCTTTTCAAGTTTTAGCTACAAGTTGCAACCCACAGTTGTTTCTACATATTCTACATATTCGTACATAAGAAAGTAGAATAAACATTCGAGTTGCCCCAAAATACATACATAAGTGTGCATATTGAATCACTTTTATTCAACTGGAATCAATTATCTGCAACAAGTATTATTATTTAATGTCAAGAATGTGGTGCCATTATCAAAAGTTGCACCAACTTAAAGTGTTACGTCGTAAACAAAAAGACATAAAAATGTGTTAAATGTAACTTCTAGGAGGTGGATTTTTAGTATTTGAAATGCACATGCAACTTTAGGAGTATTAACTTCATTCTATGATAGAGCTTAACACAAAAAACTACAGACTTTAGACTTATCGCTAGGTTTAAATATATTTAATAGCCGTTAATACTTATGGCGTTTTCGTTTCCTAAATAAAATGTTGCCCTGTTGAAGACTACATGCTTAACACTGCCTTATTATTTGGGATTTTATACAGATCTCATGATCTGGCAATTCCTTTTGGCATTATTAGGGTTAAACGAAAAGGGCAAAAATTGTTGCATTTTTTCTAGAAACGAAAACAGTAATAATTTACCTGAAATTGTTCACCAGTGTTTTCAACTTGTACAGTAGAAAAAGTCGAGGCATTTTATATGTCAAATATTATAGGTATATGGAACGAAGAATAAGTCATCCCTCATTTGTTCCAAATATTTGTACCAAATCAGCCTGTCGAAAAATGAAGCTGCAACAGAAGCGAGCAACATAAATCTTGTAATTCACACCATTCTTTTAGTTGCTCTTTTAAATTAGGCATCAATTCACTATGAAAGTTAAGGCCCTTTTTGCACTATTAGATTGAGTAAAACGCGGTGTAAAAAATTCAAATAAATTGAAAAAGTATTATAGTGTGAAAACAATATGTTATTAATCTGATATGAATGAAGATGAAAATTGTCTAATGTGCCGTCTGGACTAGCCGCAAATCTTTTCAGCCATTCCACATTTTGTTGGTCGCACAAGATTTTGGCTTATGAAGACTGCCGCTATTGAGGGTATGCTCGCGTTCAAGCAATGTTGTCTGAACAGTTGTTCGCAGAACGCTGTTCTGTCATCACACAGACAAAATACTTACAGGCAAAATATAAAATAGGGTGTGTGTGCTCGCCTGTAAACACCCGTACATAAACTCTGCTAAATAGGAACATCTGCACGTATTCTCCACATAGAGGGCAACGAATACATTTTCCACACAAATTTGTGGTTTGTCAACATGTAGTGTAAAAACGGAAACGGATTTTTTACTTCTGATATTTGTGACAGATTTAGATTTCTCCTGCATAAATCCAACGCACATCTAAACACTTGTATACTTCTTTGAGAGGGGATTTAGTCAGAGTTGTATTTTCATAAAAACACATGAGTTTAATTATATTTTTAAATATGTATTTAAATTTGTTTGCATCATTAATTTCGGCAGACCGCACCGAAATGGGAGAAAAACGCCAAACGAATCATACAAGTTTTATATTTCAATCGCATTACAAGCGTTTTAAAAGCTTGCCTTGTTTCTCCGAAAAAGTCATAATTATTGAGTTTTATCACATTTAAAAAACCGGCGCTATCTTGGAAACATCTTGAGACAGAACTTATACTACGAGTAATTTCATTATCCAGTCGCATCTAATGCGACGAAAAAATACGAAACCGGAAGTTTTATTTCACGAATAAAACACCATCAATTTAAAAAATGACGTCAATTGTTTTACTAACAATTGCATGTAGTGCAGCGCACACAATGAAAATATTAACGAGTCTGAAAACAATCCTCTAGCCTACAAACATTTTCTATCGAATACGTTACATTATTATGTTAAAAATAATTAAAATATAATGTCACTTTCAGAATTGAAAAAAAGTGCCTAAATAGAGCCTTTTTGGCATGACGAGTTGTTGTTATTTAAAATTGCAAAAGTGCTGTTTAGAAGTTTCGTAATAGCAACTATAACGTAACGCAATTAAGTCGCTTGTTTCATAGAATATTTCAACGCTTTTTTAACAACTCAGTTATTTTTCCCGACGGAAATTGCGCCACTAAGTTAATACATGTCTGATAATACATTTAATATCCTTTTTGGATGCATTAAAAGTTCCATCATTTGGTAGCGAATGATTTGAAAAGAAATTGGTAATAAGTTGGTTTGTTCCTATCAAATTTAATAATCACTTAAGGCCGTAATTCTTTGTCCTACAAAGCCATATGATTCAAACACAAACAAATCTGGCAGAACGAACCAAGTCCCACTAAAAACCCCAACAATGCAACACTATTACACAAAAAAATGCGAATACAAAAGGGAACTCTGTTGGCTTGGAAAACATTTTCGAAAGATTAGCAAATCGGACTGATTCGATTGTGATAGTGAATCATGACCTTTGCCGTATATTGACAAAGTTTAGCCTACATTAAGTAGCGACGGTAACGTTACTTTTTAGTTAATGGCTCCAAATTTGAACTTCTATGTGCTTGCAGGGTACGAGTATAAGCGTGTTGATAGAAATGCACCTAATCGTAGTCATGTGTATGTATAATTAACGTGTAATTGTTGGTATTTAGAGATTGAAAAAACGCTCTGCTATAAATTGATCTCACTCAAGATACTCTGAAGAGTTGTAATAGTGTATTTGCATCTGGCAAATGGATATGTTTGAAATTAGTTCCCCCTTGTTGCAGCTGTTTTTGTTAATTCGTTGGTTTGTACTCTTGTTACTTGGCTAAAGCGCCCCTGATTATACGTAACAGCAATGCAAATTTAAATAGCACTGCACTCTCGATCTCAACTCTCGTCACATTAAAATATCCCTTAAGAACTCAGAAATATAACAATGTTTATCTCTCTGTTGATCTATAACAAGGGCTTGAAGTGATAAAAACTATCACCCCTATTCTGAATATTCTTTCCCTCTAAATATTTTTCCTTTCTTGGTTTGTTATCATTGATCTTATTTTTGTATTAAAATTGCTGGTATTATTCTTGACCTAGAGCCTGAAGAATAATACCAGAAATCTTAACTTTTTCTTTCTCTAAATTTCCAATCGTGAATAAATTCCCCGACAAATATTCAGGCCGAAACCGGTGTGTCTCAAAACCAAACTTGACAAGGGATGACGGAAATTCGTTTCAAAAATCTACATCAAAACACACCCTGTCGTAATATCAAATTAAGGAACAAAATTTATTTTCAAGGAAAATTCTTTTGATAGAATTGCGTCACCGATAATGTATCGGGGTTACTCCCAACGGTTAGATGTGTTTCGCACACACCGACGAACAATGCGCTGTTTTCTAGTTACTTCTGACTAAAATAAAATATTTGTTGTTTTATTTATTTAATTTGAAAACTTAATTTAAAAAATGTTTACACAGTTTATTCACTGTGAACAGATAGCTTATTTTGAACAGCTGTTCTATGAATTAAACAAACATTCCAGGGGAGGTTAGACTCAACAGGAGAACTCACCAACGCTGCGGAGTACTTTTTTTATACTTATTGGAGGTTGAATTCCACATAAAAAAATTTCCTCTACATTGCTTATATATGGGGTTTGACAACGGCAAAGTAGCCGGAAATACTTTGAATTTGCCAGTGAGTTTACCTGTTATAAGTTTGCCTTGTTCCAGGGGAAGTTAATGATATTAATTTTCACTTCGAATAGAACGATTATTTCATGGTAACATAAATTTCATTTATCCTGTTGCATGACGAACTATATTTGTGCACATTAGTGTAGTTGTGAACTTGTTGTATTGATTGATAGGATTTTGATTGGCCTAAGTGTAGAGTTGATTATAATTTTGCTGTTGTTTTTACTGTAATAATATGCTATCAACGCTATTTAACGCCTATTTTACAATTATCTAATGCTTCTTGTGCTGAGAGATATACAATTTGGTAAATAGCTTAAGGCTTAACGAACGCTTGGCGTTTGTGAATAAAAGGAAGTGAAACTTAACCAAATACAGTGATTTAAAAATGTTGCAGACAATTTCAATACGTATTCATGTGCGTAATAACAAGTTTTGAGAAAATCTGTTTAAATATTTGAATATTAGCAATAAATAATTATTATTCATTTATTGCTTTAAAACGTGGAAAAATACGTTTTTTGTTGTGGGGGGGGGGGAGTATCATCTCCATAATGAAATACATACTTAATAAGAAGTAGACATTAGTCTACATTAGTTAGTTGTCCAGTGAAGGGGACGAAGAGGCAGGATAAATTATAAGAGAGTTAAATTGTTGCTTTAAGCAACATCGTTATTATTTTTCGATTTTTTTAAGAATAATCTATATAGCAAGACACACACACACACATACTAGTACGCATCGCACACATATGTACATACATGTAAAACCACATTAACTGAATAAACGCAATGTTTTTTTTGTCCATATTATCCTCATCATCATCATCATCATCCGGATGGTTTGCTTTTTTTTCAATTCAAACATTTATAAAAAAATTAAACAAACAAACAAAAAAAATTAAATAAAAATAAATAAAATAAATATACGAGTACTTACATATGTATTAAAAGTGGTCTTGTAGAGAAAATGATTTCGTGTGTATTTAGGCCCAGTTACGTGATGTAACAAATAACGGAACAAATAAAAGCCTGTTTCTTTCTGTTGTTGTTGTTGTTGTTGTTGTTGTTACTGTGCTCTAAAGATGCTTCTTTCGAGAATAAAAAGAATCGTGATGCTGATTGTGCTGCTCCTGCATACGAAAACAACAACAACAACAACAACAAAAGATTGTTGTATTTTTGCTATCGTCTGCATGAGGAAGTATTCGTTCGTACTTTCATATGGGAGCATTCGTATTTACGTTTAGCGTTTGTGAGTTTGTTAAAAGAAAAAAAAAAAACACTTGTGTAGAAACAGTTTTACTGAGAAATGTAACAAACGTTGAACGTGTTTTAATGCTTCAAAGTAAATTGGGCGACTATTACGAGTATATCGTCATAACTCAAGAATTGCATTTTCCAGCATAATGACTTTAAGTGTTTAAGTGATTATATAATTGTTTAAATGGCCTTTATCAAAATTGCATGTTTGTAAAAAAAAAGAGAAATCTTGTGTTAAATAAAATGAAAAAAATCTGGTTTTAGTTTTCAAAAGATGCTGATGATGCATTTTCAAATCGTTAGAGAGATTTTAGTATTACTGACTTGTGTGAAAAAACTTATTACTCCACAAGTAGCTGTTTAGAATTATTTTTTTTTGCAAATGCCTGCTTGCCGACCAAGAAAAACAATGAATTATGTAGATATATAAGTTGTTTGTTCCCAGGAGCACTGTCCCTATATTTATGTCTATTAAGCTCCCTTCATTCCTTCATTTATTCTGCAAGTGTTAAGATTTTTGTGGGATTTCTGCAAAGAAAAATCGTTCTAGCAGCCAATAAAATCAAACATCAAATTTTCTTATTATATTGTTCGTCTACACCAAGGCGAATTAAATACAAGGTGACCGCATGCACGCTGGTGATGAATTCGCTCGTCACAACCTAACGTCAAACACAGTAAAAGTGTATATGAAAAATTTAACAGCGTTTAAGATATGGCCATAAAACAAAAATTTCGTTTGTTTGCTATTGTTTCTTTTTTATTTTGCTACAAATTAGTTGACTCATGGCGAAAAAATTGTTGGTCAAATTTGCCCAACACCGAATTCGCTGTGCTCCTACCTTATAATTAATTCGCCTTGGGCTACAATATCGTACTTTTGTAGTAATGCAACCCAAAAAAGTCTTCACTTTTAGGAAATTAAAAAAAAAAATGGTGAGAGCCATACGACTATCTAATTTCCAACGGTATTTTTTTATAAGATTCATAACATAATGTTTTGATGCTATTAAGGTCTTTTTAGGCCATCAGCTGGCAGGCATGAAAATACGGCTTGCCATTACTTAGTGCACTGTCAGATGTTCGGACTTATACCTCCTCATGGTGGCGGCCGGTAACAGGTTCCTGTCTCTGCTGAGAGTCTGGCTAAATAAGTCGAGCGGAGAGAAGTTAACACTCTCTTATAAAAAAAATCCCTAAACCAATCATGGAACAGCATACGCCAGGGATCCGTGGCCAAGAAGGTGCTTGGTTTCTAGTATGCGAACTCTGGATACCAGTTGATCTTCAGTTTTAATACGGACTTATCCATGCATTTGGAGCTCTATGTGGGTGAATGGACATATTTTTCTCCATTACAGGGATGACTCATAAAGCCCCGCAAGTGGCGGAGAGGTCAATCTCTGAAGAATTCGCCAAGGGAAAAATCCGGAATAGATAGGCAAGACAGGAATCTTAAAAGATACTTCTAAGGCGTTTAACAGTGAAATTCCGATAGGGATGGACAACGACGCCTCGCAAGAACTCCGGTGTTTATTGGCCAAAGGACGAATTCTAAAGAGATGGACAATAAAACATCGCAAGGGGTGTACAGGTCAGTATCCGAAGGTACTATTGCGGAAGAGGCTTAGATGGTAGCGCACATTGTGTGTGAATGTCCAGCACTGGCTAGCATAAGGGTTAGGACCACGGGCAGACTCTTGTTAAATATGAATGCCATGGTGGACCTAAGCCTTAGATAATTGCTAGCAATTAACAAGAAACTCCGTGATAAGAAAGAAGGTCTACAGTATGAAATCACTATAATCGAGAGTAAAGGCTAGCGGTAGCATGGAACTCAAATGACGCGGCCCACACCAAACAGTGACTTTCTGTGAATGTAATATCTTTGAGGTAACGACTTGTGGATTATCTTCACTTCAAATGTGGCAGTTATGCTTATTAACGTATCCATTCAAACGAAAATAAGCTTCATCGGTGAAATCCGCGATGAGTTTCTCGAACTGAATCGTGTTTGCCATAAAAGATCTGCACAATTTGCAGTCCCTGAACAACGCCTGCCATTCATGATAAATTGGCAATCCAATCTAAACACAAAACAAGTAATATTATGTTCAGACATGCAATTTAATTAAGTCAATTAAATTTTAAATTCAGTTATAAAACTTGGTGTTCACACATTCAGAATTCAGCTTACTAAGTTAATATTTGATAGATAACCATTTGTCTAGTACCCGACAAAGATGTTGAGAAAAGCGTGTTATGCGTGTTTACATACACGATTTCCAATTAGTACTATAATATGAAAGAGATAGCTAAATTAGTAATAATAAGATCTCTTTTATGTAATCGTAGTAATATTGTGGTTACTTGTCGGGTCTAGTTAGTGGTTTATTACATTTAATGTGTTCATTTCTACAAAATTTGTTTACAAAATTGTTTTGTCACTAAACACACTTCACCAGAGTTGCATTTAATATTTGATGCAATTAACAGTGTAATTAAGTACTAATTGCTTCATTTATTAACTACGCAATTAAGGTATTTGTCTGCACATACAATAAACGCTGTATTGTCAACTTAAAGTTCTATACCTGTAATAAAAATCACGCGATAAAATCGGTATAAAAAGGGAGTTATGAACAATGAACAATTAACTCTACTTAAGCTTCATTCACACTATTATACAAGTGTTTAGAATTATATTCGAAATATTTTCTAACTAAATTGCTGGGCCTAGTAACGAAGGCCTTTACTCGTTGTAGTGAGAGATACCAGAGTCTAGAAGGGCACCTGATTAAAAGTAAAATAATCTCATTACATTGTTTGTTTACACTATCGCACTTCTGTAAAAATGCAACCCTGATAAAATGAAAAGTGTCAACCTTTAAAAACCTTCGAATGTCAACTTTTCATTTGTATTCTTTATCAAATTTTGTAACATATTATTTTCACACTATAATAGTTTCTCATTTTATTTGAATTTTCGACAAGTCGTTTTACTCAGTCTAATCGTGTAAAGGAGGCTGTGTCATTTTTTGTAAAGTATATTTAAATATAAATTTCAGAACAAATAGAATTTTATAACACTGCTTCCAGTTCCATTGGTTAGAAATGAATCAGCCGAGTAATTTATTACCTTCGACAGTGTTTGAATATTTTCCATTTTCCATCTTAACAGTATGTGTAGGGTAGTTATGTTATGCTGATATTACCTACACTTTCTTATTTCTTTTGTTACGTGTTTGAGGCTGCAAAAGTTGAATGATTTTTCATTTAATGTACTTTAATAGAAGTACTGGAATTAGATAAATAAAATTCTGGCTGGCATAAAAAATTTCAATTTCATTTAAAGTGTTAATGGATCTTGTTATGCTGCTACTACAGTTGCATGCAAATTGTTGTAATTTGCTTCCGTCTTTTACAGAGGAGTACCGTAGCACGTTTGTTGCACTACCTTGCATTACCAATCATGAATTGTTTTTTATCTTGCAGCGCAAGGCTGCCAAAAAGAATTGCCGGCTGACTCTATTCAATGTTTCTTGGTTCTGGGATTGTTTTTTTTTTTTGTTGTCTATCTGTATGTCTGGCTGGCTGCCTGGCGCATTGACTGCGAGTACTTACTTGCTCTTTGTTTAGTTAACTTGGTCATCTATGTTTTTATTTATTTATTTTTTTGTGTGTTTGTTGCTTCTACAGTTGTTTTATGAAGTTGAATCAACACTCGTGCCGAAAACGTGACCTAGCCAGCTAAAAAAATCTACACTTGTACCTTTTATATTAACAGACAGCACTGGCAGCAGCCAGCAGCCAGCAACTACTAATTCAAGCTGCTGCCTTACCAAGCAACAAACTCTAGCCTCAAGGCGTTTGGGCAATCTGACAAGTGAAGGTAAGAATAGAAAAAATAAACACTACGATGCTGCCTGCTCTGCCACCCGCGATTTGTAGCTTTTGTCTGTTTTTTTTTTTTTTTTACTATGAATCCAAGTTGATGTCTGTCTGCCTGCCTGCATGTTTATTATTTACATGAGCTACATGAGGTTAATAATTTGCACTGTGCATTTATAGGCTTGTGTACCTTTTTGTCGTTGCTTTGTGCTCGTCTGCACACTGTGTTTGTAGGCTTGTTTTTATTGTTGATATTTTGGAGATATTTTACCTTGGCACTGGTCATAAAGATAAATTTATACGTAGGTACATACATAGGTATGTGTGGATGGATGGCTGGATGTGATGTGAGTGCATATAAACATTGTACGTTGGATAAAGCTGTTGTTATTTCTCACTTTTAACTTAATGGTACAATATTAATCTTAATTTTCTCATGTGGTTGCTGTAAGCCAATCCTTTGCTATACACACACACACAGTCACACACACACTCGCACACAGGCACATGCCTACAAGTATGTAACCGTAACTTTATCTTGATTTTCACAGTGTCTTAAAAAAACTGCATATTTGTATGTATGTTTGTGTGTATGCTAGCAAACACGAAGATGTTAATGTACATGTGTGTGTGTGTATGTGTGCTGCATAAATACTCGTTTATAAAAATAAAGCAAGTGCAGCTTGTTTCCATTGGCAAAGATATATACGTATGATCATTTTTATAGCAAAAGAGATGGTCTCATAAATCAGAAGCGAGCAGTAAAAAAGCTCATAATCATTATTGATTTCTTCGAAGCGTGACCCCCTACATTAATCCTAATTAGGTTAATTGTACGAGTGTAGATTTCGCAAGACCCTTGAGATGGCTAAAGTAAATTTAAGAAAATATGTATTTTCATATTTACTCGTACTTTAGTATTGTAAATTGTGCACTAACCCTATTGAGCTGAATTGGAAAAAAAGTGTATTTGGGAAATTTCTTAATAAAAATGCTTAAAATTATTCGTTTCTATTTGTGATTAATAAAAACCGAGTTAAACAAAATAAAAGTAAAACTTTATTAGAATTTCTTAAGTATTCGTACGTGTTTTATATAAATAAAAACAAAATTATAAATGTATTTAAATTTTTAGAACGTTATGCTTGGGCTTCCCCGAAACACGAAGTATTAAATTCTTCTATCGGTACCAGCTCTAATGTGGGGATTCGTAATATGAAATTTTTCAAATTCCTCATTTCAGGTGACCCCACAAATATTCGAGAACAATTAGGTTTGAATGCTTTAATATAGTTTTTACGGACAACTTGTCCGCCAATTCGCATTTTGTGCCATCAAGTACCACCAAAAATGCAATATAATTGAAACTTGGCTATGAACGGAGATATGCGACTTATTATGAATATTTTACGTACAACTTGTCCGCCAATTCGCATTTTTTGCCGTCAAGTACCACCAAAAATTCAATACAATTGAAATTTTTGTATTAAAAACATGATTTTGGGACACAATTCAATACAAAACACTTGGTTTATTCATAATGTGCAATTTATCTTTGTAACAGGGTTGCCCCTTGGGTAACCCTACAAAACCCAGCCAGAGTTTATTGGGCATTTAGTATTAAAAACATTAAGATTTATAAATAAACTAGATAAACCGGCGAAATAAGTTGCAGCTACAAATTTTTTGATTATAACTTTTCACCAGACTTTATTAATAATCTAAAATGCAGCTTCAACTCGTTGATATTATTATTATTGACTGCACCGCGTATGATTAAACTATCGTTTGGACATTTTAATTAATTATTGTAAAGCGCGTAAAGTGCGTATATATAAAATGATGATGGCCTGTCCGGGCATGATACTTGGGAGCTCTATACAAGGATTTAAAGTTGCCCCTAATACTTGTACAAATAATAAACAATGCATTTGTAGCTTCAAGTTGAAGAATTGACAGCGTATATTTCTGCAGTGGTTGTTGGCGTAGCTAAGTCTGGCACAAAAATGTTTTCTTTTAATTTTGATTTGCTTAGTTAACTTTCCTACCCACATCACACAAATATATGTAGAGCGGTGGAAACGTTGAATACGCAAAACTTGCAGTATGTTGATTGCGTCATTTCGACTTAATAATCTCTTGATACCCAGCCTATGTAACGAACAGCAAGAAGGCACTAAGCTTTACGATTCGCGAAATATCGAATGATTTTTTGTTTGTAAGTATATAGAAACCCAAGTTTATTTACTCTGTAACGTTGGTTAAAGTTAATAAATTATTTATTTTCAAGAAAAATTCTTTCGATTGATTTGGGTAACTCGAAGGGTTAGATGTGTCTAGCAAAACTCCACGAACAACACGATGTTGCTTAGTTTCTTCTGCTTGTAATAAAATTATTGTTGTTTTAATAATTTATTTTTAAACTTTAATTAAAAGAAAATATTACAGCGTTAATTCTTCTTATTTACATTCAGCGTGCACTCATAGCTTACTTTATTTTGAACAGCTGTTCAATGAAGTGAACAAGAATCTCCACGGGATATGCATGATAACAATTTTCACTTCTGATCCACGATAGGGATGACTACTTATTTGTAATTAAAAAAAAAGAAGTGCATTCTATTTCATACTTCAATCATTGTCTTTCAATTATCGTCACAACGATATCAACACAGCAGTTGTGTTTAAAAGCGTACAAACTGTCTTGAAGGTTTTGCTACTTTAAACTACATTATCTCTTCGCTTTATTTGTATCAGCAAAATATGTCTGTTGTCAACGATTTCACATAAAAGAAATTTCTTTTAATAAAAAAAAAAACAGTAAATTATTAAAACAATAGCAGACACTGATAAAGTCGTAATTCTGAGTGTTGAAGGCTACTTAGTTGCTTCATAAATTTATTTATCGATAAGACGAGTTGTCTATTTTAATCAATACAGCATCATGTTCACAAAAATTGTATTTCAACTGTAATTGCAACAAAATAAAAATTTCGTGCTAAAATGTTGAAGCAATAACCTGTTATAAAAATCTCTTGAATAAATTAAAATAACAAATATATTATTTCGTTTTTTTTTTCATTAAATAAAATGGAAATCTTTGTGTTTTAAAATTTACACTTAATTTCTTTTCATTCAGCTTAATACACAAAATTAATATCTACATAAATAATTAACACGAATCATAGATGTTTTTGCTATAAACACCAGTCATTCATGCCAAATTGATTATAATAAAAAAACAAAAATAAAAGCACCAAAATGTAAAGTCATTCGTGTAAAAATGTTGAAAGTTTAATTTTTCTAAAAATATATGTGCAAGAGAATGCCCACAAACTTAAACCAAATTAGATGTAGAGAAGTTTTACTTGGAAATCTGGTCAAAACAAAAGACTTAAGATACAAACTTATTAAATTTACACAGCAAAAATTGGACAGAGTAAAATTAAAATCATTTCGTAAATGAATTCAAAAAGGATTGGAACTTAAATGCATTTATGAAATATAAAGCCGCATATAAATTCACACAAATTTAACTTAATAAAATTGTTTTTTTTTCGATCTTGTATTAATTTTTCTTGGACTTTTTTATCTTAAGTTGACGAAGTCTAGAAAATATTTACAAAACTTAAAGGAGCTTAAGTTCCTGATTTGATATTCCGCAGGGCGAATTGATGTAGATTTTTGAAATGAATTTTAGTCATCCCTTGTAAGGTTTGGTTTGGAGACAAACCAATTTCGGCTATGTGCCATCTGCAGTGCAATTTTTCGTCCTCGTGGCGGATAGGGCTTAAAAGCTTTTTTCGCTATTCATATACGAATAACACTACCGCACTCCACACTCATATCGCCGATTCTCTAATGCTTTGAAATTTTTAGTTGCACTATTAGATCAAATATTAGGCACTTATAGCTTATATATAATCGCATATAAACTTACACTTTCTGTCTTTAAACTTCCCAGTCGATTTCTAATTACATAGTCATTTCAGTTATTCTGCTGCTCTTTTCAACAAACAGTTCACAGCCGATCAATATCTTTTCGTGTAATTTATTGACACTCAAAACCTCTTTGTCACCAAACCTCGCAAGGGATTACGAAATCGGTTTTTTGGGCTTACAGCGGTAGAATTTTTCGATATGTCGATTTTTCGTATGTCAAATAACCCGGTGGAAAGTCTTATCGTAGTTTTTAGTGAATTTTATTTCCTATGTACTCGATTAGGGATGATAAATTGCTGCTCAACGACACAGCATAAATCATCGGCACTTTGCTTATTCAACGTTTGAAGAACGGTTTTCTATAAATGCAAGTTCGCTGACATAATGGCCCACATGAAGACCACAGCATCACGATGTGAGCCTGTGATTAGAATGTAGTTCTCTTGTAGTACAAAGTAATGATATACACATAATTAGTTCCTTCCCCGAACTCGTTAGTATAGAAAACATAAAAGACAGGAATGTATTTCGAAACATTTTAAAAGAAATTTTGTTAGCAATTGTATGTACGTACTTCCAGTAGGCCTCTGATCATTAAACACACTCTTCTACAGCTCCTTTTCTATACGTCGATCATAATATAATTAACTATTTATGGCGTTATTGTAATTAATAATTCAAGGCAGAATCGATTGTAAGAGTTTCTTAAGACCAACGTAAAACAAACCAATTATAACAACCCATGTGAACAAATATAGTTTTTAATGTTTTTCATTCACTACTGTAAGTCACGAATACTTTTGTCCAAATGAAACTCGAACTATTTAATTTTTTAGTTTTATTTTGTCAAACAAGTTAATCTGAAGTTTTTTTAAATAAATAAATACATGACATAATCATTGACAATTCTTTTTTCAATTTCGTGATTGAATGAATTTTTGGGCAGGGTAGTCCTTCAAAGGATTCGGCAGCAAATTGACGATGGCTTTTGTTCATGAGTGTACATTAATCTGCAATAAATATAAGCAAATAAAGGTTAAAGATTTTTTATACTCTAAAAACCGTACTCGGATTTTTTAAAATGATAAATTTACGACTGTATTAAAAACCGGTTAAGCGGGTTTTTATAAATTTAAAAACTCGGGTTTTTTTAAATTTTAAATATTCGAACTTTTCAAATATTCGAACCTATTTAAAAAAAGTCGAATAATCGATCAGTTTAGTTGAAAACCCGTTGAAAAGTAAA
The DNA here is from genome assembly GCA_963932375.1 of Phania funesta. Classification (NCBI taxonomy): domain Eukaryota; kingdom Metazoa; phylum Arthropoda; class Insecta; order Diptera; family Tachinidae; genus Phania; species Phania funesta. The sequence goes on from OZ010652.1 coordinate 126,769,807, forward strand.
AGACCTACAACACTAACCAACCAACTACTCATCCAGTCAACCGTCCATCCAACAAAAACAAACAACGCAAGAGCCACTCTTAAATCATATGCTCATATTGACAAAAAAAAAACAGCGCATGTAATAAAAAACAAATTAAATTACCCTAATCCGCGCTAAGCACAGACTCCAAGACAATTAAGAAAAAACCAACTGACTCACACAGAGATTCTAAAACTATTTGAAGAAATTCCTAAGTCATCTTAAGGGACTAAAGAAGATTTAATGGATGGCGGAGAGAGAAAGAAGTGTCTGCTCAATACCACACAAGGCAACGTAAAAATAATAGTTTCCATGCGCACTTCTACATTCTGTTGTGTGGCTCTGTTTGTTAAAGTTCGTGTGTGGCTTGGTTTGGTTTGCTTTGGTTTCGTTTGAAGGAGCACTTGAATGTAGAGGAATGGGAATAGAGGAAGATTTTCATTGTTGACGACTGAAACACTTTAAGTGATTTATTTAATAAGTGCCCAGTTTATTGGAAAGTTCTTTTTACATTTTCCTATTTCTTTTTTGTTTCCTAGTGATCTTACGGAAGATCAAGTTAATGGAAGAAAATTTTGTATTAATGAATTGTCAGCCGGCAGGTTGGTCGATCGATTGTTCGATTGGTCGATTGGTCTAAGTTTAAAAACAAGAAACCAAATAGAATAAGAAGTATGTAGACAATCAATGTGAGATTAATCTGGCCTTTGTGGTGACACATGGCCTCCGCACACACATACATTAATAAATATAGAGGTATTTTCTACAACTCAGTGTATGCCCATGTATGTGGTTGGTAGGTTATTTTACTTGCAGTAATTTAAATTAAAATAAAACTAAACAAAAGAAAAGAAAAACACATTAAAAATGGACTGACTGACTGGTTTATTTACCACGGGCTGGTTGAAAGAACTTAAGTACACAGGTTAGTGTTCTTTTTTTGTTTTTTATTTTTATTTGCCAGCACCTAAAAGTTCTTCGCTGCGAATTATTTGCAAGTTAATTTTAATTTTAAAATATCAAGTGAAGATTTTTGCGAAATATAATTTTTAATTACTACTGAAGTCTCACATCAAACTGTCCGTGTATTCTTTGGTGTTTTTGAACATTTTTTCTTGGACAAGTAAATTTAGCCTTGGGACGTATCTTAAAAGACTGAATAAACAAAAACACATTTTTAAAATAATATCTAGAAGATTTTTAACTGAAGCAGAATTCAAATCTGCACTTTATTTATTAAATTGGCTCTGGCTTTCGAAATATGCCAGGAAGTATCTTGACATATATTAGTATAACTTGAGAACGTATTGTTCTATTAGACCGCATAACAAAATCGCAAATCCCCACTAGAATGACCTTTGAGTTATAGTAACATTATCTTTAAATCTTCTTTGTGATTTCAGAGATATCGAGGAAGTTGTGGCAAAAAAAACAACATTTTTGTAAGCAAAATTTAAAAATTATTGATTTAAAAAATTCATAAGAAATATAAAAAGAAAGCTTTATAAGTTTCAAACAAAAGAAGCCATATTTTATTAAAATCGAAGCACAAGTTTTGATTTTATTCACAAATAAGAGAAGACTCCTTTCATTTGGAATAAAGTTGCCATATGTACACAACCGTACGCCACTTGCAAATACGGCAACTTTGGTCCATCGATTTTTCTATTGTTTTTGGCACAAGTTCCACAAAATCTCTGAAATTTCTGCGCAGTTTTAAAATTGGCAAGTCTGAACGATAATTGTTGTCGAATTTTGGATTTTTAATATTTGTCGTGCAACCGCCACAAACATATATTGTAGTAAAGAACATAATATGGTTGTTGCGACAATGCCACAATCATGTTGTCTCTTTGCGCATAGTAAAGAATCCATGCACCTACTTCTTAAGGGCTTTAAACTAGTGGCGAGTCTATGTTGGCAGTTTTTGCTACGTCCGTAAAATCTGTTGTCAATTATTCAGGTACTGGAACCAGATCACGTTGGAGAAAATACACGTTTTAGCAGCATGTCGAAATTATTACTAAAATGTGCTCTCGTTAATGCAAACGTTGAGAGCGTTACGCTCAGTTTCGATCGGCATACCATAGCTCAACGTTTTTGATTATCGACAATGCCGTTGTACGATGAGTGGGCTATAGAGCATTAGGAAGAGTACGCCAATTTTGGTGCCAAATTATCTTTAGCGACGAGGCTTATTTTTGTATCAGTGACTATAGTAATACGAAAAATTATAGTATATGAGGCGACGGCAACCCACGCGCGATCCAACAGGTTGCAATACTTCTAGCAAAACTTACTGTTTGGGGCGGATTTCGGTTCGGTTTTATAATACATATATCCGTACTTCTCCGAAAACCACGATGGCTTCGCAGGATATCTTTTTTTTATTTTTTATTTTGGACTTGGTAATGTTGACTTTGAAGATGTCAGTCGGTTGCGGCTTAGAGGAACCGAGACACCATCGCAATCGCTGTTTTCGCAGAAGAAAAAAGTGGTGGACATTTGAACGATGTTAAATTCGGCACAGTGTCATTTGTACATTGGACCGGATCGACCCTTGTACAAAAAATAGTTGCACCAGTTACCTCTCTAGGACGATAACTTTTTCAAAGACGATTCTAAAACGCCCCATTTAAATTTTTACCACGCCCTTGTAGTCCGTCCGATCGAAACATATAGCATACATAGCTGCCAGGCACCCGGTCCCACCCGGTCCCACCCCTTGCTGAGGGGTTTGGATCTCCTGCAGTCAACGAATGACATTGACAGCTTGCGTTGCAATGCAGTGAACCTCCCCGCTTTGGGTATAAACCACAGCCACCGCGTGCACCCCCGAAGAAGACTCACCAACAACCAGTCTGGAACCGAAGTTCCAGGGGCTACTGGTTTCGGTGGTACCAATTTACACTCTCGCTACTGGTCGAACATAGAAGTCATACCTTCTTCCGGTTTCAGGCTCCTGACCAGAACTGGTGCCCCTGTTTTCCCCCAGTGGAAATCCATCAAGGTGGCAGGGTTCACCAAGATGATATATGCCCCCGGGGGGAAAACCTCTGGTATATCGAAAAACTTCTATATTAAGAGAGAAGGATAAGATATTGCGGAAGTGGTATCGAGAGTTTGATTAAAAAGAAACAAATAGGGCGCCAATTTGGGAGTGGAAAACAATGAATATGTTAAAGGCCAGGATTATATAGTTTTAAGAGGGATAGCCGATGGCTTGCGTAAAATTGGTTATTAAGGGCGAAAGGATCCGAGATATCAGAGGTCATATCTATAATTTGACGTCCGATTCAAACCGTTTAAACTGCCGAGACAATAAAATAAGATCAAATAAGCTGTATGTAGGGGCGTGGCAGACATGAACGTCATGAATCGCCTTTTCAATATCTTTCATTCTAAGGACTGACTGGAGCAATATTTTTTAAGACTAATTCTAACGTACATGGGCCTTTCAAGTACAAAATTAATTTCGTTAATTCCTCACACACAGCTTGCTTTATATGACTCATAAGCACTGGGTAGCTTTCGAAATCTATAAGCAAATGTCTCAGAATTTGTTAATATGTATAAGTTATATAACATTTAATACTTTTGCATAGCAAATATTCAAAGTTTAACCTTGGCCCAAGTTTTCTCTTAAATTAATTGAAATGAATAAATGGGTGAATCATTCGGTGGTAGAAAGTTATTACTCATTGATCAACACTAGACCCGATTGTTGAATAAAAATGAACACAAGGTCTAAAAAGTTTTGCAACTACAAATCAATATTGAAAATAAAAATAAACAGGAAAAGTTTATACTGATAATAAGTCTCTCTCTCTCTCTTTTGTATCATTCTCTTGTCATTGATAAAGCATCGATTTGAATTAAATCTCTAGATTTATCTCTTCATAGGTATTTGAGTTTTTAATACCGTTAAGATTCAGTTACGCATATGAATAAACAAAACGATATTTGTTACAAATAAGCACAACTCTTAGCGCATAAATTCATGCTTCTCTTTTACAGGCGCTCTCCAGCTTTGTTCTCTTAAGAATATTGCACAAAGCAAAATAATAACAATAAACAACAGAGTGCAAGCAAAGTGAATATTGCAGACAACAGCTGATTCGTTGAAGATGTTGAATGCAACCAGTTGAAGACACGCCACAACAATTTTGAGATGTATGCGTGTGTGCAAAGTTGCCAGATGAAGTTGGTAAACAGTCGCCAATTTTCGAGTTAAACGTCGTCAAAAAGAATCCTTTATGCTGTAAAAAATAATCTAGACTCTAGAGAAATACAGATTTAAAAAAAAAATTTTTTAAATAATTTTGTGGATTTCTTTGTCGAAAATGTCGAAATATATCTGACGATTTACCGATTTATTATTCCGAAAAATTACAAAAAAAAAAACTGCTGACGGCAAATAGTATCGGCAATTTAGTTTTCAAGAGAAATTTATACATATCGGTCTATTGTCCCGATGATAACAATAGTCTTGGAGGGTTTTACATTTCTATTACAAACCGATTGGTCTGACGAGGTATCCGTCTAGCCCCTTTTTACTTTATTTTTTCTATGTAGTTTCAAAGGTTTGTATAAAATTAAATTTTTCCACTTTAAGTATTTGCATTTTTGTTACACAGGTGCTATTCAACACACCACAAAAATAATTTCATCTGTTTTCATCGACTGAGTTTGTTATGGCGCACAAAGTGTTTCGAATCTAGAACTGCTTTCGATTCTTCCATGCAGTCCTTTGCCAGGACGATTTCCATCTTCAGCTTAAGATTGTTTCAAGCACATGGCAATCGTTTCTTTTTTAAATTTGTTACTGAATTTCCTCTACAAACTTTAAATATTTTTTTTAAATTGTCACTATTAATGCAAATCGTTAAAAGTTCTTTTTAGGCTCCTAAAACCGTCAAAAGGACGATAAATCATTAAATAAGTGGTTGTATGTGAAGCAATTAAGTTCACCGACACCTGTACAATGTTCACCCAAAGTGAGCATGCAGCGTTTTTATTCTAGCATAAGCGATTTTTGTAATATATTATTTATATAATTTTTACCTTTGTTACTATATTTTTTTTTTGGTAAATGAAACTAATATTTTAGCCAAAATAGTTTAGCCTTTTGGTAGAAATATATTTGTTGTGATGAAAACAATTTATTTGAAGCGGTTGTGACATGATATTGAAAATTATTGCATTCGTGGTGATTTTACATTTTCAATTGTATTCTTGGTAACTGAGCTGCAGCACATAGAGTTATTTTCAGATCAATCCCCTTGGCCTTTAAGATTAATATAATTTGCAGTAAAATAGCAAAACGGTGCTAATATCATCAACTTAATGTCATCTAGCACTTTTAAACAAAAAATTAAAATTAATTACTTACAAATCGATTTGAGGACTAAATTAACAGTCCGGGGGCTAGGAATTCGACAACAAGCAAAGGTCTTAAGTGCTTTTAATTTTAATATGTAGGTGATACAAAACCACTCAATCGCTCGCATGCGCAGTGTCATAAGTAACTCTTTAGCTAAAGCTACACATTTATCATAAAAGCAGGTATTAAGGTATTTTTGCAGCCCTAGAACATTGTTCTGAGAACCCGATTTTTAGAAATTTTGAGTTGTGACTGTTAAATAGTTATCACAAATTATTTTGACATTTGAACATCTGCTGTGTTAGCTGAAATTTTCATTCCATACTCGCATAACATTTTTGTAAAACAATTACTAAAATTAAAATGTGCCTCCAGCTAACAATCCATGAAAATCCTATGCTCTTACCGATTTTCCGGCACATTTAATGGGTGTGATGTATTCCTCGATTATTTTCTCTGAATATTTTTTTTTGTTCAGACTTGAACGGGGGCTGTTAAAATAAATGACATTTTCAGTGCTTTTGAAATTCAAGCAAGTGTTTAGTTTTTAAACCTAAAAATTGTAATTTAACATAATGTATCAGTTGCTTTTGAATGTAACAAGATGTTTTTACTCACCAGGGAAAAACACAAACATTTCCAGACCATTGGCTGTGCTGGTATGCTAGCGTATAGCACCGGCTAGGGCTTGCCGTCTTGAGTTGGTTCTTGCCAATGTTATCCGGGGATTATCAGAAACTACACAAAAATCCATACCAGCCATTTGAGGACTTCAAAAAATATAAAGGATGTATACTTTTCCCTCCCACTAGAGGTCAGAAGACCTTACATTGGCAATAAAACGATTGCAAAAAAACCAAAAAATTCAAAGTAAATCCATCCGGTTTTCATCATATCTTATAGCAAAGCTTTCGTTTCCACCATACTTTTTTTCTTGAAAACGAATTGATTTTCATCTTATAGCTGATTGATTATCTTGCCAGCATAATTTTAAGCCTAAATAACGCTAGTGAAGGCAACACTGTTGGCCACAGCATCTTCAGAAAGAAAGCTCTCTCTCTTTCTCTCTCTTTTGTGTGTTTATTTGTTTGGCTTAAACCACAAAACTCTCATGTAAATATTTTTATTACTTCAAACTTAGCTTGTACGCAAGTGTGTGGCAGAGACAGTTTAAGTCTTGTTTTCTACCACTTGGAGGTTTTATTTTTAAGTTTAACACAATTACGGCACAGTTCCGTCACAAGCTTCCACAAGTGCGGTTCGTTCGTTACGCTTGGTGAAATAGATTCGCAAATAAGTGTTTAAAAAAATAAAATACCAAGAAGTTAAAGAAAAAAATCAAAACATGTTGTAGTATTACACACATACTCGTACATACTTTCATATTCAGAAATACTTACAAACATCTCACTATATGTTACACCTAGTACATGTGTCCGTCCACTGGATACGTTTGTGTACACAAATAAATAATTGCAATATCAACTTGGTTGAAATACAAGTTAAAGATCATTTCGATATTAATGATAAATGGCATTTTTAAAAGAAAATTACTTTTACCTCCATGCCTCAATCAATCACTAATAAATAATACGTCCTGGCAATACGAGTAATAATAACAACAACAACAACAACAATAATAATAAGGAGAGAAAAGTGCAATAATAATCTTAAATGGAAGGTGGTGTTTCTTCAAATAGAAAAATTATTGTAATGAAAAAATAATAAATAGGTAAAGTCTACAAATCAAATCAAATCAAATCAGTGATGATAATGAAATATAATTAACACTCGCAGGAGTATTTTAAAATTAGTCAGCTACTGAAGCGCTGCCATTGCACGCCCTGAGCTTGAGTGCAAAAAGTGCGATTTATTTTTACACATTTCGGTTTTGAAAATTTCATTTGAAAGTGAGAGTTTTTTTAATGATGATTTTTTTTTCTTTTTTTTTGTTGTTCCTTTTTTAGCAAATAAATTGCTTGTGAAAAGTTGTGCACTTTTTTTTTGCTTTGATCATTATTGCATAATTATTTATGCAAAAGACGAAAAAAGTGGTGCGCACGCTTTTGAAATATTAAAAAGTGGAAAATGAAATGCATATTTGCATTGTGGTTTGCATGAGTGGTTGTCAACAAAAAGTTTATGCCGTCTTTTAATAAGTGAATGTCGGAAAGTGTGCATTACGAACTGAAGCACGTAACGTTTATTACAAAATTTCACAGGAAAAATATTAAGTCGGTCAAGATCGAATGTGCGGCAAAACAAAAATTTACATAAACGACATTAATTTAATGTCTAAACTTAATGATAATTAATAATTTAAATTGTCCACTATGAGTACTAGCTGCTTCATAAAAAAAATATATAATTATTAAAAAAGGTCCCCAATAAGGGAGGACTGGATTCAAATCTTAATAATAAAAGAGTGTCCACTATTGCAAGAGCCTTCCCGCCAAGCTTTGTTTTCAGTCTCTGGTGTCCATGAATTTGCAGTAAATCGCGCGCTAGAGTGTCAGGATGGACCACCAGTTTGCTTACGTGTTTGAACGAGTATGTTTTTGCTACTTCCTGGACAGTGGGCTTTTCTAGATTTTTGTATATGTTTTCATTTCTTATGTACCAGGGGGCGCTTACGATAAGTCGTGAAATCCTAGACTGTCTTCTTTGTACCTTCTGAATATTAGATGTGCAAGCAGTACCCCACAGCTGAATGCCATACTGTCCATATGGGTTTTATTATGGATTTGTATAAAAGCACTTTGTAATCCAAAGCCAGGGCTGAGTTAGAACTTATTAGCCAATGCAGTTGATTTGTTCGAAGCTTTATGGTCGTTATTTTTGCCTCAATGTGACGGGAGCTAGTTAGGCGTCGATATAGGTAAATACTCAAATACTTAACGTGCGTTTCCGCTAGAACCATGGTATTTGCTGTTGTTATTGGTGGGCAATTTGGCCTTCTTAGGGAATAGGGTACGTGTACGCCTTTCGATGGGTTTACCTTTATTCTCCACTTTTTCAACCAGTCCTCTAGCTTATAAATGTGCGACTGAAGTTGTTGAGATGCAACTTTCGGATCATTATTAACACTTATAATTAAAGTGTCATCTGCAAACGTTGATGACGTAAGTGAGATATAATGGCGACCCTAGAATACTTCTTTGAAGCACCCCTTCAGAGATTTCCCCTTTTTTTTAGAAAATTGATTCTTTGACCTTACCTTAAACGTTCTGTTTGTTAAATAGCTTTTCAGAAGTTTGGTGAGAGTGTGCAGGTAGTACTCGAGTTATTTTCGTAAGCAGCCCATCATGCCAGATTTTATCAAAAGACTGAGAAATATCTTATTTTCAAATGCAGATCTAATAACGGTGGCGATTCTGTGGTCTTTCTCAATTGTACTATGATTTGCCGTAAAACCAAACTGATGATCAGGGATAATGTTTTGCTCAGCAAGATAAGGCCTTAAATACGAAACGATAAACTTGTCAAACAATTTTAATAAAATTGACACAAGGCTAATGGGCCTGTACGACATAATCTGACATAAGCCCTTGGCTGGTTTAGGGATCATTACAATTTCAGACATCTTCCAATAGCATGGGAAGAACCCAATTCGCCACATTGCATTAAATTCGAACAGTAAAATTTTCAAAACATAATTAGGTAAACACCTTATCATTGATCCGGTAATACGATCAGGGCTGAGCGATTTTCTCATAACTAGAGTTTTCAAATATCCATATTCCTGAGCCGGCGTTGAAACTGTCTCCAAGTGGTTATTTTTAATTCATTTGCCACTAGAATATATATTTTTAAACGCATATTATAGAACTTTATTCTTTATGTATCTTTCGATTATTTCGAAAATAATCGATTAATCGATACATCTTTGCGAATAATGTTGCCAACGCTAAAAACAAGCAGTGTAGTGTCTGCATTAAAGGACTACTGTTTCTAATTTCATTGGCCCATTTATGCTATTATCTGCGAATGTATAGCGCCTTCGCAATTTCGCATGAAACCAAGAGGTTTGATTTTAAAGAAGAACGGACCAATAATGCTGACGGCCAAAAAACCTCACGAAAATACATATTATTTTTTTTGTAAATGTTTTTCTGCCTGGCCATTCAGCGAAAAACGATTTTTCTGGTCGCGATCATGAACAATCAGGCCCTTGTTATGAGCAACATAGACCTTCGGCTGAGGTCGAAAGAGGTGGTCTATTTTTTAACCCCTACTGCCACACTTTACCCTTCCTGCCAAATTTAAAAAGGAAAGTAAGAAAAATAAAACAATAGCTTCTCTGTTTTATTGAAAGTTTAATGTTTTTGTTTTAAAGTTTTTGAAACATCTCGTTTAGTTTAAAAACTTCCAAGCATAAGACATTTTTTAGTTTTTCTTGAAATTTTATTATGAAAAAATTGATATTCAAATTAGCAAGAGAATTTTGAAATAAAACGAATTTTCCGTCAGAATGCTGATTTCAACATTGGACAGATGGACAGACGGGGATATCGTTAGTGAACTTTTCAACCTATGTAAATAATAGTTTTTAACAAGATTAATTAAAACAGCTTCGCTACATGTTATAAAATGTTTAAACTGGTGAGCTGGCTTTCTGTAGAAAATATATTGAAACCAAGAAAGCAAAATTTTTGGCCCCTTTTAACTATTTTTAATATTAGCACGGAATTAGTTGATTTAATTGCCGCCCAGTATTTTATGCTATTCCAAATGGTCGAGAATTTCACTCATTCGGATTGTTCGCAATATTATATTTCTATCAGCTGAGACTAAAAAATAATTCAAACATTTTAGCTCCAATGTAAAATCTTCCCAATTTTTTAACCGCCTGACTCTTTGCTCCATTAGTGAAAAAAGTCCTTGAGTTGGTATTTAGTACTAACGACCTTATACCTACGTACTTAAATTATAGCGAAAATATTTTAAAACGCAGACACCAAACACGAAATACTTATACTAAGTTTAGCCGTACACATTAATTGCACAATTGCCTTCATTGAGCTCAATTTACCATACAAGAACTTAATTAATAAATTGAGCACTTAGTACTTAATTGCCTCATTAATTGAATCAAGTTTGCAATGCAGCTCTTGTGAAGTGTGTTTAGTAAGCAGGAAACAACTTTGTTTTATTACAAATTCAAGGCATAATAATCAAGGCAACTGCATCACCAATACAATTACAATTTATTATTCATGGCAGTAATCACATTGACCTTTAGTAAATTTCATGAAATTTTTAACAAAAATACGTTTTATGTTAATAATTTTTTTAAAAGCAACTCATTTGTTTACAAATTTTCTTTCCATTTTTACAAATTCACAAACAGTAGTCTTAACGAACAAAATGAACATATTTTCAGCTGTCAAATGTTAATTGAGTAAGCTAAATTGCATAAGCTAAATGTTGCATGAACACCAAAGTCTATAATTCAAATTAAAATATAATTAAGACGTATATCTGAACATACTACTACATTTGTAACAATTTCCGAACACTACAACGTTAGAGGGACAAAAGCAAAATTCTACTCGACAGGCAACGAAAGACTGGACACTGTTGCCAAGTCGTAATACGGATTTAACATTTGCTGCTATTCGAAAGCCAGCGATAATCGAACATGGAGTGCCACTCACAATAAGGGCCTCATTTTAATAATAAAATTTTATCACTGGAACATGCCGCGTACTCGTAGAGCTGGCCATGGTGATTTAGCTGCAGTGAGTAAACAATAAGCAACAAATTTGACAGACGCCACCAATCGAATATGGCCGCCAAATTAGTCTAATCGAGAAGCATGGAACCCATATTCAAATATTCCATGCAAATATTAAATATGCAACAAACATTTCGCCTGTACTGGCAATCAACTGTTTAGCAATGAATTAACCAAACGGCCAATTAACTAACAAACCAATTTAAGTAGATCTTTAGCCAGGCATTTGACCAATTGCACGTCGTGGTAGCGACCAAAACAAACACTTAATGGCAAGAAGCCAGTTGGTATCTTTTAATTTTGTTTAATGAACAAAAACAAAACAAAATAAAAAAAAAATTGAAAAGAAAAAACTGTATTAAATATTTACATGCGTGTCACGTTGCTGTGTATCAAGTTCAAATTGCATTTACTGTCAACATAAAACGCAATGCGGTCATATCGTCGAACAAACAGACAGACAGACAGACAGCCATTCGAAACACAACCACGAGTACAACCACTTGTACTTGCGCACCGCTTGATTAAGAGCAGAAGACACAACGGAGATACAGAGATATTTACTTGTTGACTTGTTTCGACAAAAATGAGGGGCATCTATAGTTTATTAAAAAAACGCACGCACGCATGATTGCAAAATACTAAATAACTAGACTTGCTCACTTGCTCGCTCTCTTCTCATGTTGTTGTTATTTATTGTTGTTTAATGTAGTACTCGTATCGTATCAGCTAGCCAGCCAGCCAGTTAGTCAGCCACTTAGCCGTCTAGTTATTTATTTAGTAGCTTAACGTGCGGTTTTATTTTGTAGATTTTTTCTTTTGTTTTTGCTTTAGTGCTGACAACGGGCCTTATTGCAGTGTGCAAGTCGATGGTGGCTGAATGGATTTTATGACTTTTCTTGTTACTAGAAAATAGATAAGATGGATGGATGAAGGAGAGAAAAACGTGTTGAAATCTTAAAATTAACACCATTTTACTACTCTGCGCTAGTTTGAAGTAAATAATTAAAAATGTTGCAACCTTTATGTACACTCGCCATCATGGACACTAGCAGTGCAGACTATTCCGTATAAGGATGTAATTAACATACGATTATGTAGGACTAGGGTTCTCTGAAATTAAATGAATCCCATCCTCTTTTTAAACATTTTATATTCCCTGAAATTCATCAAAATCCTGTTTACGTTAACCCTACAAATATGCCAATAATCCAACAGCGATTGGATTAGAAACGCAATCTAAATTTCATTCCTATTTGGAGTGGAAATAGAAATGGGACAAACTTTCGGTCAAAAATACATTTTTTTCGAACAATGTTTTTTTGTTGCTTTTTCACAAACTCACTCACATTAAGAAAATGGAATTAAATTCCGTTTCGAATCCGAATCGTATCGGATTTCATGAACAGCCTGAATATTTTAAATTAAATTTGTTTAAGTGTTTACACAGCATATATAGAATGTCGCGACATATAATAGTATCACTTGAGAACGGTGTGTTCTATTTGGCTGGGTAAAAAATTCGAAAATCCGCATTAAACTTCCGCTAACATTGTCTTTCTGACCTCTTCGTGAATTAAGGAAAATTGTGGCGAATACAAAAATCATAAAAAATATAAAAATAATAAATCTCTGTTTAAGGTTTCAAACAAAACGAGCCATATTATGTATGTTAAGGTATTCTTCAATACTGTAAATAATTGTTTGATCTTGTTTATGACAATTTTCAGGCTGAGCTAAATTAATCGAATAATCGATAATTTTTTGGCGATTAATTGCAGATAATAATTCCTCAGTTTGCATAGGATATGTTCACGAAAACCATATTATGTTTTCTACAAAAATATATTGTTGTATCGAACATATAATGATTAGTGGAGAACATTTTAAACATTACTTTAAATGATTTCCATCCCTAAAAACTGCAAACTATTTTAACTCCAAAAAAATAATGCAATAACTCCAACCATAATATGGTCTTAATGGAAATTCGATGGCCTTAGTCGCCTGTGTTCCTACGTACCGCAGCCGCTGGTAATCTGTAACATAATTTTTTTACTTCTATAGTTCCAAGAAGACTTTATTTTTATTATTTACGATAATAATATTATTATTAATGTATGGGGGGATATCGAAGCAGACCACTTACTTTCTGGGTCCCTTTTCGACCCCCATTTCGCTCCTCAAATTGATTTCAGGGAACCGATCCGTAATCACAACCACCTTACTTTCAATTGAGTATCGTGCTAGCCCTAGCCTTTACTCTTGACTAAAGTAATTTCCGACTGTCGACACTCTTCCTCATCACGGAGTCTTTTGTAATTGCTAGCATTTGTCTAAGGCTTAGTTCCCCCATGGCATTCACATCTAACAAGTGTCTGCCCGTGGTCTTAAGCCTTATGCTAGCCAGTGCTGTACATTCACACACAATGTGCGCTACCGTCTCAGCCTCTTCCAGGCATAGTCTGCAAGTGTCATCTTCTACGACTTTCATCTTAGCCAGGTGGTACTTGAAGTTTCCATGTTCTGTCACTAACGCAGTGATCCAGCTTAAAGTGGCCCTATTATACCCGAGCACCTTGCTGGCCTTCCTGCTGAGGGGCTCTTTGAGCACCGTTCTAGCCTGTCTACATGTGGTATTCTCCCTCCACCTATTCAGGTGTAATGAGTTTACCCATTGAAGAACTTTAGCTCGCACTAGGCCATTCCCCAGGGCTACCCTGGGAAATCCACATCAGATCCCCTTTTTGCTAGTTCGTCTGCTGCTTCATTCCCAGCTGTGCCTATGTGTCCCTTAACCCACATCAACGTCACCTCATTCAACGATAATATGATAACCATATACTTAAATCATAAGATGTTGCTCTTAGCTTATGGTTCCCTCAACCATGTTTTGTTCTATGCGTATGAAGGCTATGAAGGGCTCTTAGGCCCAAAAAACAACTACAACATATAAAATTCTTTAATTGTCTTCAAAAGTTTTGCTGTATTTAACCGAGTGCAGTGGCGCCATATGGGTTAATTCAAATTTACATGTTGTACTGATTTAACGAAAATGTTTGGGAACATAATCGAATATTTCTCGAAAGCCAAAAGCCGGAAGTTTCAATTGCACAATTATTTAAGTTCTCGTATTTATCGAGTTGCACGTTGCAGCCCAAATTTATGCAATAAAAGACAACAATTTAAAGTGTCGAATATTTCGCAGTTTTTTTGTTTTTAAAACTTTTTATATTTTGATTGCTTTTATCGGCGTGAATGGGTTGGATCTTTAAGCTGTTACTCCCTTCAGATTGGGGGGTTTTTTTTTTGGCGAACGTAATTAAATTATGGCATTTGCTAGCAATTTTCCTCTTAGGATGGAGAAGGCACAATGAGCGGTAAGATCAGCAGGCAGAAGCAGTACAAGTTTAATATCGTTGTGTAGACTTTTAATTAATATTTGCAATAAGTGGAGAAACAGAAGTTTAGCATTTTAGTGTCACAAAAATCTTGACTTCATGGTCTGCAATCATAATGGTTAACTTACATACATACATACATACATACATACTCGTACACACATACACATTTACTTGTATGCAATAGTCTTTGATGGGAGGAAGTACATTAGAAGCAATAAATTGCATTATTGGACAGTAGATTTATGGATTTCTTGAGTTTTGGGTTTCACCTTTTAGACTTCAGCAATACAAAAAGGCAAAAAGACAAAACGGATCACCGTTCAAAGTAGAATTACTTAAAGAAAGCTAAAATTAATTAACTGCACATGCGGTTGGCTTAGAACACAGCAAGTAACACACAGATAACACACACAGCAACACACATGGTGCCAACGACCAATCAACCGCCATTTCAGAGCAGACAACTTGAAAGGTATTATCGCATCTCAGCACACAAAAAAAAGCCACTTACTCGTAAATACTTTCTTATAAAAACTTATTTATTTATTTAGATATATAAACCGGAGAAGGTGAAACGAACTATTATATGTCCCTGTTTGAAGTAACAGAAGAAGAAATGAATAGGCAGCAGCAGCAGCAGCAGCAAATTGTGATGGCTGAGTTTGAAGAAAGAAAAGCTTCTCCTTTTTTATTCTTTTAAATTTTGCTTTTCTTTCTGTTAGTTTTATTTATTTATTTATTTGTTTTATTTTTTTGTTGTTGTTATTGTAGTTAAATATTTTCTAACAATTTTTTCCCTACTTGTGAAAAATACTTATTGCTAAAGCATTGAACTTTGTCTATCTCTCAATGGTGTTGCTGCTGTTGTTCTGCTTCTTTTTATTTTTATTGAACTTGGCTTCAAGAGTATGAGAGGATCG
Source organism: Phania funesta (assembly GCA_963932375.1). Taxonomy (NCBI): domain Eukaryota; kingdom Metazoa; phylum Arthropoda; class Insecta; order Diptera; family Tachinidae; genus Phania; species Phania funesta. The sequence goes on from OZ010652.1 coordinate 126,785,272, forward strand.
AACGAGCGTACAAGCGAACGAACGATCGAACGATCGAACATGTTTTAAAAGTCGACTAATTAGTGTACGTGTTTTGTTACAGTTATCATCTGCTGTTATGTATGAAAAATTAAAAAGAAGAGAACAAAAAAAAAATCTGTTTTTCGGTTCAATTGAATCGGGATTGTGTGTGTTTTTTTTTATAATGGCATGGAGCAGCTTAGAAACTGATGTGAAAACCCACTGTAAAAGCAAAACGAAAAAAGGAAAAGAAAAGAAAACTTAGTCAAGTATTTTATTATTTTTTCCTCTGCAGTGCAACAAATGCGGAAATTGTTGGAAAATTGTTTACTAATGTGTCGCTAGTGAATGTTTAGCACGAGTGTTTGAGTTCAGTTGGAAGCAGGCGTTTTTTTTTTCTACCAACTTAGCTATCATTACAGTACACCGCGCTTGGATTGCAGTCTAACGTGGTGTGTGTGTATGTGTGTGTGTGTGTATGTCATGTACGCTTCTTCAAACAAATTAGACATAAAATTTAATTAATGCAATTTCTTATTCCAATGTTGATCTAAAAAGAAAATGAAATATATTCGTTCTACTTCTGTAACGATTTCAATTTGTTCAACAATTTCAACTGAAATAAGTAAAAAAGCTTTGTTTATCCTAAATAAATTTGGAAAGAAATCTTATTTATTTTTTTTAAGCTGGCATTACAATAATTTTATTGAAAAAAAAAATAAAATTGAATTGGCGAAATGTGAAAAGACAAAAATGGCTGTGTGAACGTGAGCATTTCACAGAAACCGTTAACACGATTTTATTACTATGACAGGGCTCTGAAGATGCTCTAAACCATAAAAAGGGTGGAAAGTCCTAATTTATGCAATTTAGGGGGTATCGAAGCAGATTACTTACTTTATGGATCTCTTCTCGACCCCCTTCTTTGCTCGAATTGGTTTCAGGCTACAAATTTTTAATTTACAACTACCTTACAAGTCTCGTGCTACCACTAACCCTTACGCTTGACTGTAATGATATCAGACTGTCTACTGGTGGCTGTCGACTTTCTTCCACATCAGGGAGTTTCGTGTTAGTTACTGGCATATGCCAAAGACCCACGTCCACCATGGCATTCACATTTAAGAAATGTTCTAAGCCTTATGCTAGCCACTGCTGGACACTCACACACAACGTGCGCTAACGTGTCAGCCTCTTTCTCAGGAGTATCTTTGAAGACTGACCCGTCCATTTCCTCCATGTTTTTTTTCGGCTTGGCTTCATTATCCATCCCTATCGGAATCTCACGATCGAACGCCTTAGGATTACCTTTAGATATTAAACCGTCCACCCGTTGCGAGGCATGCTTGTCCATCTGTTCCGGATTCCTTCCTTGGCCAATTAAAACCGGAGTTCTTCAGAGAATTCATACAATGTCTACAAATAAATAAGAAAACAGCACCATGCTTATCAATAAGAGAATACTCTTTAGAAAAACGAGGCTAAGGACCATTATTACAACTGGCCAATAGTTAAAGTTAGACAGATAATTCATTTTTCTTGACCGTGAGTGTACATTAGGAAAAACTGGCCGATAAGCTAAAGGGAAGATGATATTACTTTTAACTTTTAACGTCGAGTTTTTAGATTTGGAGTTGCCCTATTTTTAAAAACAACAACAACAACAACAAAAACAATTTTTTATTTAACTCGCAAATCACCAATTTCATTTATCAAAAGTAGTCGGTTTTCGCTCTTGCGCTGCCATATTTATACAAAGATTAATTTTATTTTACAAGAAAGTTCTAATAACGAATTATAGTTAAAGGTCACTTTAATTCTCACTTTAGCTAAAGTTACCTTTTACTAATGTGAACTTTAAAGGCAAGTTGTCATAATGGCCCTAAGAGTACAGTGAGTGTACAACTCTGGTATAAAAACAAATAAACTTAATACTAAACCGTACAAATTAAGAATTAAATAAAACCTGCATTAACCTTTGTGAGAGCCAGGAAAAGCCTTATTCAATAAATACGGTACTAAAGAAGCCGTACTAACAGTTTCATTTTGTAGCTCCTTCAAGTATTAAACTAATGTGTTTACATTTCATTAATCTGCAGAGGCTTAAAGCCTGAAATAAATAAATAAAATTGTAAGACGAGAAAATTATATAATTTATTAATTATAACAGAAAACATAAAATTGTTGTTCACATCATTAATATTTGCAAAAAAAAAAGAAAACAAAAACAAAAACAAAACTTTTACCTTAAGAGTGAATAAAAATAAAAAGGAAAAAACTTTCAACATGCCGCATATTTGTATTTGTTTTTCACTTTTATTAAAAGTCTTTCATATTTGCTGACATGAAAGTGGCATGAAAATGCAATCAATTCATGAAATAATAAAAATAACTCAAGTGTAATGCACCGAGACCGTAGTGAGTGTGAGAGGAAAACTGCTTTCAATAGAAACAAATAAAAGTCAAATGGAGAAATTTTAAAAAAACAACAACTTAAAAAAAACACAACAACAATAACTAAATCAGAAAGTCTTTAAAATACTATTTAACATCAATTAAAGCATCTCACTATTAAATCATTTTCTACTACTCACTTTTTTGTGTTTAATTTTGAAACATATTTATCATCGTGTAGAAATTATATAGAAAGAGAAATTATAATTCATTTCAACAAATTTCTTAAAACATCTTCAGAAAAAAAAACAGAATTGATACTGATCGATCAACAACTTACAGCAAGCATCAATTTATTTCCTCGCTCGTTCATCTGCCGATCGATGACTTGATGATTAAGCCTACATACATGAGTGTAAATTTAATAATAGGAAAAACCATAACAACTTGGTAAGTGAGTCAATTATGATAAATTAAGTTTTTAAACTCTAGTAGAAAAAACTAAAAAAAGAAATAGAAAAATTAAAAATAGATTTGTAAAAATGCCTTGTTACTGTTTGTTGTTGGTGTTGGTAAATAATTTGACAAAATTATAATTTGCCCCTTAAGCCAGCCATCAAGCAGAATAATGACAGAATTGCACGCAACAGTTTAATTTGCGTAAAATGACATAACAGCACAATCCAGCTGTTAAAGCCAAAGACATGTTCATTTATGTTTGCTCGGGGCTGTGTTAAACATTTTTGTTTTAAAAAACAAAATATTACCGATTATGCAATATTTTGGAGAAACATTCCCAGTAAAAGCTGTTTCTTGTGATTAGGAAACTCACTGTGTTATACACACACTCGTGTTTGGAAAACTCAATACTCCCAACTAAAATGAGATTTTAGTGTGGAATTGCGGGGCGGGGCGTATTGAAAAAGTTAAGAACAACTTCCGAATATCACCAGTCATGGTTTCTTGCTCCCATTTCATAATCGTTCTATTCAATAAATCATTCTAATACATTTTTTGTTTATGTCTGGTTGCTGTCTTACATGCTTCATGTATTTAAAAGTCATGTATTTAAAAGATTTAAAATATTCCCGCTCAAATTAATCATATGATAAATTTAAAAAATGTGTCTTAAGTCAAAAAAGGCTGTTTAAAAATTAATACATGCTATGCTGTATTTTAAAAAACCATAAATATTTTGTTCAAGTTAAAATTGGATCGAACTGTCAGGTATTCTTATGTCGATCACTGTCCGATTTCACCACACCACTCCATAAAAAAATTAAATATGTATGTTTAGTATTTGTGAAACGTTTTAAACCCCGTTTCAGTATTGTTCTGTTGTTGTATGTTGCGAGAAGTATTCGAGGAGCATTTCAGTGTTTAAAACGCTAGCTACGAAATAGCAGTAGCAACAAAAAAAACTATAATATGCTATAAATTCTACAAGTTTTGAAAATATATACAGTGCAGTAGAAACAAAAATCAAAATCAAATTGCTATGCTCGTAATGTTGAAGTCATGCCAGCAACGAAAACAGCACCAGCACAAATATCACAGAAATCACATTGACAGCATTGTGAAATGTTACAGCAACCGTACTTTGCACTAATAGGGAATTTTTAAATATAAATAACTTGATTTGTAAGTTTTTAAGCACCAGGTATTCGATTGTGATTTCTGCTTATCCTTTAGTTTTCTTTTCTAAATATTCAAGATGGTATAAAAATCAACCCTTACCTTGCAAGAATTTATGGGGAAAAAATCACATGAAGGTATACTGGATTTGTTTAATATTTTCCATTATAGCACTTAAAAATGAACAAATGGCAGGAGGCAGAAAGGTGACAGCAAATATTTGCTATTGCTGTGCTGTTTCCTTTTTTCAACATTACATAAACAGCAAAACTTTAAATAATATATAAAATAATTACAAATTGCTTTTCGACAGCATCACCACTTTTTATGAGTTTTATTTTACTTACGTTATTTATGGTAAGACTTTGTTCCTAAATTTAAATTCCTTTATTTATTCTGCCAAATCTATTTCGTCTCCCACGAATTAATCCCCCCCAGCTGCAATACACTTATGCCAACGTTTTTTCCAATCCTCGTAACAGTTGTTAAAGTCAAGTTCCGGAATAGCTGTCAATGCGCGTAGCGATTCACGTTTAATGTCTTCAATTGACTCAAAACGGTTTCCCCGAAGAGGTCGCTTGAGTTTGCTGAAGAGCCAAAAGTCACACGGAGCTAAATCAGGCGAATACGGTGGTTGTGGAATTGTGATTTCACTTTTCTTAGGCGTAAATGATCTTTTAAAATGGTTTTCATTGATCCCTCCGATATTACAACGATATCAGTAAGGTTAATCGTCGATTCTCGAACACCAATTCCTTGATTTTATTGACGTATTGATCATCAGTTGATGGCCGTCCTGGACGTGGTTCGTCGTCGACGCGTTCTCGACCCTCTTTGAATAATTTGTACCAATCAAAAACACTTGCTCGCGACATACAATTATCACCGAAGGCCTTTTGCAACATTCTGAACGTTTCGGCACCAGAAATTTCATTCCGCACGCAAAATTTAATGGACCTTTTAGGTTGAATAATTTCACTCATTGTAAAAATCGCCGAATGCACTTGTTGTACTTCAGAAAGGCAAGCGTATACAAAACACTAATGATTACTTTGATGTGATATTTGGCACAGATGTCACTGACAGTCACACTAACGTAGAAAAAAATGTTGGCGAATCGATTTCCGAGCGAAATGTAAATTAAAAAGTCTTAATATTTTTTGCCCACAGTAGTATGTATGCGGGTGTGTGTAACTGTGTGTTCTCAAATAACAAAAGACTTAAGCCACAAACATGAGTCTTGCGCCCAATGAATTCAAGAAGATAAATTTCTTTTTATTCTTTTTTTTTGTCAAATTATTATTTATTACAGGGTGTATAAATTGCAAACAAATCGTTAACAGATTTTTATATTTTCGACCTTTTGTCGCACTACTTAAAGAATATTTTCTTTAGTCCGATGCGATGAATATTTTAATCAAAGAGTTGCTTAGTAAAGAATTGAAACAAAAGCTTGAACTTGGCTAAAGTAAATATTAATATAATTTGCAAATTGTTTTGCTCAGTGTATTTGGCTAAATGATTTTGGTATTAAAATGCTGTTTGCTCATGCTCTACTTTTATTTTATTTAGTTGTTTGAACTTAAAAAAAAAGTAAAGTTGTTATCAACTTGATTACTGTGGAATGCAAATTTGTATGCATGCGTGACTTATTTGTGTCATTTTGGAAAGAAAGAAGAAAAAACAAGGAAATAAATGATGCAACATAAACTTTAAAAAAATGTTCACGAGTGAGTACATACCCACTTGCTCATAAAAAGATAAAATATCGGCTGGTGTTGCAAGACACACACAGAGAGAGAGAGAGAAGGAGAGTGATACATTCTCGTTAAACTTTTAATGATGACTGCTTGTTAATGTACGAGTAGGTTGAGGTGGGTTTTATTTATGTAGATATTTTAATGCTTCATACTAAAGCTTAAATTGTTATCGTTAATAAAATCTTAATGGGGTTGTTTCAAAAATTAACCTAAAAATCAGCATTCTTAAATTACCGAAGGCGTGTCGGTTTATAGTCTTTGTAAAAACAAATTAACAAACAAATTATCTACTTTTTGTGTAGCTAATTTGGTTACTTAGCGAATTACTTTCCATTTTCATTATGTACTGCATGAGTAAATACAAATACCAAACTGCATTTGAGTATAAGTAGATTAATTACGAAATATTTTAAGCAACCAATAGTTTTATATGTTTTTTTCTTAATAACCCCTTAATTTTGATTTTGAAATTAAAATCACTTAATATAAAAGTAAAAAAAGAAAGAAACTAAATTCCGATAGTTGATGAAAGTAAAAAGAAAAAAATGGAAAGTATTTTCTGTTAAAAAATCGTTTCGTATTTAAGATGATTAAGTAAGTTTGCACAATATTACTCGAACAATTTTCTGAAGTTAAAATAATAAAAAACTCTATTGACCGATTTTACATGTAGAGTCTTCTAGCAACAGAGTTTCTAACAGTGTTTAAAATGCCAGCTGTGAAATAGCAATAATACAGAAAAAAGACTGTAGTAACCTATAACAATCATGATGCTGATACTGTGCTGTGGAAAATAAATACAGTCCAGCAATAGCAAAAATAGAGAACTCTGTCTGCACTTCTTTTTCGTTAATTTACTTATTGCTATTGCTATGCTAGTTCTGTTGTAAATATGACAGCAGCATTACACCAATCACATTGACAGCATTGTAAAATGCTACGGCAAATCGTGCTTTGCACTAATATGGAATTTTTACAATATAATTCGATTTATTAATTTTTAAATACCGAGATTTCCAACGTAATTTCTACTTTATCTGTACAACAAATTTTGAATGTCGTATTTCAAACTAAGCCGAAGTTAATGCAAATATTTTTTATCGGACCATGGGGCCCATATTTTAGACTCTTTAGTTGCATTTTGCCATGCTTGATTTCTTTCGAGACCTAAGTTGCAATAAATGAGTGATGAACTTAAAATGTTTAGTGGCACTTTGTCTCTCCTTTACCCGTTCGGGAACTAGGGGTCCATTACGGCAATCGAACCGATGGATATCGCATGCTGTAATTTGCCCCGGATTACGGGCAACACTGCCAAGCCCATAAATGAATGAATTATGACTTCAAAGTCATTGCAAATAAAGTCCGTAAGCAAGTTAGTTTCACACCAAACTAATGCTGGCAAATAAAATTAAATTATTCTAAATTTTACACTTTAAATTGTCTTTTGTTTAAACTAAAGTGCTTCATTAAGATCCCAGCATTAAAATTTCTTTTATAATTAACAACTCTCACCTGCATGAAGGAGATGTCGTACGAGTATGTTTGTTTGTTTGCATGAACGTACATATGTAAATTCGAGTATAAATGAGAAGCTATTATTGCTTTGTTTCTTGAAACTACAACTTCATTATTGGCAGACAAGCACTTGCTAGCAACGAGTTGATTGCAAAGAAAAAAGATATATACCTGGGCATGTGTTTGTTAGCTAGTAAACATGTGTATGTGCGTGTGCAAATGAGTAACTTAACACACTTTTCTTTATCAATCAATCAATTCAATTCGCAACGCCACACGTGATCAATAATAATTCAACAGCATTCGATTTTAGAGAATTTGAATAATGAAGAGATGCCCAGAGTAAAAACGTTTTATTATATTTTTTGCATACAGAGACTCAAACAATGACTGCACAATAGCCGCATCAAATCAAACGGCGGGTGGCTTTTCGCAATGAAATTCGTTTGTCCGCGCGTGTGTGTGTGTGTGTGATTGAGTGTATTTGTTAATGAATTCCTCCTAAACGACTGGACCGGTTTTGATGAAATTTTTGGACCTTGTATTTTTTTTTTGCACGTTTTAACGAAAGAAAGAGAAACCAACCCAAATATGTATTACAGTGGCACTAGTTCTCTATAACTGAGTTGCAAAATAATTATTCAATTTTCTAAATCTTTTGCTTAATAATGATTTATTGTATATTTTACCTAACTAACCATCGTTAATAAATAACCACTTTTATTTTAATTGCTAAAAACAAAAGAATGATGATCCCCATCTATGTACATATGTGTGTGAGTGGGACTGAGCGAGTAAAGAATTTTAAACTTAATTAAAACGTGTTGATACTAGGAAAAATAATCAAAACTAGATTAATGCACATTTCTGTGGAAGGCTATTAACATTGATTTGCAAAACTAGATTTCATATACGAGTAGGTAATCACAGTGATTCTCAAAAGTGTTTAAATTACAAAATTATTTAAATTTTTAAGAAAAAATATTGCCAAACTAGCAAGTTGCATTGAAAGGGAATGGTGCTCGAACACTTGGTCCTCATTTCTATCTCAGCACTTTTAACGGCCGAAGGTTGGCCAAAATCGATTGCCATTCCGAGAAACATCGATGCTGTGGGCAATATGATTAAAGAAGATCGGCATGCGACTTACAGACAGATAGTAAAGTCTCATATACACAATCGATTTTGCGTGAACATTTAGGTGTGAGAAAGATCTGTTACAGATGGACTCTGCATAGTTTGACCGAAGTGCCATAAAAGGGTCGTGTAAGAACGTGGAAAAAATTCGACCGTGGGCATTCAAAGTCCTTATATAACATTGTTACGGAAGACGATACTTTGATATATTCGCGTGATCCTGAAAGCAAACAACAGCCTACTGTTTGGTGTTTAACGATGAACCCAATCCCACGCAAGTTATTCGTTCGCGGAGCACTTCCAAGGAAATGATCGCTTCTTTCTTCTGTTGTACTGTACATGTTGCAATCATTCGATCAGAGGATCGAAGAACTGTTAATGCCGAATGGTATACAACAATTTGTTTGCCAACGTCTTCTATGAAATAAAGAAAAAGGAAAAAAACGTCGCATCTTCATTCTTCATCACGACAATGCCGACCGACCCATAATGCATGTCAAACAACTGAATATTTGAATGAGAAAAACATGGAATTAATGTCTTATCATCCGATTTATCACCTAATGACTTTTTCTTGTTCCCCACTGTCAAACAAAAGATGCGCGGACAGCGATTTTCATCACCCTAAGAAGCTGTTGAAGACTTTCAAACCCGTGTTTCTACGATATCAGCTTCAGAGTGGAAAGAATGTTTCCAGAATTGGTTTGAGCGTATGCGTAAATGTACAGACCTTAACGGCGAATATTTCGTAAAGCAATAAAGCACTTTGTTTCGCAGTTGTTCGTTTCCGTTTTACTTTCTGTAAAAACTTAAAAGGCAACCCTTGTACAGACAAGATGTACCCTAGTCCCCCTAGATAAAAAGAACCCGTTTTCAAATATATTCCTGCTAAGTTATTCCCGAAGAGCTACCTGTGTACTAAATTTCCGTTCTCTAGCTATAGTGGAAGTGCCCCATATTATTGAAGAGGGAGTTTGCGAAGAGATTCCAAAATATGCACTTTTTACACCTTCATATCTGGGGTAGATTTTCTCATGAGGTTACCTATACGTAGAGTCGTTATGTTTCAGGTTTCATTATTTTATGATTATTAGAAGCAAAGTAATGAGCGCGCGTAAGAACAGTGCGATCGGTTTCGTGTAATATTATTTTTCTAAAATTAAAATACTTTTGTGTGTTTAAAACTTTAGTAAAAATTATTCAACACATTTTATGCTTGGAAACCATTTAATGATTAAATGTAAACAATAACATGTTTACTGCACCTAAAGCATTGTTGAAAATGTTTGCTGGCACTTGCCAGCACAGTTATGGCAGCTACTGTATGTCTCAAGATGATAAAGTATGATAAAGGAAAATATGTACATAAACAGATGGGCGTGAAGTTTGCCAACCAGAAAGACAAGCTCGTAAACAGAGTAAACAAGCACATACGAGTACGTATAAACTCCTTCAGCCAAACAATGACCCATATTTCAAGAGTAAAATAAATTCGAAATTAATAACTAAAATTGGGAACATTTTTTTAATTTTTATGTTCGCGCATTTTCAGCTTTGCGTACTTTTTATCTCAATATTTATTTAATATCTCTGTACGCATATGGTTAATTTGGCTTGCGCCTTTTTCTTTGACGTTTCCGATACAAGAAAAGGGAGTAAAGTCACGTTTAAGATTTTGTTTAAATGTTTATAGATATGCGCTTGAGTCTTTTTGAATGATTACAAAGCGTAGACGGCGTATAAAAAAATGCTCCAGCTCACGACAAAATAAAACTCGTATTTATATAAAATTATATTCAATCGAATTTTAGTAGGATATTTGCCAAGAGAAGAGAGAAATGAAATTTTTTAAAGTTTAAAGTTTTTTAAAGTTAATTTCGTGAGAACGTGAAGTAACATAGTTTTACAACATCAGCCACGTGATTTTCAAAAGTAATCACACTCATGCATTTTCGTGTGATTTTCTTAATTTAATCACGATCAATATTCATACCCAAATGCAAGTTATAAGCAATCGATTTTAAAGTGCCTACCATTTTTGCAAATAGATATCGTATGTCACTTTAGTTATAACATTCGTGAAATATAAATGTGCGGAACTTATAGTGAATAGCATTTAATTCATATACACCTAACGAACGCGCTGACAGTGTGACATTGTCGCCGATAAGCTAAATTCTCAGTTCTAGGGGACGGAAAATCTGCGTATAGTTTATAAAGTACCATTATACCCTCTCATAGTCCCCATGTTAGGTGCAGTTATGTGGGAAAAGGTGAGTGAAACTTATTGTTTTATGCAAGAAGCCGACTGTAACGGTATTACAGTGAACGGCGAGCGCTTTAGAGCCAAGCAGAATAAATTTTGCTTGCCGGTAGCTGACAATCTGCATTTGAAGGACATGTGGTTCCAACATGGCCGGCCCGATTCTCATACTTAATGCGACACAATGCGTATTTTGTAGAATGCATCCCAGGCTTGGTCAGCCCGATCTCTCGATTCTTGCTGGTGTACGCGAACAAGCCTCGCACCTTGGAGGAGCTAAAAACAATATTCGGGATAAAAGTAACAACATGACACCACAAAAGCTGCGCACAAAAGAAAATATTATGGTACTTATTGACCCACCCTGTATAAAATGTTCTATTAAAGAAAGTATTAAAGCTATTGAAGAATTATATATTTCTGCTGCCGGTTGTTGCAATAACTTCGATTCATATTTCTGATCTTAGGCGTTTGAGATTAATGATGACTAAATAGCGATGCTATGAACTTTTTTGTTGCCCACTGTACCCATGTTCCTTGAATAAATTTATAGAAATATTTATTGTTACATTGTTTCTCTGGGAACTCTTCTTTAAAGTGACTTTATGAGTTGACGGGGTCTAGAACCAACAACAGTCGGCGATTTGCTTTATCCGAACGAACTTTTTAGAAAATTGTTTAATTAATCAGAACGAACGGAAGATGACGCGTAACCGAAACCGGCTTGTCTTCATACCACACTTGCCAAGGCATGACCGAAATTTGGTCCCAAAATCCATATAATTATTTAATACTGGTCTCTTATTAAAAAAAGTGTTGCACGTTTTCCTAAATTGCTTAGCCTTTCCCTATAGCTGTGAACACTTATTTTCCTGATCATAGTTTTTAGTCTTTGTGATCCTCTTTAATGCGATTTGTACAAAATTATGCGACTAAAAAATGGCCAATGTGGTGTGCGAGTTCTATCGGTCTTGAAGTTAGGGCTCCGATTCAATACAACGGACTTATAGGTTTCACTACTAAGATCGTTTAATTAAGTTCGATTATAATTTTATAGTTCTTCCGTATGTGTATATATAATTGAATTCTGGACCGATTTAATGAAATGGTGTGTGTGCGTAGGGTGGAGTGGGTGCCTGACGGGTTCAGATTCACAATTGGATTTAGTAGGTGGAGGCATGATCGCGTTCTAGGTATTTTTTTGATTGCCCATCAATTCTGACATCGCGCCATCAAAATACGGTAAGACAACGTCTGCCCGCGACACTAGTAGTTTTATATAAACCCGACTTTGCAAGTTGCATAGCTTTTGAATTTGAACACTTAATTAATTGAAGGTATTTAATTTTGAACAACGTTGCCATATAGTTGGGACAATTTATGTCTTCGGCAGAGAGCGGTTTACTGTTGTGTGCAAACGGCAACTTTTGTCGAAACTAGATAGCTTAACTTAATCGAAAGTTGTACATCGATTTTAATGTTTGGATCATATCTCCTTATAAAAATTTCCTTATAAAAATTGAAATTGTTAACAGATTTATTTTTGTGCACAAGCTCTACGATATCACTGAAATTACAGAAGAGATTAAAAAACAATGTTGGCGCGGCTAAAAGATAATATTATTGCCGAATTTCGAATTTTTCATTAATCTATATAGCACAAATTGTTCTCCGGTTACGTTAAAATTTGTCGCGCCACTATTTAACATAACGGTATATCTCGAAAACTAGAATCAATTTAAAATTAAAAAAAAAACAACAGCTATCCACTGGTACAGCCCGAAAGTTGACTTAAATTTGCAAGTTGCAATTTTCTGCAGCTTTAGATCGCGCCTGTGAACGTCTCCCGACATTACGCAATCTTTTAATTTTTCTTGAACTTGCCACAATATTACACATATGATCTTCAATACTTTTACGATCAATAGAAGTCAAAATTAATTAAATAGCAGCTCCGTACCAGTAGGTTTGATGCCCTAAAAGCAAAAATAACCCACAAAAATCCCCCCTCCCGCTCTTCTACCGAAATGCATTAAACTTATGCCGACTAAGAAAAAAAGAATGAGAATTTTACTCAAGCGAATATTTTTATTACATAAACACATACATGTGCATTCGTGTATGCGAATGCATGAAATTATGGTTGTCAACCGACCCACTTGATAGATAGACGTACTCAAAAACACTTGTGTATCGTCATCGCAAACCACCATCAGATCAGCAACGTCGGCTCTCGTATGTAGGTTTGGCGAACAAATGTCAAACCAAACCCAAAATGCTGGAGTTTTTCAGTTGAACAGTGAATATTTTCTACCAATCCCTTAAAATACGCGATGTGGATCACACGACAGACATCTAACAGTCAGTTTGAAGTATCTAGCAAATTACTAACGCACAGGTTTTAATTGCATGCGGCAAAGCATTCAACCTTTTTTTTCTTCTTGCAGTTCCATCGAAGAGCACGACAAAAAAATCTTCACTTACATATTGTTTTGTTGTTGTTTTAGTTGTCGTTGTTGTTGTTGTTGCTTTCTTAATAAACAATTTTAAAGCAAAAGTGAAACGCTGCAATTAAACCAGTCACTGGTTGCTTGCAAAAAAATGTTGCCAATAACATGTACCACAGCAATAAGTGCAATAGATAGACGAGTAGGTATGTATGTATGTGTACATGCATACAGCTGTTATTACACACACGCACACACACTCACACGCACACACGTTTGTACAGTTTTAATATGCAATAATCATTTAAAAGGGTTACTGATACTTTGGTGATATTTTTTCCTCTTTTTTTGGCATTTTGGCATTTCGATTGTCGTCAGTTGTGTTGATAGCAGACTCATTTGATTTTGATTTCTCTTCCTTTCAGAAAATACTTCTTTAACATAATTAAAATAAAAAGGACATGCCTATGTACAAATTTAGTTTTTAAAAAAGATTCGAAAATAATAAATATTTTATTTTCGCTGTTGGATATTTTTATAATAAGATTCTGCGGCGGTCCCTTTTAAAATTATGAAGTTCTTTAAATACACCAGTCTAAAATCTCTGCTAAGAGTTAATGTTAATATGTGTGTATGCATGTGTGTTTGTATACATGTATGTGTGTATATGAATGTATGAACGTAGGTATTTAATGCATTAAAATATTGCATTTTTGTGCCTTCTGATGAACAATTGAGGCAATTAGTAGACACATGCCGGTCAGAATAGGAAAGCCAAAACAGTAAGCGCGATCAGCGCAACGGCTTAAAATAGTTGTCGATATACATATGTATGTATGTGTATACGTATGTAAGTAAATACGAAGTGTCCCAATTGGCCATGTTTTCCGGACATCCGCGAAGACGCGTGCAAGGCACATAGGGAATCCTAGGCGACATTAAAACACTGTCGCTGTTCATTGTATTATTTTTTTATTTATTTTCTTAAAAAGTAATGTATCACTCAGGCTACTAGGGCCTACTCCTTATTTAAGTCCTTGGATAGGGATAGATTAGAGAAGGCATGCACAACTCTGCAATTGCACCTAATGCTTATTTTTATAACAGTGTAGCGTAGCAGCGCCTCTGGTGTTATGTAGGCGCATTACTTGAAGCTAGTATAGCCAGCTTATTGATTAAAGAAGGATGGGATTGAAGTATATACTAGTAAGAATAGACGCTAGTACATATCAGAAATGCTGATGTTATTGATAGACTGCGGCTGGGATACAATCCTAAGCGTCTAAAGCCATCTAGTGGTTAATAGTCAATGCGCTAATCACTTAAGCCATTAAATCCCAGGGGACGACAACGTTGTTAAAAGTTTCGTGATTTGTGATAAAATGTCTGCTGACCCTTAACTCTTTTATTTCATTTACAACATCGTGTCAAATTAAGGGAATGTTCAAAAAATTTCCATGTGAAGAAAAAATGCACTTTATTTTCCAATTTATGAATATTCCTGAAGTTGATTATAATTGCGCGAAACTGCTTTTGAATTGCGGTAGTCCTTGTATTCCGATATTCAATTGAACAAAGTCGATGCCCAAAAGAATTTTGTTCAATTTTTGAAATTGATTTTTTTAAATAAAATGATAACATTTCCCTGAATTAACTCTTCGCACAATAAACGGCCTTTGGCTTTCTTTTAGAAGATTTTTTAGAGCTATTTGGTAAAGCATGCCCGAATTTTCTACCAACATAATGCTCTAAAAATAATTCTTTTAACTAAACACCTAAATCTGGACGTTGCGAGACATTATTTTCAGCAATATTGTTTTCTAATTTAATATTATGTGTAATAGTATGTTCAGACATGAACCTTAATTGCGCAATTACGAAGTTTTTGCAACGAAACCCCCAATTGAGCTCAATATACGATACAAAAATTGAGCAATTAGAGCTTAATTGCACCATAAATTGCGTCAAATTGTTCAAAACGCATTGTCAGTTCACGAAAACATTTCCAGCTATCAAATGCTAATTGAGTAAGCTTAATTACATATATTAATTTTAAAACTTAAAGTTGTTCATACTTAATTAGGAATTAAATATAGGAATTAAATTTGAAATTAATTCCGAAGTAGTTTACACGTAAACACTTGTGCAATTTGTTTAATCATTTCTTAGAGTAGAAATAATATCAAAATTAAAAAAGACATTTCTGTTAGTTTGCTTATAATACCGAAACGGGCATCTGAAATTTATTTCGCTTTATTTTATTACTTGGTTCTAAAATTATACTGTATAATACAAGTATCACATTTCCAGGATGTACGTTTTCGTTAAAAAGTGCCGCCAGTTGTTGGTAGGTAACGTCCGAAATGGTGCCGAGTGCAAAGGGTTAAGTATTAAGCATTCGCCGATGGCTATATAGTTGCTTGGGTTCGTATCTCAGCCTGGTGCCAATCTATGACATAAATTATTTTTATGTTGTGTTAGCTTCAGTTCCTATCCCTCGCGCCTTCGTCACTACAATCAATAATCGGTCCCTTTTCAAAGTGAAGAATAACGCAGTAATGTTGATTCGCAGGCAGTTGCACAAATCTGCCTGATGTTACTTTCTTTAAAGAAAACTTTTAGCTAAATTTTGTTTTATTTATTTATATTGGTCCGATGTAGGACCTTTTTAATATGGCATTGCAATAATTCCTGCTTAAATAATAAATACCAGTATTAATAATTTAGTTTTACTGTAATTCCAAAAAAGAATGAACCTAATATAGCTTGGTATTAATTTCATGCTCTGAAAAATAAAGTACAAAGCAACGCTCACTCTCTCTCTCTCTCTCTCTCTCTCTCACTACTACTATATACTATAATGGAATACATTTAATTATTCGTTCGATATCTTTATTAAAATTAAACTAAAACTTTTTTGCTGTATGAAGACATCATCATCGATGAAAATGTCGTCTCTGACTACCTGGCCAATTGGGATATTTGTTAAATACACTCATAGGTGTGCAAGGTGTGTTTGTATTGGTATTAGTGACAGACTGTAATAACAGTGATGATAGCAATTAGAAATGTTAACAATTAAATTTATAAACCATAGACTCACGCAATCTTGTGTCTTCGTTGAAAATTGAACATCTGATGATACTCATGGTATTTACCCGTCGTATATTGTGAAGAAGAAAAAACATGCAACTGATAAATGAAATTACGAAAATTTCAAAAGCATTTGTCTAAGGAATTAACAACTTTCGAATTTCTTGTATGAGCGGCAGACCTTTTTTATTATTTCCAATTCATCTATGCCACTTTTGTTTTCACGTCACTAAGTCTCGCTTTATTTTTTAGATCACAACAACATTCACTTGAAACATGTTGAGGAATCGCTATAGTCGGCAATGGCTAGTCAATCAAAACAATGATTATGATCATGATGGGTTTGAGAAACAGACGGCCACGGAACAAGAAGGAACTATTTTAGCACACAACTATACGTCGCACAAACTCTCTCCTCAGCAAGCGGCTAGAAATGCGAATACAAATGGTCGAATAGCATTTCATCTCGTTTACAGAAACCTGCAGCAACAGCCCCCAATAAAATTATCCGCCCCCCACCCGCACAGTGGCAGTTGTAGAAGTAAATCGTTAACCCAAAGGAGGAAACATTTCGATTTATATTTACGATGGCCTCTAAAGGCCTGCTTCAACCAAATACTAGAAGTATTATTAGCGTTAGTTTTAGTCAATTGTCTAATATATAGTCTAACGCATTTGCCATTGGCTCTGGCGGCCTATGGTGATTTAAAGCCGGCCAGAGGTTATCATCACCAAGCCGTGGCGAATGTTTTTAGTAGCAATTTTCGATATAGTGAAAGTTCAAATTTAAACTCCAATGAGAATGTAGAGGATTCATTTTTTCGCCAGCCACATAATATTGGCGGTTCTGCCTTTGGCTACAATGGCCTACAAATCCAACACAACTTGGATGACAATTTGTTGCGAAGTCAAAATTTTAAAATAAGTCCAAAGCCTTGTTCAACGGGGCGCATTGAAGGCACGTGCATGTTTGTCTGGGAGTGTATAAAGTCGGAAGGTCGTCATGTTGGAATGTGTGTGGATTCATTTATGTTTGGCTCTTGTTGCGTTCACAACTACACCGACAACATAGTGCAGCAGAATACATTTTCGTATACTAGACCCACCAGACCGATAGGTATTGGCAGTATGAACCATAGGCCACGGCCACCTCAACATCCCCATCGCCCTAGCATTAGGTAACTAGACATAATATGGGGATATATAAAATTTACTACAGATATTTGCAACGCATTTCCTTCATCCCTTGTCAAGTTTGGTTTGGTGATTATTAGTGCCATTCATTTCTCGTTCAGAACGAACTTGACGAGGGTTGATGGAAATTTGTTAACAAATATTTGTAACAAAGCTAGCTGTCGGAAAATTACATTGAGAATCAAATGGTTACTAACTAATTTTCCTTGTTTGGTTGTAGTGGTATGACTACGATAGAAAGGCCGCATGGAGCCGGCACTTTGGTTATAAGACCTTCAGGTCCCCACCATCAAGGTGCGCTATTCAAACCACATCATATTAAGCCTCCCTTTGCAAGTACAGCCTTGTCGGGCCCAACAACAACTAGGACCTCCACTACAACGACAGACAGCCCGTCTCTGCTGTGGACATCAAACGACATTACAGGCGATCTACTACCATCGGCTAGTATTTCTTCAGGCACAACAAGTAACTTTTAAAACGATAATAGATTTGTTCAAGCCTTTTACATACAATTTAAAAAATGAATTAAATAATTTTTTCTAATTCCAGTCAATCATCAGCAACAACAACATTGGCATCTAACGACTGAACCAAATTTTATTACAAGACCAAGACCGCCACCCTGGAATAAGCCACTGACATTAAGACCGAAGCCACCCAAACCTTCTACATCAACCAAAAAGCCCACGACGGCCATGGCCTGGTTAACACAACAACAACAACTGCTCCAACAATTAACACAAAAACCTGCGATTAATACATTTTCCACCACAACGACGCCGACGCCGACGACGACGGCGAGGACAACAACTATAACTAACAACAAAACGAGCCCTTCCAAAAATCCTGCTGAATCATTTTCATCAACTGCTGCCACAACAGCTACGGCGACGTTAATGATGACGACCACAACAACTAAAACTAAACCACAGGTAAGTAATTGAATGCAATATGGCCACTTGCTATTACTTGACATAAACATAAGTCTTACTAGCTGGCTGTCCGAATGACTGGCTAGCTGACTCAATGGCTAATTTCGCGTAAGGGATAATAATTTATGACCTTAGGGGACGTTTTATTGTTTAAAAATACTTGATGAAAGATTGTCTTGGCATTGGGTGTGGCAACACAAGAGCTACATCCTCAATGCTCGTGTTCATTGTGTGCATATGTTTCGTTGGCTTGTGCGAATGATGTGACTCAGAAGTTCAGAGCAGCGGATTTAAAACTTTGTATGCATGTGTGTATGCTGGTGCCAGTCTTTTCAAGATTTTCTTTTCGTTTTCTTGTAAAATAAATACAGTACGACCTCGTTTTTACATTGTAGACTTGATTAGCTTAACACTTTAACATTTTGTGACCATAATTTTCATTTGAACCACTTAAATAACGAATTTAATTCTATCAACTTTGGTGGATTCTTTCTATTGATGGGGTATTAAAAAATGCGAACGGACTTTTCTTTTCTTTTAAATAAAAATTCTTCTAACCGACGAATGTTATAAAAAAAAAATAGGACGCGCCAAAGCTCTTAACACTTCCGAAAAGAAACAAATTTAAATTTCATAATACAGTCAAAAGAGGAAAAACTGTTGTTGTCTTCAGTTATTTGAACAATATTGAAAGCTTTGTTTCAAATTCGTTCCTGACCGCGGCGAAAATTCGCAAAAAAAAAGCGGGGTTGAAGCAAGTGTTTACATACTTCGTCGTATTTTAAAGTCGTATCTAACCACAGTTCCTCAAAAACTTTAGAAAAACCCACCATTCACTGATAATCGTACAGCTCAGTGCCTCCACTTTGGAAAGAATACAATGACGTGGTCGGATAAGTGGTTCAAAGATGTATTTTCCGACGAAAAAAAGTTTAATATCGATGGACCAGATGGATACAACTTTTAACAGCAAGGAAAACGGAGTTACGGTATAGGGTGCTATATACTACTAAGTAATTTCGTCAAAACCGGTTCTTAAATTAGTAAAAAACCGGGTTTTATGTATTTTCCCGGGGTTTAACCGGTTATTAAAATTTGCAGCCCGTAAAGTTACAGGTTAATAGCACGTTTTTCTTAAATGTAGTACATTAAAATTAGTTCTATTGCTGGGCAATATTTTCAAAAAGTGGATGAAGGAACAAAGCGCAATGATTTTTCGTCAGGATGAATTGATAGACATACACGTAAAGGAGCATCAAATGTGCACTCTAAGAAATGTGCAAAAATTGAAACTAAGCATAATCTTTTCACATCTCAGGACGATATCACAAAAATAATTACTGGTATAATTACTGGTATCTTAGATAAAGAGGGAAATAGGCCGTCCGTCAGCTGTTTCTTCAACTAGATGTTAAATATCGTTTGAGCTCGTTATAATCTATGATACGTTATATCTATTTTTTTAAATTGCGCTTTATTAGATTTTTATTTAAAAACACTTTCTTCATCTAAATTGTTAATTAGAAAATTCCTTCAACACATTAAATCGGTTGGCAATTGCTTTAAAAAGTTGTCAAGTGATAAACTAACACTTTTGGATTCTGAAGGAATATTTGAATCGTTCCTAAAAACTTTAACTGAACAACGAATTCCTATTTCCCAAAAGTTGCTATTATTATTATTATACCGAATATATTGAACTAATATTATATTTACACGCCAGTAGTTTTACTATATCCGGGAAATATATAAAATAAAGTTCTAGATATTCACATGGCAGAAGTGTTAAATGATAGACTTTTCCCTGAAATGTCAAGAATCGGACACAATTGGTAGTTCGGAGCCGGACTTAGGATGTTTCGAAACTGACTTTGAAAATTTAGAAGAGGAGCTCAATAATACTTTAAATGAATTGCAAAATTCACCAAAAAGAAAAAAATTAAAATTAAAAAACAATTAATAGAAACTTAAATGAAGACTTTAATTATTTATGTAGATACATGTTCTAAAATTAAATCAGATGAAAAGGATCAGTTACATACAGCACTGACCCAACTTTAACAATATTTAAATGGATGTGTTTTTTCCGTCTTCACCTGGTGATTTATTTAAATTTTGAAATTAATGCAGTTTAATGCTGAAACTGAAATGTGTACAAATTTGAGGCGGTTTTTTGGTTAAATCATCAACAAAAAGTAAAAAATAAAAAAATTTATATATGACTTTATTAATAAAGAAAATCCCGAAAAACCGGATATTCCAACCGGGTTTAAAAACCCTTCAACCCGGATTTTAGAAATGTCGAGTAGTTGACAACTCTACCTACTATGGCACTATCCACTTAGTATTTGAAACAGAAAAAACGGAGAGCATCGTACAAAAAGATTTTACCAGGCGCGTTACCACAATTTTAAAACTTTTTTGGAACCTTACCGAATGCCTACCGACACGACAATCTACACTTCTATACTTCCAGAGCTGTAAAAAATTGGATTCGTGAGCAAGATATGGAGCATTAAATGGGCCTGGATTGTTAGAAAAGTATACGACGGCGGAAAGCAATTTTTATACAAAGGAATCTTTAAACGAAGCAGCGAAAAATGTCTGGATCTCAATATCGATAAATATATAGGATTACTTTACTGAGTACTGCTCATTATTAAATTTTGTTAATTTATTTGGATTATTAAAATTTAATAGAACCAAACAACGATTTAGTCTAAAATTAATTTCGCCTTATTCAAGTGATGTATAAAAAATCTGTTAATTTATTAAAGCTAAATAAAAAAAATGCATATCATGAAAACAATAAGCAAAAATCTCGGTCACTATTACTTACGTCATTAATTGCTCGAATATAGTATTTATAACGAAAAACTGTTGTAACCCCCCAATATCTGACATAACAAATTGGTAAAATTAAATTCCTTATTTAAGTGATTCGCAGTGTATGTATTTTTATAGGAAAAACAATATTTTCCTTCAAATAGAGCTTTAATGTAAACAAATTTTCCTCGAATATTGCAACAAATTCGGATTATGCAACCGAAATTGTTGCACAAAGCGAGGGCGTACTGTACTAATTTACATTTCTTCCTTTTTCCTTCGCTGACAGCCAGTGGATTTATGTAGTTCGTCTCTTTTTCTGACCACAGGCTTTGTAAATATAACAGAGGAATTGGAAAAATAAGGAAAGAAAATATGCGCCTTAATGTTGTATTTGCACATTAAGGTTAAGGGCGGGGTCATTAGACGACGGTCATCATTATGATAAATATCAAACGACTAAATGATTTTTTTTTTTGATACCTCTTTTCTTTTTTGCATTTCAAAAGATTGTTGCACAAAGTACTAAGCCAACGTCAAAGCCATCACCTCACACAACCAAACCCTATACAAAACCTACCTCGAGCATAAGCAGCAGTGCAGCAATAGCATCAACTACAACAACAACAACAACTTGGCCATCAACATCAGTGTTTGTGCCCTCAAAACCGCCAACAACATCAACTACTGCTACCACAGCATCTTCAAATTATAGTCAAAACCCATCAACAACGGCGGCATCCAAGCCGACAACAGGGTCTTTTCCAACAACAACATCACTGAGACCAACGTCTTCTCAAAGACCCAGCACGACAACACATAACAAAACAACGACAACAACACTTGCGTCAGATATATTGCTGCCACCACATAATCTAAGCTCAATCGAATCAAATGAAATTAGTGATCATTTGGAGAACGATATCGCTACTATTAAGACCATTTCCGCCGCTCGTAGTGGTAAGTTATAGTTTCGAATAAATCATTGTTCATTGATTTGTAAATATGTACGTACAATTGAAAAAAAAATATAGAATGTGGAACACCCCTTTTGACGCGACCGGAAACTCGAATTGTAGGTGGTAAGAGTGCAGCGTTTGGACGTTGGCCGTGGCAGGTGTCAGTGCGTCGTACATCTTTTTTCGGCTTCTCAAGTACTCATCGCTGTGGTGGAGCTCTTATAAATGAAAATTGGATTGCGACAGCAGGACACTGTGTTGACGAGTAAGTATGTTTCAGTCATGGGGTCTTATTTTCATACAAAATAAATTTAAAAAAAAAAACTTCAGCGCATAAATTATAGTGTCCATAATCCTTCTGAATGAATTGAATACGAAATATAACGGTTCTTCAGGCCTACTTTATAATTGAGATTTGACCTCGATTCTCTAAACACAAAATTAATTTTCTGTTCACAAACCAGTTGGCCAGGTAGTCATAGACTAGTCGTATTCCGAGATATATTGTCAACAACATTATGAAAACGTCTTGAATAAAGCCGTATTGAGGACATACTGCATGCAGTTTGTCGTGTTTCCAGACGCAATAACGACACCATGAGTGCATTTGCATCGATTTGGTGGAGCTTTTGGAAACATGAAAAATGTTCAAGTTGTTGTTAACAAAGTTTTTTTTAAAATTTATATTTTTAGTTAGAACGACTTTAATGATTTACACACACATGGAGAGAGCGTCGGCAGAATAACGGGGAAAATTTTGTTCGTGGTCTTCTGTTCAGTTTGAACATTATTTTTTTCTCCTTGAGATTGTGTCCCTGTTCTCAGCATTGTTTACGTACGCATGTTTACACTACGTCTTGACTAGCCATAACTTTGTTCGCACATTGAGATGTGTTCGTGGTCTTCTGTTTAAAGAATACGTATAGATTTTTAACCTCTCATTGAGATTGTTCCCTTGCTGTCTGTCGATCGTTCATTAAATCGCTATAAATGATTGATTTTTAAGCAGCTGCTCGGCCTCTGCATTAAACTTGGCACATTATTGTTAAGACGGTTTGCTGCACTCAAAAAAAAAATACTTACAACTTGAGCCAGGTATTATTTTAACTAGAACAAAGTATTTGCTTTTCTCCATTACAGTTTATTAATTTCTCAAATTCGCATACGCGTGGGAGAGTATGATTTCTCTCATGTCCAGGAACAATTGCCGTATATTGAAAGAGGCGTTGCAAAAAAGGTTGTGCATCCTCTGTACAATTTCTTTACATATGAATATGATTTGGCACTGGTAAAGTTAGAGCAATCACTAGAGTTTGCACCCCATGTAAGCCCTATATGCCTACCACAAACGGATAGTTTGCTCATAGGCATGAATGCGACAGTGACTGGTTGGGGAAGACTGAGTGAAGGCGGCACGTTGCCTTCCGTGTTACAAGAGGTATGTACTAAGCAAAATGGCGGAAAGAAAGACATGTACATTTAATTATAAAATACTCAAAAATTATCTTGCTTAATTTGTTTAGGTTTCGGTACCGATTGTTAGTAATGATAACTGCAAAAGTATGTTTCTGAGAGCAGGCAGACAAGAATTTATACCGGAGATATTTTTATGTGCTGGCTACGAGACCGGCGGACAAGATTCTTGTCAAGGTGATTCCGGCGGACCTCTTCAGGTTGTTTGTAACTATTAATTGCCTGCCAAACATTTAATTCATAGAGTTCTATTTACATTTCTTTAGGTAAAATCTCAAAATGGCCGTTATTTTTTGGCTGGCATCATCTCGTGGGGAATAGGCTGTGCAGAGGCCAACTTACCGGGAGTTTGCACGCGCATATCAAAATTTGTGCCTTGGATTATAGAAAATGTAACGTGATAAGGTTTTCACTATCTAGCCACAAATATGATATTTAATTTTAACTATTATCAATGATTACTTAAACTGATCATTTGTGTAAATATCTAAAACTCATTTGTTAAAATATTGTTTTACTTTTTATTATTTTTCTAAAACTCTCGTTTATTATTCATATTTAATTTACGTGTGATTTATTTATTTTATTTTATTAAACGTAGTTAGACACAATTTTAATTTTTATTGTTTAATTAACTCAATTCACATCAATCAAAGAATTTATAAAAATTGTTTATTTTCGCTGTACATACTACATAAATTGCAATAACGAAAGAAAAAATAATCCAGAGTCATTTTTAGCTTAAAATTCAAATGTAAAAAATTATTATAATTTTCTAAGTGAATTTATGTTTTATTTATAAAAAGAATCATAAAATAGAAAAACAAAGCATTAATTAATTGTCTTGCCCAAAGAAGGAAAATACAAAAACAATGATTATAATACAATTATATCAATAAAAGTTTTTGATTTAATAATGTTTGTTTTAATTAAAAACTTGATCCCTAATATCAGAAATATTCTTATATTTTATCTAGGTTAAAGAGAAATGCAACATGTTAAAAATATACTATATAATAAATAAATCCCACCAGCTGGTCCAATACCCAAAGCTGAATCACCAACCATGGTGCTCTCGTTTGGATTTTCTACTGTAGTTTCATCTTTTATAAAAAAAGCATTTGAAAAAAATCATCTAACATGTCTTGACCAGCCGTAGATCTGTGATGGAAAGTACCCATTTCTGTTCGCACAGTAATTTGGCTCATGGTCTGTTCGTGTCCAAACAACTTTGTCCGCACAACGCTGTTCTGCCATCACACAAACAAAATACAAACAGGCAAAATAAATAATGTGTATGCGCCCAACGTACATGCTGAGTACATGGAAACAATCTCTACGAGAAAATAAATTATGAACAGAAACATCTAAACGTGTTATCCACGCAGAAAGCCAGGAACAAAATTTTACACCTGCCTAACAAATGTGTGGCTAGTCAAGATTCCTCTGGCCAAAGCCAGCCCGAATAGAGCGTAAAGAAGGCGCCATTACTTCCCCCACCTTGCCAGTTACGTACACAATAGGTTGAATTGATATGAGTGCGACGCAAAAAACCCATCAGGGACATTCGCATTTTTTACATTATATTAGAATAAATTCATATAAGTATGTCGATTTGTGTTACATACAGGCATGTTATGTGGATATGAGTTGTGAAATTGAAAAGCAAACTTTTCATTTTTGATGTTCTTAAAACGTTCTGCATTCCGATTCTACATTGGAAATTTCCGCATGTGTTAGCTGATCTATACTCAACTTCCGAATAATTTCTTTCGTCGTATTTATGATAAAAAAAAGGTTGGTGGAATGAATTAGAATCAGGTTTTCATTTTTCATTTATTTGATTTTAATGTTCAAAGTATAATGATTAGTTACAGATAATTTCCGAAATATTCGATTCTGAGAGTTTTTACAATTTCACACGTTTCCATTCCACTCGGAATACAGAACTGGTGCGTATATTTGTATTGCATATTGAAATTTAAAGTTTAAATTGAACTGATTCAAAGTAGAATGTAGAACATACCTGATAATCTTCCTTTCGTTTCCAATTTCTGTACATTATGGAGACCCTTAACTATGAGATACAGTTTCGAAAATATTCCAATTTGAAAAAAATTCTCCACAAACATCGATATATAAAATATTTTTCTAGAAAGCTTGAATGTTACGGCAGCGTTTAGTTGTGGCAAAAAAAAAATTATCATACATAACAAATAAATAGCGTTAAAGAAAACTTAAAGAAAAAGACGTTTTGTGATATTTATCATAATTATCATAAAGCTTCCATTTCACATTATATATTCGCTTCAAATAAAACTTCTAGATATATTTCGTTTAATTATGCTAAACAAATAAACATTATAATTTTCATTCGCCATGTAGTCATATACTTTATAAGTTTAGTCCAGACATTTTTAAAACAATTCATTTTTTCTTTTCTGGAAATAATGCTTCTTTCGCTTCATCATATAAATCGTAAATCATGAATTTGATGTCTTTCACACTGGTTGGAAATTTACTAATGGGTTCAACTGGTACGCCGTCCCCTGGTTTAACACCTTTGACAAAATTATATGCAATGGCATAACCCTTGCGCGTTTCAAAAAGGGCATCTGCAGCAAATTTTTCAGCTTGCCTGGGATAGCATAAAGAAGCTACCGCCCCAGTACCAATTGAGGTATAGAGAATTTTTTTAATAAATCCACCTCGAGCAGCAAAAATGAAACCGGACAAACCACCAATAGCTATGGCACCAGTTCGAGGCAGAAGGTTATGTGGCTCGTTCAAATAATCTATGGTAGTTAGGGTTTTATCCTTTGCATGATGAACGTACCCTAAAATATAGTCTTTTTTCTCCTCAAATAAATGGTAACCGCTCTGAACTTGTGTACGTACAACTCGAACACTAGATTCTATGGTGTCAAAAATAGCTGAATTCTCTCGTGGATGACTTCTTTTTACTGGCCTATTAAAAAAACAATTTAATTTTTTAAATTATAAATGTTTTTGTTCTTACTTATTATATGAATGTAAGGGAGCGTATAGTGGCAATTCGCTAGATTTACATTTATAGTGGGCCAAATCATTATTCATTTCTTGTTTGATAGGTTCAGTAACAGAGTTAGCGTTTTGGACAGCAACAGCTGCCAATAAGGTAGATGCTGGCAAAGAAATACATTTCCGGAACATTTTCCAGTAATTATTTATTTGATTTGGTCTCGTTACCAACCGCGCACCCAATACAAATCAAATACTATGCAAGTACGAGAAATTTAATTTTGTTTAATTCAAGTTACACGGAACTTGTGGTAAAAAATATATTTTTAATAAAATATATACTGCCACAAAAACATCACAATATTATCACCTGAATTGCATAACTAATGACAGTTCTGTAAAAAAAGTGTTGCCAACTCAAAATATTATTGATTTGTCGTTAACATGCCGTCTTGGCAAGCAATAGATCTGTTCTGCCAAGTAACGGATTGCTGTTCGCACAGGTTATGGCTCGTGAAGACCGGCGCAGTTAATGATATATGTGTGTATGAGTTCATCTGTAAACATTCATAAATAAACTATGCTGAGAACATGGAAAGAAAAATGTTAATATGTAAAGATATTTAAAACTATGTACTGAACATTTTATTTTCTATTTTTAGATCATAATTATCCCAAGATAACAGGGTGTTCTATAAATAACAAGTCAGAAGACTCGGCAACTCTATTGTATTATTATGCATTTGACAATTTACACCATTCTTCTGTTACTTCCCCATAAAAGAGTTTTAGTTAATAAATTAGAAATAAGAATATAAACAGAGAAGATTAATTAATTATGCGAAAATTAAAATAAGTACATAAGAAAAAACAACAAAATGCCTAAAAGACAATCTTACGCATCGAATAGTGTGAAATTATTAAATTTATGCATGAATGAAAGGTGAAGAGGATGTGCATGGAAAAAGCAATAAATGGAAGAAATACTCCCACCAACAAATGAAAAATATTTCTAACACCGTATGCTTTAAAACAAATAAATAAATATCCAATTCCTAATATTAATAACACAAAAAGGTAATGTATTAATAAAATAATCCTCTAAATTTGGTACACAAATAATTAAAAGGAGACAATTTATTTTAACTAAAATGCTTGGCAAATTGTTTTTTCATGTCAACTACTTTTTTTCAGAAGAAAATCACCTTTACTATCGACCGCTATTTCTATTTCCGTATTTCGAGAGAGTGCAAAATTACTAGAATTAATGTGCTGGTGGCTATTGTCTAAAGAACAGCATAGCAGTCTGATCGTTAAAAATTTAATATCATCCGAAACCAGAGACATTTGTTATCTAAGAAATAAAACAAAACCCTTTTGTTTATTATCAATAGCGATACAATCAATTTGGCGATTCGGAATTTTTACATAAAAAACACACCAAGTATCCTTAGATCACAGACTTCTTTCTCATGGCCGCCACCACATCTTTATCAAAATTTAGGTAAGTTTTAAAATGTTTAAAATATTTCTATTTTGCTAATTCTAAATGATTGCGTCAAGCTCTTTTCCATGGAAATAGATCTCGTTTTTGTTTTGAAGTTCTTCAAACCTCTTATTTGATTTACAGCGTAAGACATTTCTAGTATTTCTAGAGATATGAGTAAAGGTTTCCTGATGAGCTGACTTAGGCCATCAAGGAGACAAGCTTAGTCCCCAATAAATAAGTTGCAGCTTGAGAATAAAATGATTTGGTATAAAATTAACTAGATAATTTTCAAAATATACTTGTTTTCGTTGTTGTTTGGAAAATAATAGAATTTTTCGATACTCATAAGATTCATTATTAATAATAATAGGCGTAAACCATAACTTTTAGCAAAAAAGCTATAAAATTTCCGATAAACATTTTTCTAATCATTTTTCACGTGGCTTCAACAATTTTTTAAGTAAAAAAATATTTTACTTTTACATCTTTAAATATAGGGTGGTCCAACCATAATACACAATGTTAATTGTGAGTCACACCCGCAAGATGATAACGGACTTCTTGTGGCCAGAATTGAAGGATATGGACCTGTACGATATGTGATTTCAACAGGATGAGGCCTCTTGTCACACAGTCACCGAAACAATGGTTCTTTTGCGCTAGAAATTCAATGGCCGTGTTATCTCAGGTCGTGGCGATGTTAATTGGTCATGTGATTTGACACCGTTGGAGTTCTTTCTTTGGGATATTTAAAAGAAATTCAAGAGCTAAAGAATGAGATAATTCGACAGATTATTGACATTGAACCTCAATTATGTCTCAGAGTCATTGAAAATGTCGACCATTGGGTAGAGATATGCCACCGAAGACGTGGCGAGCATTTGGCCGATATTTTATTTCACACATATTTGTCATAGATCGTTCTATGATAATAAAAAATAATTAATATAGTGTTTTTTGGTTGAACCACCCTTTAATATTTTATTGTAAAGTGGAAACTTTCGAACGTGTTGCGAATAATTCATTCGTTTTATTTAGAGTAAAAAATTGGTGTGGAATAAATACTAATTCATCAGGGTTTCTACAAATAAAACTTTATTTCAATGTTAAAATAACAATTTTGTATTAAAATCTGAAAGGTTTTCTTTAAATTTTCCTTAATGTTTCTCAATAAAAAAAGATACAGCAAATTTTCGAATTATTCAATTTCGGATGTTTAAACAATTCCACACGTTTTCATTCCATTCGGAATACGGAATTAAATATGATTTTCACTCT
This sequence comes from Phania funesta, assembly GCA_963932375.1. Taxonomy (NCBI): domain Eukaryota; kingdom Metazoa; phylum Arthropoda; class Insecta; order Diptera; family Tachinidae; genus Phania; species Phania funesta. The sequence continues at coordinate 126,814,673 of OZ010652.1, forward strand.
TTAACATTAATTCAAAAAAATTAAATTAACTTAATGGCACAAACATTTTATTGCTTCCAATATGCTGCCTGCGTCGTGCACTTTAATTAATACAATGATGCATTTTAATTATCAAACCGCAACTATTTTTATTTATTATTTATAATTCTTTCAAAAGCATTTTTTAATTTATTAAAGATACTGAGTTTTGCATTCAAGTAAAATAAAAATGCAGTGTTTTAAAGATTTAATAATTAAGGAAAAAAATAATCCCTGCATTTTTAATGTACAATTCTTAGCTGGGAACCCATTGTTCGTATGAGTTGTATTAAGTGAAAATTAGTATCAAGATGCAACACGTAAAAAGAAACCATTTAATAAAAAAAACATGTTAATTTTTTAGTGATGTGGATGAATATGGATTTAAACGACCGGAAAATTTCGACTATAAGTTTTATGAAACATTTATGTCCTCGTATTTGAAAACCCTAGCAAAGAGGCGAATAAAATGGGAGGAACTTATACAGCAAAATAATGATCTCACTAACGTAAATCCGAAACTAAAACGATACATACGAAAGGGGATTCCAGGTATTTATATTTAATAAGTAATTTAAAGCAATATTAAAAAACTGCTTTATAGGTCCCTACCGTCCCGATGTTTGGATGAAAATATCCGGTGCATATACACTGCAACAGCGCTCACCGAATCTTTATCAAAGTTTACTGAATACAACGTATGAAAAAGAAATTAGCGATTCCATATCAATAGATCTACCTCGCACTTTCCCCGACAATATATTTTTTGAAACGAAAAAAGAGCGTTTGTACAACATTCTGATAGCATATGCTCACCACAATCGAGAAGTTGGCTACTGCCAAGGTTTGAATTATATTGCTGGCCTATTGCTCATCGCCACCGATGACGAAGAGAAGTCATTTTGGTTGCTAAAGCATATGGTGGAGAACATTGTGCCACAATATCATACCAAAACTATGGCAAACTTATTGAGAGACATGGCAGTGTTCAAGGAAATGGTAATACGTCGAATACCGACAGTAAACAAGCATATAGAAAAAATGGGTATGTTCAATTGCAGCACGTTAATTAATTTTTATTCTTATTTAATGTGAGTATTCTAACAGGTTTGCCGTACGCAGTCATTGCCAGCAAATGGTTCATTTGTATTTTTGCCGAAGTTCTTCCAGCTGAAACAGTGTTGCGCATATGGGATTGTGTCTTTGCCGAAGGATACAAGGTAATGTGTTTTAATTTCTAATGTTTCTATTCGAAGAAATAAAATCTAACTTTATGTAATGCAGATAGTGTTTCGTGCAGCACTCACCATGTTTATTACGCACAAAGCGGCCATCTTAGCATCTGATGATATTGGCGCTTTGGCGAATTTCTTTCGAGAGACACTGATACATGATGATATTGTAACAGATTGTCACACATTTATACAGGCCATGTTTAACTTACGCTTAAAGCGCAGTGAATTAGAAAGTCTACGCAAGATATGCGTTGGTCGCAATAACTCTTAAACATTAACTAGTTAACTAGCAATTATGTTTTCATTGTTAATTAATATTCTTAAGACTTATATTTATTAAATAACCTAAGCTTACATTTATTAACTATTGCATAGTACATATTTATGTTTGTAGATCGATGTATTTTAGCAATGAACAGCAAAACTTATTTAACATATTCTTTCTTTTGATATTTTGCTGTTGATATTTCGGAATTGAAACATACTAATAACCAATTAAGCTTAAATTATGCGTAAGATATTTTCTTCATTGGTTGCTAGTTGTATTGACAGAAGTAGTATTGTTGTGTAGTTCTTGGTAAACTATTAAAAAAAAAGAAAAGTTTAATTTACGTACAAGTTTTTAATAATACACACATTATAAATCTCGAATACCCTTGAATAAGTAATGTCCTTTAATTTAGTTTTCAAGAGAATCAAATAATTTTTTATGTCAAACATTAGTTTTTCACAATACGCCTAGGTTTATTTAAAAATAATAATAAAGCAATTTAGAGGTGCGTAATCATTTATAAACTAATAACTAAATGAGAAGACGTAGTTTAACTACTTTTATTAACTGCAACCTAATGTAAAACAAATTTTATGTATGTGTGTTCTTAAAATGCTATAACTGCCTTAGATGAATAGTTGCGAATAAACCTGTAAGGAAAATATTAGCCAACCTTTAAACGAATAAAACTTATATGCAACACAATATTGATGGCTAATTGAAGAGTTATGTTAACACTATTAATTTACTAATAAGTTGTAAGATAAATTTAATTTTAATTAAACAAGGCTTAGATACTGTAAATTACTATTGAAGTACAATAATAATGAAAATTAAAATATACTATGACTTCCGCCTTTATGATTGTCTTAAACGCCCATGTGCTAAGAGTCGCATGTATGATTTGAAATCGGAAAATTTGTGTCGATTGGTAGTTCGCAATCGTAATAATGTCGCTAGTATTCAGTAAAGTGATCGCTAAGTGAACTTCTTTCAAAATAAATATTCAACTTCAATGAAAAACACGTACAAATTAAATTCATGTGCTTGTCTACTTTAAAATCAGTAGCACAAAGCACAATGTCTTTAAACAATTTTAATTAAAAAATTGTAATTTGACTTTTACATTTTTGTTTGCTTTTAAATTGGCGATTAGACAGTTCACCACATACCTCCACGCGATAGATAAAATATCTATTCAGTTTTCGAACATTAGTTCGAATAGCAAAACGTGTGAACTTCACCAAAGGCTCAAATAAAGTTGTCATGCGATTTGATCATCGAATGATTTTGAACACATGGGTAAATAGATTTGCCTAAAAATATTGCTTCGGCTGCATTCGTTTCTGCTTTAGCTTAATCGAAATACTTTAGTAAAGCGCTTTCTGTTTCTTCGTTTAAATAAAACACATAACGAACAAATATTGCTTTAATTAAACCAAAAATATATTTTATTTATCAAATTGTTACATGTATTGTAGTAGTTTTATAATTATTATAAATATAATTAAAACTTAAAAACAAAGTTTTGAGTTTACAACAACATGTCAAACAAACAAATTGCATTTTTATTTTTTAAAAACAAAATAAGAAGAAAATATTTCTTAAACATAATTGGAAGACAGCGGGGGGACTCACAATTATTAGAATATACTAAATAAAACAATGATGTTATTATGGGGCGCAGTGGGTTCCACACATTGGCTCAGAAGACAAAGCCAATGAAGTCAATAAAGTTCTTCTGCCTGGGTGAACTCCAAGATTTTCCCAATTGATCCATGACAAACGGGCTGTTAAATCTGTAAATAAAATTAAACTTATGACGTTTTCGTTTCTTACATAAAATGTTGCCCTGCTAAAGAGTACATGCTTAACACACCCTTGTTATTTGAGATTTTCTATAGAGCATAAAGGGTAATATGCCTTACGGCATTGTTAAGGGTAAAATCGTAAGGTCGTAAACTTATTTTGAGTATAACGAAAGTGCAACAAATTTTACATTTTTTTTTTAGAAATGGAAACACCATAAGTGTTCAGTGAGAAAAAGAAAAAAGATATCATATTTTGACCAAAAATTCTCTCACATTTTTTCGAGTGACTTAACTAATAGGTTCAGGCTCAGTAAAGTTGTTAAAATGTTGAGTATTTGACGTCAATAAAATGTAATTTTTCCATTACTCAATACCAAAACTCAAACATTAACGGCCGCATGCAAAAAACCTTAACAAAGCTTTATAAACCATTGTTAAGCAAAACTGTATTCAAAAATTTTTATATAAAAAAACTACTTAAATTTAAAACAAAAACATTTTGATATATTCGTCTACCCGAATAATTTGGGACATTTTTGTGGTGTATCATTAGCCTTCTGTTAGAAAGATGCTGTTAGTAGAAATTCACTAAAGCATAATTTAATTAAAGTACTTTTTTGCATACGTTTTCTTAACAAAGGCTTGTTAAGCATAAAATAAAAAAACAGACCTCAGTGGAGCCACGCCAAACTTTCAACTTTGCTATACATAATAATCAGATATCAATAAATACGAGTATAATCGTCGTTCTAACCGAACAGAAAAATAATTTAAAATATAACAAGATTCTCGAATTCAACTTTCACCATTAGTTGGGTTAAATTGGGGATGTTGTTGTAGACACCAACTAAGGAGAAAGACGGAAAGGAAGGGTGTAGGGGCACAGAACATTCCATTCTTCCAAAGTCTAATCAAAATTTAACTTTTCCTATATTTTTCCTAAATATTAACGTATCAATAAAAAAACCTGTTTCTTTCAAAACCGAAAAAATAACACGAAATTAAGGTTAAATCAGGGTAAACGAATATTCTTACGTGTAAAAATTGAATTGGTACATAAAGTACCAACGTTGTGTTTAAACAACATCAAACACCATATGTTTAGACAAGTCATCAGGTAATTGAATACACACAGAAGAACGACAACAATATAGCAACAGCACGTACAGACGAATTACCAGGAATTAAATAGTGTGTGGAAACAACAACGCAAAGAAATCACAACCCACCATAAATAACAAAGCAGACTAGTAGTTACGAAAACAAAAAACAACAGAAAAGAAAATGATTACAGCTAAAAAAGTTTCTGCTAGTTTCTTGAATCTTCTACAACATTCGAGAAAATCAGACAGATGACCACTATAAAAAAGACTTGGCTTATCAAATTAGTAAATTATTATGGAGTGAAAGGTTAAACTGATAACAATGTGATAAAGAAGTAGCCGTTGTTATTAAAGTGTTAAATAAAGGGTCGTAAATAAAGGCAGTGTGGAAAATAAATTCTTTCGTGTACCATTTATTTTGTACGTAAACTTTTAGGAAAACTTTATAACTAGAAAGCACCTGAGAAAAATGAAAAACGTTTAAAAAAGTTAAACGTAGCATTATTCATTTACATAACGAACATAAATTTTAAGGAATCTAAAGAAATAAGTACGCCCGATAGACAACAATATTCTGCATCATTTTGTGAATTTTCAGGATTTTAAGTTGAGTTCTGTAATTTCGGGATGCTGTGGAGCTTACATTTGCTGCATCCATGAGTCAAAGAGCAGCTTGATATAATGACGCGGATAAATTCATAATGACTAAAATGGGATCCCCAAAGGAGCAGCTGAGGCCAAAAATAAGCACGAACCCTACAAAAATCCGCCATTGCTTCCTTTCTATCAAATTAAACCTAAAACTAACAATAATTCCGAACTTCCAAAACCACGTTTAATAATTTTGGCCAGCTCCTCGGATCAAATGGTCCTCCGTAGATCGTTTAAAGAAGCAAACCAACGCAGAGTTACAAAAATACCAGCAAAGAAAGTTCTAACAAATTAAATTTCACTAAAATTCCATTTACTCTTACCACTTGTGTTCCAGTTAGCTCTGTCTGCCTTTATTTCACCACGCAAGCATTTCTCCACATACGTCAATGGATCGTAGTCGGAGAGCAATACTTCACGCAGCAACGAAATGTAAGCGATTGCTAAACGCAAAGTATCGATTTTACTCAGACGTTTCTCATACGGAAATGTTGGAACATGAACTCTCAATTCATCGAAAGCGGAATTAATGCTACTGCAAGTTTTCAAATGACATGAAAAGAGAGAAAGAAGAAGTAGAAGCATTTTGTTAATACACATCTAAACTGTTCTAAACGTTTCTCGTTTGTAATTAATGACAACTAAATAGGCAGTACAATTTGAAATTATATTTTGTACCCAGTTGGTGCCGACCTCTGGATCCTTTTCCTTTCTCGTACGTTGGCCTGCTGTCTTTGTATTTTATAGGGAGCCGAACTATAGGAACTGCTGCCAGCATTCGGACTGCCGCATAATAAAGATGAATTGTTGTTGTTACTACTGCTGTTGTTTAAGCTCATGCTTGTGGAGGAGTCTAATAAACTTTCTAAACAAATGAAATTAAGAATAAAAAAAATAAAAGAATGAATTCATTAACAAAAATATTGACGAATGGTTTTAGTTCCAATTTACGTGAAAATGATCCTGCAGTATGAATCTTTCCCCAAAGCATACAGTTTATCCGCACAAACACATACATAAATATGAAAATAAGGCCAAGTTCCTATCCAAAAATGTCGGCCGTAAAAAGTACTGAGATCAAAATGAGGACCAGGTTCTTCAGAAGTACAATATCATCTCATTTCTAGGCACCTTGCTACGAGTAGTTTGGTAACAGTTTTCCCACAATCCTTTCCCTTATTAGAAAATTACAGAAAATTCTACCAACCTACCAAGTTGCCTAGAAATGGGATGGTATTGTACTTCTGATGAACTTGGTCCTCATTTTGATCTCAGTACTTTTTACGGTCGAACTCTTAAGAAATAAGAGGAAACCCTAGTTCCCTAGATGAAAAATGCCAATTTTCTTATTACTTATGGTCCAAGACCACCTGTATACCCAATTTAAGCTCTCTGGCTACAGTGGACGTGACCCATAATATTGATGAGTAGGTGAGTCAGTGAATATTTACCAAAATATGCACTTTCGACACCTTCATATCTCGGGAAGCTTTTATGGTAAAACAAACTTGGCCTATGAGGTTACCTGTACGAAGAGTCCTTATGTTTCAAGTTTCATTATTTTATGATTAAAGTAAGCATGGTTTCGTGTAATATACACACTTTGTCCTTTAGGTCTGAACTTGGCCCAATTTTAATTTTAAGATCACTAACAAAAGTTGGTAACACTAGAAATCGATAATGCGCAGTACAAAATTTTCGCGTCCGTCATGTGAATGGAACTTTTTCAATCGGAGTGAAAATGTAGGTATAGCAAAACACAGAATATAATCTGTAGAGTGGGTCGAAAAACGTTGCGCCGATCACCCTCCATGACGAAAGATATTTCAATCACGGATCTGAAAACCCATTAACATTTTTTTGTCACGCCCCAAAAAAAAAGAATTATTTGAAATATTTAGGTTTCAGCGGAAGGGGGAGGGAGGGGGAGAGAGGGGTGAAGGCTCCCAGATAGGAAGGGTCACATTGAAAACTTGAAAAACGACAAAATTGAAGCCGATTTCAAACCAGTACCAACGATATATTATAAAATGTCGACACATATTTATGGGCCTTTTAGAATCGCCATTGAATTATCTTTCATCCTAAGAGGTGACTGGTGAAATAATATTTGTAAAGGGAATCAACTCGATCTAATACTCTGCGTCGCAAGATATGAGATTTGGTGTCCTCAGATCACATATTTTTTCCTAATAGTTTTCGAAATGTTATACGGGTTAGTTTTACTTGCTATTCAAAAAATATATGCAAAAAGTGTGTGTTTACACCGCCTTCGTCAAACTTAATAGTCAAGAGTTCTTTTGCAATTAAATAAATTTTAATCGATAATAATGATAATTCCATTCGCTTTCATGAAAAGAAATCGGGAAGTGAATTCAGGATACCCAAAACATTTGAAAAAGGTTTCACTTTCTTGTGGACGACGATTTCGGAGAAACCGACAGAGAACTGTCTGAACAGTGGAAAAAAGTTTGAAGATGATTAGTAGAAACATTTGCTCGAGTACCTGCAGAGAACTGAAACCACCACAAAGAGTTCCAAAACATCAGTTGCAAAGCAACTAAATAATGTCATGCGTTTCTCAAGGCCAACGTCTAAACTGAATGTCACACATGCCGATCGTAATAATTTTAATTCCCTAGTTGCAGTTCCGATCGAATTTCTTGTTTCAAGAGTTTTTCAAACGTTCGAAAAATCCATATGCGTCAAATCAAAAGATATTTGTCTATGTTTTTATTAATGCAAAGTGGTTATAAATACGTTTCTGTAAGTGAGCTCTCACTCATTACCGAACATGCCATTGCGAAAACCTGCTGATATTTAAGCAGCTGTGGAACATTTAACAGACGTCGTGAGTGCCGCGACCAGTATTGCAACGCCAACAAAACCATCAGTTAAAACAAAATCGCACCAGTCATCAGCTAATATATAGATGCTCATTATTGAGAAGAGAAGGGTTAGAAGGCACTGGCAAACTAGTCCTTCTCCACACCCAAAAATGCTAATGAAATTGTGCAAAAAACCCCCACGCATTAAGTTGAGCCAGCAACATGATTCTGATATCGAGAGTTATTTAAAATACCTGCATCCAACAAAGTGCACTGAATATAGTCTGTGGAAAGCTATAAGCACTTACAATATTCTCTTACCTACGAATCGCCGCTATGACTTTAAGACCCCACTTGGCACAAAAACTCCAGCGATACCTTCGCGAATCACATTGATAAGGTTCTCACACCACATGACGTAAATAGTTGTACCATTCCATTCCGGACCTGATCGTGCCACATGATCAACGATAAGAAACTTATCTAATTGTTCTGTAAGAATTTTATCTTTTACACTTAATGCCATCTTGTGAGTTGGCTTTCTTCCCATGCTCTTGGAAGAAGTCTAAAATTGTCATGATCCCTAAAACAGGAAAGGACTTCAAGTCAGATTACATCTTGCATTACATTAGCCCACTGTCAAAATTATTGCTTTGGTCTTTAAAACCTTATCTTGCCGAGCAAAATATTATCCCAGACCATCGGGTTGGTTTTCGTGCGCGACATAGTTCTTTGGGCAAGTCCATAGATCGGCATTTGAAAATAAGCGCCACTGTTCAGCTTTATTTATAGACATTTCCCAGACGTTTGATAAAGTCTGGCATGATGGGCTACTCACTAAAATAGCTCGAGTTCTTCCTGAAAACTCCCGCAAACGGGTAAAGAGTTATTTGACAGATAGACCGTGGAAAGTAAAGTCAAAGAATTAGCTTTCAAGAAATAAGAGAATCTCCGTAGGAGTCCCTCTATTCTGTAAACTAGGGGCGCTATTATATATTATCTATACAGCGGATAAGCCAACAAGCCCAAATACTTATACTGATACGAGATGTCTCTCGTGGAGAGGGGCTGGAACATTTTTTTCCAAAATTGGAGCTCATGGATGAACCACCTGCAGCGTAGCCGCTGGCAACATTTACTTGAAATAATCATTAAAAATTAAAATGGCTGGTATTCATTTGTCGGCCCTTACTTTTGCAAAGTTTCTGTTTTTTTCAGTTTTCAAAACCCAATCGCTTAAAAAAATCACCCTTTATATCCGAGGGTTTATATCAAAATCCTATCGCTATTTATAAATTATCTCCCTTAAAAAATTGATACCAGAACAATAAATTTTAGTTTATTTTGAAATATTTTTGTGGAACCAGAATTTCGAACTAGAGAATTTGTTGAAGGACCAAAAAAGAAATAGGATGCTTACCATTTCCTTGTTGCATATATTGCTGTTGTATTTGTCTAAAATTTGAAGTCATACGTAAATTTCCATTGGCACTTCCCAGGGGAGTGCCACCCGCGTACACACACGACGGCAAATCATTTATCATGTCCTCATCAAAGTTATGAAAAGACAAATGGCTAAAATGTGAATAAAATGAAAATTTAGTCAAATTAATTTGAGAGACTGGCTGCCTTCACGATAATTTACATATATTATTAAGTAATTGAATTTTTCTATTCAGAAAGATAATTTGTTTGATGCGATAACTTTGAATATAGTAAAAGTTAAAATTTTATTAAATAACTGGTTGAAATACAGGGTGTCCGCCGGGAAGGTATACTACTTTGTTTTGTCGCCATTTTGGTAAACATTAGTCTTGACAGCTCATATTTGGCAGTCGTGAAGTAGAGACTTGGCAAATTTATTATGGAGAAACATTCGGCAAACCAACGTATTTTAATCGTTAAAACATTTTATCAAAATCAATCATCGATTACTGTGACGATGAGAAAATTACGTGAAATTTTTGGGAGAAACAACATGACAACACGACGCACTATTTATCGTGTAGTGAATGATTTCGAAGAAAGAGGGACTGTAGATGAGAGGCCCAAGCATGGACCACAACGTACTGCAAGATCGGCTGAAAACATTACTGCTGTTCAAGAAAGTGTTCAAAACAATCAATCAACCTCAATTCGACACCGTGCTCCGGAGCTTGGTCTTCAAAGAACAACTTTGGCCACAATTTTGCACAAAGATTTGCATGTTTCCATTTAAGATTCAGTTGATACAACAGCTTCTTCCAGAAGACCATTTACGCCGCCGTACATATGCCAATAGGATGCTACAGGTCGCTCATGACAACCCTGATTATCATGAAAAAATTGTAATGAGTGACGAGGCACATTTTCATTTGAATCGATATGTGCATAAACAGAATAGTCGGTTCTGGGCAATGGAAAACCCTCAAATTATTCATCAGTCACTTTTGCAGCCATTAAAAGTGACAGTCTGGTGTGCAATTTGGTCAGGAGGAATCATTGGACTTTACTTCTTTGAAACTGAAAACGGCGTAACGATAACTGTCAATGGGGAGCGATATCGTGATATGATTGAAAACTTTTTAAAGCCACAACTGCATGCGAGACCTCTTTCCACAACAAGTTATTTCAAGGAATGGTGATGTTGATTGGCCTCCATGGTCGCCTGATTTGACTGCTCCGGACTTCTTTTTGTGGGGATATCTGAAAAGCAAGGTTTATGCAAACAAACCAGAAACGCTGAAGCATTTGCGAGGTTAACAGAGGCGGACATTTATCTGATATTGTATTCCATACATAATTGCCGACATTAAATAAAACATTTATCAATATACGATCCATTCTCTTTCATTTAATCAAAAATTATAAGTAAACAAAGTAGTATAACTTCCAGGCCGACACCCTGTAGATGATGTTTACAGTTGACACAAAATTAGTAGAAAAGACACAAGGAATGTTGAAAACGTGCGCAGCGGTATTCTAAGTTATCACATCAAACAAATTTTCTTTCTGAATAGAAAGAATAAAGAAAACAAACTCATGCTTAAAAATTAGATTAATTAATATCAATAATTGTAGTTCGACAAAGTTACGTCAAACAATAAATTTTTATATGTTTTTAAGTTTCTTAAGAAATTGTATGTTTCCTTGCAGAGACTCTAATTAAGTGTTAAGATTGTAAAGGAGCTGGATTCCTTGCGATCAAATGGAAAAGGAGGTAAATATTTCTTAGGATATCAAGGTTTGAGATGGACAAAACTTTGATTTTGAATTAAATTTTCGACCATTTTTATTTGAATGTTATTTCTTGAATATGGTAGACACGGCTGGTGCTGATGCAACAATGTGTGTATGGAATATTCGATCAGTATTTAACGAATTCAGGGGCGTAGATAAATAGGTAATAACGCGCTGTAGTCTTACAAGGGCGTCATTAGAGGAAATAATCCAACAAAGTTAAGACGCCAACTCTCTATAGTCCGAAACGCACAGGGCCAGAAATTATATTAAAAAAAAATCATTTTTGTTTTATTTCACTTTAGAGAAAAAATTCCCTTAACTAATTTTTATTCACTTGAAATTTTTACAATAATTTTTGTTTTACTCCAGCCGTCATTTCTTTGAGATTTTCCTAACAAAATTCACTTTTTTTTTAAACTAAAGTTCACGTATTTCTTTAAAAGAAGGATTTTATTACTTAATTGGGATTTAAACACATTAAAACTAACCTAATTGGAGGAGAGGATGAAGAATCCGGCAATTGATTTCGCGACATTTTTTAAATATTAATTTTTATTTTAAAGGATTCACAATTTATAAATTTGCATGTGTGTGTGTTTCACTATTTAGAACTAGCAACCAACCGCACTCTAATAAGATTTAGTTTAAAATAACAAATTCTCCTGGGAATACTCCGGCTTTTATGCAACTTCCTAAACTCCAACAAGAATAAAAATCCTTCATATCAACATACACACATACTCGCCAATACATGCAAAATTGTATTCCACCCCTTGTGCGGCAATTTAACTGTGAAATTTTTAACATCCAGTGCAACAACAACAACATTCAGACTTTATTTTCATTCGTTGAAGGCAAATTAAAGAGGCGGTGCCTTCGATAGAACACCATCTTAGAAAAATAATTCAAGGATAAATAAATAAATTAACCCTGCAGTTCACATGGGGCATTAAACAACCAGTACCAGGGTCTATTAGTTATTAACAATAAAATTTATAAACATTCAAGTATTTAATTCGTTATACATCAGTTCGACGATCGATCAAAACTTCACAAAAGTGAGAACGGTGTATATATATAAAGGCTTGTCATTCCGTTCGAAATTGCTACGATATTCATTTCCGACCAAACAAAGTATATATATTCTGGATCCTTATATGTAGCGAAGTTCGATGTCGGCACTAAAAACCCCAGGATCTTGAACTTAGACCAATTGATCGCTGAGCTTGGGGAATTTTCACTATTTGAAATAAGCCATATGGGACCACAAATTCCCGAGATATGGGCCAGAAGCCTTTTTCCCGGGGTTTCTTTTTTGTATTTTCACTCTTGCGTGCAAACCCTTATAAACAAATTTAACATATTCTCAATCCTTATCAAACTTGCTATAAAGTCCTTATACAGAAGTTATCATTCCACGGGCCCCAGATAGACTAAATGTTGGACCGAATTTAACTTAACAAATTTAAAAAAACTAACAATGAAAATCGAATTCCTCCGAAAATCGAAAATTCACAAAAAAAATCGGTATTTTGTCAAAATTTTAAATTCACCACAAAATCGAAAACGGAAATTAAGGTTTTTTTCTGTTAAAAAAATTAAATTAATTATTTTTAGCTGATTTCCCTAGTCCCAACTTATTTTTTATTATAATATAATGCAATTTATTGTTGCGGGTAGATAAGGTAGTTTCATCAGAAAACCTTTACTCAATTTATTAGAAATACTTAAGCGTCTTATGCCCGAAATTCCTGAGACGAAATGAGAAATCCAAAGAATATCAATACAAAAATCCCCACAATAAAATATGTTTATTTTATTTTTTATACTTGCCTCACTAGGTTTGGTTGGTTATTTGCCAACTCAAAATGTAGCTGTAAACCATTAAAAAAAAAAAATGAAAACAACATAGGCTATGGCAGGGCAGGAGCAGGTGTATTCTCAGTTGAGCGGAACTTGTCCTATAGTCTGTATCTGGGGAGGTACGTGTCAGTTTACCAGGCAGAACTGCTTGGGTTGCTGCATGCGTTGGATCACTTGCTTGAAAGCCGAGTGCATGGGAAAAGGGTTCTCATTGCACTTGACAATCAGTCAGTTATAAAACGCATGAGGCAACTGAACGTATATTCCAAACTGGTGCTGGAATGTGTTCTGAAACTGAACAGATGTGCCTCGTTGAATGAGGTAACATTGATGTGGGTTAAGGGACACATAGGCACAGCTGGGAATGAAGCAGCAGACGAACTAGCAAAAAGGGGATCTGATGTGGATTTCCCAGGGTAGCCCTGGGGAATGGCCTAGTGCGAGGTAAAGTTCTTCAATGGGTAAACTCATTACACCTGAATAGGTGGAGGGAGAATACCACATGTAGACAGGCTCGAATGGTGCTCAAAGAGCCCCTCGGCAGGAAGGCCAGCAAGATGCTCGGGTATAATAGGGCCACTTTAAGCTGGATCACTGCGTAAGTGGCAGGACATGGAAACTTCAACCACCTGGCTGAGGTGAAAATCGTAGAAGATGATACTTGCAGACTATACCTGGAAGAAGCCGAGACGGTAGCGCACATTGTGTGTGAATGTCCAGCACTGGCTAGCATAAGGCTTAGGACCACGGGCAGACACTTGTTAGATGTGAATGCCATGGAGGAACTAAGCCTTAGACAAATGCTAGCAATTACAAAAGACCCCGTGATGAGGAAGAGTGTCGACAGTTACCAGTCGACAGTCTGAAATCACTTTAGTCAAGAGTAAAGGCTAGAGCTAGCACGAGACTCAATTGAAAGTAAGGTGGCTGTGATTACGGATCGGTTCCCTGAAATCAATTTGAGGTGCTAAAAGGGAGTCGAAAAGGGACCCAGAAAGTAAGTGGTCGGCTTCAATATCCCCCCCCCCCCCCCCCCCCCCCATACATTAATAATAATGATTTGCTGAAGTGTTGCCAATGTTTGCACAAACTTACAAAACGAGTTTTTGGGATTTTATTATTTTTCTGTTAAAAAATGAAATTCATTATTTTTAGGTAATTTTTTAATGGTTTTTGTCTTGAAAAATCTTGAAATTTTATAAAAAATACCAAATTATTTAAATTTAGAATATTCACCACAAAAACTAAAATTTCACCATAATTTTGATATTTCGGCGAAAATCAGAAAAAATCAATATCTTGTGAAGATTCGGCACAGTCGAACATATGTACGAGATATTATTTGTTAGAAATTCATATTTTTTACTAAAAGAAATGTGTCTCCAGAAATACCTTTTCGATTTTAATAAATGTGGTTTTATTTTACTCGCTTCCATATAATGCTTTGAAAGAAAATTCAAAACAAAGAAGGATTTCAAACAAAGAGTTCCACAAAAAGCCGACAAAATTATAAAATTTGGTAAATGTTATTCCCAGTCATATTTATTCAAAAGATTGTCCGACTGAAAATTCTTTAAACGTACAAAGGAAGCCTAGGTTCTCCTTTATTAAACACAAAATTCGGTGTCAAAATGACTTAGCTTCAAATGTTTTTATCTACGAATCAAATTTCCAAAAGTGACCTGCGCTAAATCATTTCAAATGTACATTTTCACTGCTACGCTGTGCAATTTTCTTTCCATTTTACTAATATTTTTTTGATTTTGTTAATCTTCAATATTTGCGAATTTTGCAAATCAATTTAAAAAATTCAAGTTTCTTTTAGTTCTCAACACGGGAAGAGAGTAACATCATTCATGAAATTGAACCCAAGTTAGGTGACGTTTATTTGAGACATAATAAGGTGCATACTAAATGACGAAGAACAATTGTCGGGTCTAGTTAGAATTTTTTGCTCAAAAAACACATATCAGAGCTGCATTGTGAATTTTATTCACAATTACTCAATTTATTAATTGAACTCTTGTATGCTAAAGTGAGATCGATTAAGGCCTTAATTGCGTAAATCTCCTAATTGCGCAATTAAGACGTATGTCTGATTATACTATAAGGCTTAGTTAAAGCTATCAAGTTTTAAATTGAGTTATAGACTTGGTGGCCAGACAACATATGCAATTAAGCTTACTCAATTAACATTTGCCAGCTGTTCATTTTTTATTATGATTACCTGAACCATGTTCTTCTCTGTGTGCATGCTGCAGTTTTTATAGATGATAATGATTTAGTAATGAAATGTGAACAAGAACTTTATTAACGTAACGCAAGTGATGTTTAAAATATTTTAGAAATTAGCAACAAACATATATTATTGTAGACATCATAATATAGTTGTCGTAACTGTTGTTTGGCTGCGTATGGTAAGCGAGCTCATGAAAACCTCGAACGAGATCGAGTTCTTGTAAATACTCGTGCGAGTGGTCATGCACGATGTGGGAAATGATGTTCTTCGTCCTGCAGATTTTAAATTAAATTAATTTTGTAGGTATAAATTTTGCACTAGTTTTGTTCAACATCAACACTCTTGATACCATGAGGATCCTCAAGCATATCAACCGTGAGTTTTAATTTAAAATCTTAAAAATAAATATCTTCTTATTATGTTTTTATTTCCCACACACCACCGCCATAAACAAAGTTCAGCTCGGAGATTAAAACACCTCATACACAAATAATTGCAAAACAAGATTCCATTATAAACAAAAAAGTAGAAAAAACAAACATTTAAATTCATGTTAACACGAGTGTTTGCTCGTTCAATGTATTTATTTATTTGTTTGTTTGGCGGTTTTATTGTTATTGAAATGCGATAATTTAATTGTGGCCTTACAAATCCGGAAAAACATCATTTCACTTACGAAATGAAAGGGGACGAAGAGATTTAAAAAAAAAGAGACCATGAGAACAATTCTGTGCTGACTGACTGTAAACTGTTTGGGAATAATGGCAAAATACATGTTTAATATTGTTTTGGGTTACAGGATTGTTTGTTTGCGCTCGTACTTGAAAATGTCGTATTAGCAATTATCTGAGATTCGCTCTCTCTCTCTCTCTTTCACTCTCGATTGCCTGATACAACATTTTGAGGGTGATGGTTTCAGCAACTGTTTATCATAGAGATACATCTACATCAAATGCAAGATTACTGTCATCATGTTTTTTCTTCTGCTCTATTTCTCTCTTTTATTATTGAATTGTTGGTTGTGAGCTGGTGAATGAATGAATGAATGCACGCACGCACGCACACCTTCGGCTAGTTGTCGTAAGTACATTGCAAATGACTGGTAATGAAAAGGTTTGTTTTCCGTTTCAACAAGAAACATATTGTTAATTCAATTGCTTGACTGTAGTGGTTTTTCTCGCCTCGGGAAATTTGTTTCGGTTTTGTGTATTTTGCAATCTTGGCAACGTGTGTCAGGCACGCGACTCTTGTTCTGCACACTCATTTCAACTTGTTTGATCGTGCTTGAATAAGTGAGTGTGTGTGTTTGTGATGAGCCTATGATGAAAGTCAAATGCTAACGCAAAGGGGGCGGAGAAGTAGGCGAAACAAACGATGGACATCTTGAAACAGTCGTTGACGTGGCTAATTTTTGTTTTGCCGATCATAAAATAAAATTAATTCAATTTTAACAATTGCCTTTGCACAGGGTGCTTTGATTTATATGCCAAAGAGGATATGAGTTATGTATGCATGTCCTTATCTCATTGTTAGAGTTTAGTTGTGCGTAGTGTTGTTATGGTGGTTAGTAAAGTGAGTGAGTTTATTATTTGAATTTAGTTCAACAATAAATGAAGTGTAAAATGGTTGTAACGGTAATTTGAATTAATTGTCGCAACACTTAGAAATGCGTCAAACAAACTGTGAGAAATATTGTTGGTGTTATTGAATTAGCAAATTATGTTAATTACCCTCAATCATATACAAACATAATCCATACATTTAAGTATTTAAAGCTTCGACAAACAAAGGCGAGTATGTCTTAAAAATTAACTATGTCGAGTAGTTTCTAACCAGTTACTAGGAATTTCGACTATTCGACATTTTCCAAAATCCCGTTTTTCGAATAATTCGAATACCTATTTGAAATTTATAAAACCCAGATTCGGTTTTTAAATATATGAAAAACGTTTGAAAAATTGCCACGACCAAAAATTTATGCAATCACAAAATTTAAGAATTGTCAATGATTTATTTAATTTTAATTGTAAAAAACTTACTTCAGGCAAACTTGCTTAAAAATAAATAACAAAGTCACCGCCTTTTTTACATTGTTTGTTTACCGAGCCTCTTCAAATCGGTTCTGTCTTGAATCACTTTGTTACTTTTCATTCCATTTTAGCTTATTTTTCTTACCTTTTCGTTCCAATAGTTGTATTAATGATTGAGTATATTAAGATCGGGCCATTGAGAAAGAGTTGTTTAGGTGTGAAATGCATAGTGTAGATCATTAAGCGAAGCATATCTGCTGCATGTTTAGTGATCGAAGTCCTACTGAAAATACGTACACTTGCTGACAGATTTTTTTTTAATTTTTAGAAATACGTTCCTGTCTATTATGTTTTAATAATTACCATTTAGCCGATAACAGCAGCCGACAAACAACTTTACACTCATAGCTGTTCCATAATGAGTATTTATTAGATTTCTTCCACTTAAGTGAGAAATTAACTGATTCGATTACCATTATTTCCAAGCTTCGCATGATTACTAATTGATTACGATTAAAAGTATTCTAAAAATAATAAGAATTACTTGCAATTACTATCAAATAATCAAAACGAATAAAAAATAATTCGACCACTATGAAAGTTTGCTCAAATAATCAAAATGACTGAAGTAATCTTTGAGAGTAGTCGAATTATCTTATGATTTACTTTTGATTCCGTTGACTATTTGATAGTAATGGGAAACACAGGTGATTGTTTATAATTAGTATTATATAATTACAATTATTTTTAAAATGTTTACCAATTGATTACTAATCGCAATTTAAAAGCTATGCGTAAATCCTGGCTCCAGCATGAGCATGTTTTTTTTTTTTTTTTGCTAACTAGCCATTGAATAAGACAAATACCTGTCGAGACAGAGTGTTGTTCTGTAATGATTACATTTTCTGTGTATATCGTTCCGTTCGATGTTTTTCGGTCTGGAGGTAGCAGAGTATTGCACTACAAGAGAACTACGTTCCAATCACAGGCCAACATCGTGTTGCTGTATACTTCACATTGGGGTATTATGTCGGCTGCTGGTGTCGGCGAACTTGTATTTATAAGAAACAGTTCTTCAAGCCTTGAGTAAGAAAAGTGACACTAACTTCTGTCCGCGTGAGTATGTTGTATCATTTAGTCCAGATGGATTAATGTAAAAGTTCCTTTTAAGTCTTGTAGCAGTACACATAAAAATTTTTAAATTAATGTCGCTAGAATTTATTTTTATACAGCAGTTAAACAATTTTCGCTTCTTTAACTGCGAGTAGCTATGGCTTGAGTATTGCGTTCGCCATTCCACACATACAGACACACACATACAATAAAAATTAGGAAATCATAGCTACTCGCAGTTCAATAAACGAAGATTTGTTTACTGCTGTTTGCAGCAGAACTAACTAAAATAGAAATAAATACTGCAACATTAACTTTTAAATTTATGTCGAGCGTTGTATAGTCCGAAAAAAGGCCGGCTGAACAATCGGCAAATAGCTTTGTCGATCACCCTGCCAGGGACCCATAAAAATTGATTCAGTGTATTTAAGCTTCAAAATATTTGTCATTTGCAATTCCATTCATCCCTGAATATATACAAACATACATATGTACACGTATGTACATATGTATGAAGGCAGTGTGAGTTGACGAAGTTATTTTTATTTTCAAACCAGAGAACAGTTGCACATAATTGTTCTTGAGGTCTCCTCATTCTTACATTTTCTTTTTATAAAAAGTGTGTGGGCATTTCGCAGAATAAAGTTAAAATAACAAGGAGCATTTAACTGACTTGTAATGTTGGCAGCCATTTTCAGAAACTGTCAACAACAGAAAATTCATTTGCTCTGCTCGTATGCGTATGTATGTGTGGGTATTTTGTAAATACATGGGGCATAAGCCGCGTTGCCAGACTTTTAAGTAGTAGAATCAGCGAAAATAGAGGATTTTGTATGAAAACTATTAAAAAAATACTTTTTATAAAAACTTTCCAAATAAATTTTTTTTAAACAAAACAAACAATAACTTTTGAAATATTTACGAACAAATGCATTCTTTTTGAATTATATTGTAAACTATATAGAATTTAAGTTAATTCGCAATTTAAAACGTACAAAATTTGGATATACTAGTAACTTAACGCAGTTCCATACGATAAGTTTTAAATATTATTATTTTGGTTTTTGTAGATTTCGATCTAAAGTGACAAAAATGTAAAATCTCACTTTTGGTACTTTTTCGGAGAGATGTACTTTTCGAAACAAAAGCACTTGAAAATGTGAAATCGCAATCTTAAAACAATCGCGGATTCAACAAAATAAATTAATAAATGGATCTTAGAGGGAAAACCGTCATAATTGAATAACCATTGTCAATAACGTACTTACGGAAGTTCCGGCTTTTCATTCGACTTTAAAGTAATATTTTAATAAAGTACCTAAGCAGCGTAAGAAAAATATCTAAGGGACTGGTTGATTGATGGTCGCTTTAATTAAATATTTGGAAAAATTCTTATTATTATTCATATTGGCCTGACCTTATTAATGAAATATGTGTAAAAAAAATAAAATAAATAAATAAAAATATAAATAATGTGGATTTGTGTAGTACCTTTTGTGATCTCTCTGCATTTCCTACGGGTAGAGCATTTAAGAGAGAAATTTTATTGTGGGGAAAATATTCATATATAAATTCTTGTGCCCAGTTAGCAATTTTAAAATATATCAAAAAATGTTTACTGTTTAAAAAAGGGAAACTTTAAATAATTAAATCTAAGTCCCAAATATTGACAGGTAGAATTAAAATATATTTTGATGAGAATTTAACGAGGGCATTAGCAGAGTAAAGCTCAAGAAGAAATGAGTAATATGAAACACTGAGCGCTCAAACCGAACGATGGAATTTGTTTTACACGCAAAGTTGATAGCAGGTTATTTCGAGCTACACAAGCGACTACCCGCCAGTCTGAAAGCCGATGAGAACAGATAAATACAACGTCAGTCGGTCTTGAGTACTGCAGAGCCGGAGTAATAAGTAGGTATACGAAGTTCAAGAAGAAACAGTAGATTCATTTTGGCTCTGGCTAAATTCAACAGTAATTTGCCTAAAGAGCCGCTGGGGTGAAGAAAAAGCATATATTCGGCACTCTGAAAAAAATTTACACATTTAAAAATAACAGAAATAAAAAAAAATAGTTTTACTGAGATTTTCACAATTTTATCTTTAACTATGGTTTACAGAGATTATGGAGTAAAATTTTCCAAACAAAAAATAAATGTTTCTTGTTTCACTGAAAAAATAAAAAGTTTTTTTTTTAGAATTTATTGATCCCTTTTTAGGAAAAATCGGAATGCCTTTCGAATAAATACCGCTGTCTAGTACTCAACGAGGGTCTTTGAAATAAAGAACCATGAAGAAAATGGTTATGAATATTTTGTCGAAAAACGCTTAAATTAAGAATTATGGCGCCGAGAAGCCTTGTAAAGAAGCTTGTTTATTTTTAGGGCCAAAGGTGCAAAGCGACGGGCCTGTTTTATCATAAACCTCACGGTGGAGAGAGGTCTAATGTTCATACGGATGTGCGTTATTAAATCGACTCGATTATATGCTTCTATTTCTGCCTGTTAATCGCTATTTAGAAGAGTGCTTTTTGTTGTTGCTTGTTTACTACTCACTCACTTAAAAATGTATGAGAAAACAAAAATGTTTGAAAAAATAAATTCTCACCCTTTTAAAGGAGATCTGGAACATATCGATTAATAAAAAAATGTTTGCTTTTGCATTTAATAGCTGTGGTTAATTGTTGCATAACGCACAGCCAAAATAGTAAAAAATAAACATTCAAACAACCAGTGTTGTCAGCTTTGAAATCTTAAACAACCCAAAGTACGAACAAAAAATATTAATACTAATCTTTTTGTTTTAAATGCTTTTTTTTATTAAATTAATATTATTAAGTTTATGTAAAAATTATAATTTATTCTTGTCAAAAGAAACTAATTGAGATAATAGCAAGATATAAAATAGATTAAAGAAATATTGTTTGTGCTAATTTTTTTAGCATATTATAGAACATATAAATTTAGTGTTTGCAGTCCTCTAATAAAAATAATCTTTTTTTCCAAGTCTGTAACTTCCTCATCATCACAAACATCAGCATACCCATATTACGGATTTATTTGTGAGCATGGCTGGCTTTCTAAACGCATGTTGCTCTGTAGTAATACATGGCAACCTATTTGTAAAATCAGCCCTTAAAAATGTCGATACGCAAGAAATAGCAAACTACGCACCCAAAAAAAAAACTGGCTGTAAAGCGCACACAAAGTATTATAAAAGTACCTACAAAATGTAGCAACACCGTATTAATACCCGTTTAGTCCATTGACCACATACATCTGCTTCCAGTAAATTTGTATGTGCAGCAAATCATTTCCAGAATTTAGTACACCCGATTAAGTACGTTGATGGTGCTTAGGATTTAAAAATTTTTGATGTATGAGAGTGATAAAACCTGTAATAATAAATAGGTTAAATGCTTCAAATATCAATCGAAATTCGACATATTCTAAATTGGATTTGGAAAAAAGCACTAACTCGAAAAAAATTCGTGCCGATTTTTTTAATGCACAGACCACAGTGTTAAAAGCGCTTATTTGGCAGCGCTGAAATTGCTTTGCTATCAAATAATTTGAAGAGAAAAATAAATGAATTGTTCCATTGTTACGTTTACCCAACTATATTGGTCGATAGCTGAAAATTATTAGCCAATAGAAACACAGTTTGTGTGACGTTATTTGTGCTATATTCGCAGAAAATTTCAGCTTCATGTACGGGCGAGGTAATCTGGTATTTCTATCATTCTTCCAAAAACCGGGTTAGATGAAAGTGGCGCAGAAAAAGTGGTGAATTTAAAAACATGTGAATTAAAAAGTGTATTTTGAGAAGCTTACTACAAAATCCGTTACCTTGCTTTTTCCAATGTCTCTCAAGTGCAGAATGTCTCTCAAATTTGAGAAGATCTGTAAAACAATTGAATTATAAATGTTCCCAATTTAACAAGTACTCAACGTGTGAGTAAAGGTTGCCAGTAGTATATAATGAAAACATTAAGTGCGAACACTAATGTGGGCGTGTTTAGTGCCTCTTCAGGCGTAGCAACTTTTCATGTTAAAATATTATTTTTCCTTTGAAGTTGTATTACAAATTATTTTTAGCAATCCTGTATCGCTCCAACTCCAATTTGATTTCGTTTAAAATTAGTCATGAGAAAAGAAAACGAATCTCGAGTACAAACAAGCCTGTACCACTGTATGAGCCTGCAACAGGCGAAGAATAAAACAAAAACACAAAGAATATACATAGATTCACGAAACGATTTTATTTCGAATTCGAATGTTTAGTAAAACGAATTAGTATCAATTTAAGATATTTAGTTCATTTAAACACTTACATTTGGGCCGTTAGGTGGCAGCCACAAATATATCGCTTGCTGTAACTGAGTGCACTGTTAGAAGTTCTGCATTATACCTCGACGTGGTGGCGCCCGGTAATAGGTTCCTGCCTCTGCTAGGAAAATAGCTAACTAAGTCGATTGGAGAGAAGTTAACACTTAAAAACCCCCCAATCCACGGTGGACGAGCATACACTAGGGATGCGTGGTCAAGAGGGTGCTTGGCCCCTACTATGCGAAGTCTGGATACCAGTCGATCTTCAGGTTTAATACAGATTTACCCGTGCATATAGAGCTCTGTGGGGGTGGACGGAGGTCTTTTTCTTCATTACAGAGATGACTCAGGAATCCTCGCAAGAGGCGGAGAGGTTAATTACAGAAAAAACTACAATTTTAATTGGCCAAGGAAGGAATCCGGAAGAGATGGACAAGATTGCCTCGCGAGGAGTAAACGGGTGAATCTTCAAAGGTACTTCTAAGGCCTTGGACCGTGAGATTCCGATAGGGAAGGACAATGAAACCTCGCAAGAGTTGGAGTGGTTAATCTCTGAAGGAAGTGTAGTGTTTATTGACCAATAGAGCAATTCTGAAGAGATGGACAAGAAAACCTCGCAAGGGGTGGACGGGTAAGTCTTCAAAGATACTCCTGCTAAAGAGGATTAGACAGCTAGCATAAGACTTAGGACCACGGGAAGACACTTGCTAAATGTGAATTCCACGGTGGACCTAAGCCTTAGACAAATGCTAGCAATTGCAAAAGACTCCGTGAAGAGGAAGAAGGTCGACAGTCTGTAATCACTACAGTCAAGAGTAAAGGTTAGTGGTAGCACGAGACTCAAATAAGAGTAAGGTAGTTGTAAATTACAAATTGGTTGCCTAAAATAAATCAATTTGTAAAAAGGAGAGGGTCGAAAAGGGACCAATAAAGTAACGCAAACTGCTTTGATATTCCCTCTACATTATATTATTACATTTGAAATCACTAAGTCACTCGCTGCATAAATGTTTGCGTTCGTCGAAGGTTCCCTGTAGGAATTGTCAGTAATGAATCAGTACTGACTCACTACTGACATTGTCACCAGTACTACTGACATACTATACCCTTTACAATGTGCTGTGCTATAGACATTTAACACGTACGTGTCATTGAGAATGAACTAGTGTTAAAAGAACTACTGACTCAGTACCCCACTTTGGGACATATGTAGACATTGGGACCAGATATTCACTAGTATTTAATATTTTACTTATATTAATAAAATTGTTTTAAAATTTGTATTTACCTTATAACTTTTGTTACTGAAATATTTTAATTTAAATTTTTTATTATTTCTTTAAATATGATCACTGAATTTTAAACTAACTGGTTTGTGCACTAAACAAAACGATACGGTAAAAAAACACACAAAAAAATCACATGTTACAGTCACTGAAAGAAGCCGATGACTTTATATTGACGGCGTCAAAAGAAAGTGTAGACTTTTTGTTGACATTGCCATTATAAATGGTGGACAAAGTGTTGACTTTGCTACACTTGAAGCCAGGCTTCCTACAGAGCATTAAGTCAACAACATCAGAACAAATGTGTAAGGGAGTGTGCATGTGTGTGTGTATAAAAGCCCGAAAATAGAAGTGCAATAGTTTTCCATCCATGCTTGTTTTCCAATGATGTACTAAAAACAACCTAGAGTTGTCTAGTTTAGTAAATTCACCAACCACGCATAGCGAGAAAACCATGAAAAAGCTTTTATAAGTAGTCCGCCAACTCACAATAATTTGCTTACTACTTTCATGAGGAACGGAGATTTTCCAACTTAAAGCTACTCTACATTACGAGTTTCATTAAATGAGTGTTTTTTTTTTTTAGATAATTTGAATATGCAGGTAAGGAAATTAAATTAAATTAAGTTTTGGAATTTCAGTTTTTTTAAATTCTCCTACATAAAAATAGGTAAATAAATTTTAAAGTGAATGCCACCATGGTATTTTGAAATTTCGTTTAAAATAATTTTAAAAGAAAATTAAAAAATATACTAACATATTTATTTCTAAACAGCAGCAGCAGAAGCAAAACATCGACGATACTGCTTTTGCTGTTGAAAAAAGAAAACAGCACAGTAATGTCTAAGGCAGCTGTAGACCATTTTAACGAAGCCGTGATTGCTGCAGCCAGAGTTGCAACGCTAACAGAACCACAAGTTAAAACAAAATCATCAAAGTCATCAGCTGATATAGAAATACTCGTCATTGAGAAGAGAAGGCATAGAAGGCACTAGCAAAATATCCGCTGTCCACGCATTAAAATGCAAATGCACTTATGGCAAAAAACATTACGTAATAAATTAAGACATAAACATGAGAGCTATTTTTAAAATGTGGATCCAAAAAAAAAGTGATTATAGCCTGTTGAAAACTGCACGGCGCTTAAAACTAGAACTTCAACACCGGACTTGCGTTCGCTAATTACTAAGAAAACGTTTTTACGCCACATGACATACATTGTTTGTTTCACTGATTGAAATAACAGTGAGACTGTGATTGATCCTATAAAATTCCAGCTGTCATTTTTAAAATCGCCAATTAAAGCTCTAGATCTAAGAAAATCACTCGACCCTGATCGATCAGTGATGAGAAACTTACCTAATTATGCTTTGAGAATTTTACTATTCGTATTTAGTGCGATGTTACGAGTTGGCTCCTTCCCATGCTTTTCGATGATGTCTAAAATAGTTATGATCCCTAAACCAGGGAAGGACAGAAGTTTACATAGGTCATACAGGCCCATTTTAGCATTATCAAAATTTTTTAAAAAATTATTCGTTTCGTGCTTAAAGTCTTATCTTGCTGAGCAAAACATTATCCCTGACCATCAGTTTGCTTTCCGAGCAAGGCATAGCACTATTGAGCAAGTCCATAGAATCGTTACCAATTATTCGATCGGGTTTTGAAAATAAGCACCATTTATAGATATTTCCCAGACGTTAGACAAAGTCTAACGCTACTCACGAAAATAACTCGAGTTCTTCCTGAAGAATCCCACAAGCTTCTTAAGAGTCATTTGAAAGGAAAATCTCTGCAGGAGTCCTTCAAGGACAGCGGATATGCCAAGGCTGAATGTACATCAACGTTTGCAGACGACACTGCATTTTTAAGTGTTAACCGAGATCCGATGGTTGCATCCGAACAACTTTAGACTCATATTAATGAGTTAGAGGACTGGCTAAAAATGTGGAGTATAAAGATGAATTAAATGAATGAAATGTGCACGTTAAATATTATTTGGGTGTACACCTGGATCGACTTAGAACTAATCGACTACGCTGGTTAATTGGTCCTAACTCAACCGTGGCTTTGGAATACAAAGTTCTTTTATATAAATCTGTTATAAAGCCAATATCGTCATATTGAATTCAGTTGCGCATTAAACATCCGGAAGTCAGTCTAGGATTTAACGACTTATCATCTGCTCCCACGGGTATATAAGAAATGAAAATAACCACAGAGATCTAGAAATTTCTCACTATTCAGGAAGAAGAAAAAACATACTGTTCCAAATACGTAAACAAAGTAGTGGTCCGTCCATCCCAACACTCTAGCGCGCCATTTATTGCAATTACATGGGCACCAGAGACTAAAACGACAGACACGTTGAACACACCCACACGGCTCTCTCTATCTCTCTCTCTCTCTCTCTCTCTCTCCACCCAATATAAGAGAGCTTAATAAGATTCGCATACAATAAAGTATTCACCACATTGGAAATAACTAATAAATAATATTTTGCAGATAAGATTTTTTAATTGTAAATTTCAATAAAATAAAAATTGAAGCCTGAAAACAAAATTAATGAATTCATATTATAAACACAGTTCTTGCAGCAAGGGTGCCTGTTATAAGTAAAACTCAGACTACTGCCGAAGCTACATATAACAGCCGTCAAAAATTTTATTTATATTTCAACAAAAATAAATAATTTGTCTGTGGAATTTTTTTGTGGCATTCGCATTTTAGTTTCTTTAACAAACAATGGATCCAAAGTCACAAGGTATTAACATCATTGCAATATGGATGCTACTTATTACGTCACTTGCTTCTTCTTTTAGAAAAGAAAATCGATCCAATAATTGTACATTTAGGGGACATGGGACCTTATCAATTTTGGTTTTGTATGTTGATATTTCTATCAAAATTTCCAACTGGCTGGGTTCAAATAGGTCATGTGTTCTTGGCAGCGCCAACCAATTACACTTGTGTTGAACCAGCAGGAGCTGATCCATGTGACGAGGAGTGCGAGAAAACCGAACACGATCGCAGTGTTTTCGAAGAGACCATTATTACCGAGTTCGGACTTGAGTGCGGTTATAAGCACCTGGCGAGTTTTTCACAGAGCGTGGTGATGTGCGGCATCATGGTTGGCAACCTTGTCTTTGGCACACTGGCTGACAGGTGAGTGAGTGATGGTGAGTCCAAAACGGTCTGACAAATTTGTAGTAAATCTTATTCTATGCTTCAGATACGGACGCAAACCCTTGTTCGTTACTGCTTGCATATTACAACTATTCACTGGTGTTATGGTGAGTTTCTCAAAATGGTTTTGGTTTTATGTGCTGTTTAGATTTTTAGTGGGTTGCTCTACCGGAGGCACCATGACCACCAGGTAAGAAGCAGAGCTTGCTTTAGCTATGTAAAAGCCGCTTTAAAATGTCTAATTTTTTATAGCTTTGTTCTTATCATGGAAATTATTGGGACGAGCAAACGCGAAGTTATATCCATTTTGTATCAAATTCCATTCAATTTGGGCCATGCCTCATTGCCATTGCTCTCGTACTACTTGCGAGACTGGAGAATTTTCAATTTAAGTTATTCGTCATTCTCAGTAGTATATTTGATATACATTTGTCTCTGCATTGAGTCGCCCCGTTGGTTGTTCACCACCGGACGTCTGGAAAGAGCGATTCCATTGTTAGAAAAAATTGCAATAGCTAACAGAAAGCCTACAGAACGTATAAGACCTCAAATAGAAGAAGCTTATAAGGTCATGACTTCTGGTTCTACGCCTAAGAAAGGAAACTTGTTGGATTTATTTCGTACCCCAAATCTGCGCTGCAAAACAGTAAACATGGCCTATCAGTGGTTTGCCATTTGTGCTGTTTACTATGGCGTCGCCCAATATATTTCCAGGCTGGCTGGCAATATATTTTGGAACGTGGCTATTGGCGGTTTTCTCGGTGTACTGGGCACCATAATATGTGTCTTTATGACCAAGTATCTTGGCCGACGTCTCACTCTGATCATATCAAATTTTATAAGTGCCTTTGGCTTGTTAGTCATTGCCTCGTTCGCGCAATTAAGTTCGGTAGTTGTAGTGACGTTCGCCACCATTGGTCTGATTGGTGCGGCCATAACATTTCCCAATGTTTATCTGTATGCTGGGGAATTGTTTCCCACCTTAGTACGTTCGAATGGTGTGGGCTTGTGTTCGTTTGTGGGACGCTTCGGTTCGATGATAGCACCATTTATATCCGAACTGGGTTCGGTATTTTATTTTTTACCACCATTAATTTTGGGAGCAATTGCATTGCTGGGAGGGATTTTAACATTCTTGTTGCCAGAAACTCGTGGCTTTCCACTGCCTGAGACTATTGAAGATGGCGAAAAATTTGGCAAAAAAGTACCCAAAGCTTAAAATATTCAAAATACGAGCTTATTTACTTTATCGTTGACAAACGAGTTGGTGCAGGTTAATTAAAAATAAATAAAATTGACTTAAAATTCAGCAATTAAAGAAATTATGTAAGTAATTGAGGCAGAGAGAGAGAGAGAGAGGGAGAGAGAGAGAGAGAGGTAAAAGTAACGGATATTGTATAAACAGAGTTGCCAGAATCATTAAAGGTATAATCTGCAAAAATCAAGACAAAACAACTCAAATCAATGTTCATTTGCATGCGAAATTCGTTTTCAAACCTTTAAGCGAACTTTCAAAGTCATTAAAAATTTAATAAAAAAAAAATTATTTGTTTCATCATTATAAATTAAATATAAAATTAATTTAATTAAAAGTTTAGTTAGTTTAGATGAAGACGCGACGTTATAATTTAAAAATTACAAAAAAAATTTCCAATATTTATTTTCCTTTGAATACGATCTCGAGGTAATAAAAATGCCACCCAGGGCAGCTTATAAGTTTGAAATGATTTATTATGAAAAAAAATACTTTGTTTAATTTTTCTAATCCTTTCCAAATTTTGAATTATTTACGTTTACGTGACATCTGTCAATGAATGTGGCAAAATTATATTTTGAACGAACTTGGAGATCGAAAAATATAGAACAAGCGCGTTCGAGTTAAGATATTTCTTTTGTAATTTTCCACCTTTGTCAGTTTTCTTGCTGCAAGTCTGAGTCTAAGTGAGAGAGAGAGAGAGAGAGAGAGAGAGAGAGCGAGAGATAGAAGGGCAGACATTTTTTTTACAGGAAAACTTACATCCTCTGAACGCAAAGTATTTTCGGCTTTTAATTATTCAGTAAAGATGACTTATTATCAACGACATTTATGGTTAGAAAATCGAATGCATTCTTTCCTTATTAAAATTTTAATCGTTCACGTAACGTCTTTAAATACGTTTCTCTTTAAATCCATTTATTAAAAAAAAAAACTAAGAATAGACTAAGTTATAGTGGTCGTCCTAGATATGGAAATATTTTAGAGCTCTTCTTGTTTCACTTTGAAGCATCTCTTCTAATATGACGGGTTTGAGACAAAATAAGTTTGCTACTGAATTTTTTAACGTGACAGCTTCGAAATTAGTTTCGTTATAAGAATGCATACAAATATTTGAGAGAAAGTGAAGTAAGTATACAAACTAATATACGTAAGTATATTTTATATTGATAATATTCGTTATTTGTTGTGTTTTAAACTAAAATTTTAATACCAAAACTTGTCACGTACATTATTACACATTTTTTAATTGCTAAAGAAATTCTACTTTTCTAAAGCATCAAATTTATTTATACGTCACGTTTACGTAATAAACATTCCGTCGACTTTCTAAAGTCAAGCGAGCATACCGTTATACTCGTAACACGAAACATGTGTTCAACACAATTTTTTTTTCGCCATGATAACGAGGGTAATTATTTTAGGATAGAAATAAAGGACAATTTAAGCCCGAAAAGTATTAATTAAGACCCTTTCACACTATATATTAAATGGAGTAAAACAGTTTGGTAAAAATTCTGATGAAATGAAAAAGTATTATAGTGTGAAAATAATATGTAATCAGACTGCCATAAAATACGAATCGAAGTTTGAGAGCCGTATGGCTCTTAATACTTTTAGAACTTTTTTTATCAGGCAGGGTTGCATTTTAACAGAAGCTAACGAAAACTGCGAAAGAGTAGACAAATAGTGTAATCAGAATATTTTACATTTTATTTTTTTGACAGTCAGAACGATTAGCATCAGATTTTTCTCTGCAAGTATCGGGCAAGTGCCCGAATTTCCAAAAGTGTCTTTTTTATCCCCATCAACCGGCAGTTTTAGACAGACGGGACATACAAATTTACGCGTGCACAAAAATTGCCTCAACAGGACGCAAACATGCAAGTCGGTTTACACCTTTTGACCGAAAAATAGTCTAACTTCCCTACAAAACCTTTCCAAATAACCACATCTATCAACTTGGTTTACGTGTAAGTAAAGCCCTAAGAAAAGATTATAAAAATTTTCTGTTGCAATTGTTCAATTACCAAAGGCCTTCCATTTTTGTGACGATTGTACGTTGTATTATAATACAATATTGTACTCTTGTTGTTGATAGTTTTCGTATAAAAATGTGATATTATAATACAACTTGATTTTATATGTTTTTGCAATGTTGCATTGACACCATGCCTAGGAATATTGCTATTCGTTTAATTAATTTGCATTTAAATAAATTGAACTTCTTTTACATAAACCGATCTAGCTGGTTAGAAGGAGTTCAGTTCTTTTGGTTATAACATTTTGTTACCTTTACGTGTAATTGTTAGTAATTTAAAGTTGACATGCCTGATTCAAATTAATTGTATTTGTCTACGTTGTTCTGACGTCTATACATTTTTCACATGGGCAACACAATAATACCACAATACAATAAAATTGACTGTTCACAAAGAAATAAACCAAAAGTTTATTTTAATACACGATACAATGATACACATCGTTTGTGAATTACATAAATATAAATGGCAATTATTTTTTAACACACCGAGCATATCGACGTTAACTTTCACCTATTGTTGTGAAATAGAATAGAGTGTTTGGTAGGAATCACACCCACAACACCCAGTCATCGAGTTAGGTTTGGAAAAAAATTTTGATAAATTTATGTATTTTTGCCCAAAGAGCTTAAAATTCGACAAGAACGCCAGCTTTTTTTTAAATAAATCTTTCATTATTTCGGACCTAGTTGATTCAAGACAATTGTAAAGGGTGTTTTGTTTCTGTCATATAATAAGTACAACTAGGTTTCTTCAAATTGATTTCCGTTACGTCTAAAATTAAGCAGTTGCACGATAAACATTAACGTAAATGGCGAAACGGTTTGACCTATTTAGTTAAAACCGAAATTCGTTAAGAATATTATCTTTCAGCCGTGCCAACATTGTTTTTTAATCTACTTAGACGTGAGAGAGATATCGTGCATGGAACTTGTGCCGAACAAATTCTGTTACTTCATTAAAATCAACGCATAGCTTTTTATTCTATCTGCAATAAGTGGGGCATCTTTTCCGATATCTCCAAAACTACTGAGTAGATTTAAACTGTTTTACTCTGCGAAATAGAACAAACCGTTCTGAAGTTGAAGCTACTAAAATACACATGTCATGTCACTTCATTCATTCTAGAGATATCGATATATTGCGGAAACCAGAACCAATTTAAAAAATAGAGTGCAAAATTGGAGCTCAGGTCCCCAAATTACATAAAAAACAACTTTCGGTTGGTCCAGTCCAAAACCTTGTAAGCTAACGTAATTTTCTTCTTGAAGTTCAAGTGCAGTGAACTTCAATTTTATGAAGATAAAGACTTCAAGCAAACGTCAGAACATAAATGTCATTTTACTATCACATTTCTTGCAGTGTAAAATGCATGATGCAAAAATAATAACAATGTAAATTAAAAAAAAACTACGTGTACTCGTATGTACCCAATTGACCATGTCTTCAAGATATTCTCGGAGATGCGTGCCCGACACATAGGAAATCCTAGACGATAAGTTGCGGATAGTTCAAGCGAATTATTAACGACTGTTTCAAACAAGGAGCACTTGAACAGTGCTTGCAAATATGAGCGAGAGTGTCAGTCACATTGTCGTTCACAACAATTGTATGGACGATAGTGTCGTTAAAAGCATAGACTACTAATTAGACGCGACAACTCACAACATCATTACCTCGATTATATAAGAGAGATAAAAAACCTTATCGTTTCTAATTAAGCTATCTCTTTCATGTAATCGGGTTAATTTAAAATTTTGTACGTAAAAACGCATGACACCTGATTACACGCTTTTTCAAATGTCATTGTTGGGTATTCTGTTTATATTCTGTGGTTAAAAGTATCGTGGACAAATATACAAAATTAAATAAATACGCTAACAATCACATGAATATTATTGTTTTTAATAAAAATTCCGGTGAGCCATTTTAAAGGGTGTTTCACACTATTCTACAAGTGTTTAGATTTTCGTTCGATTTCTTTATAAAATATTCTCCTGATGTAAAATAAAACGATGAAGTTGTTTACTTCAAGCAAGTTGCAGAGAAACAAGCCGAAACGATAATTTTGGCGGCGATGAAATTTGAAGTTGGTAGCGGCGGCGGTGGCTCTTAAGATTTTCAGCGGCTCAAGTTTTTTATAGTTTTTTTTTTGTGAAAATACAGGTAAATGAAGTGGTAAAAGAAGTACCAATAATTAATTTTTATTTTTGTTTAGAAAAAAAAAAATAATAATAATTATTTCGTACAAAATAATAAAAATCAAGAAATGATAATTATTTCTGTAAAAAAAATGTAACTCAAGAAACAATAATTAAAAATCAAGAAATAATAATTATTTTTGCCAACAAAAAATGTAAAACATAAAGAAATCACAATTATATTTTGATTTTTATAATAAAAGTTATAATTATTACGGTCCATGAAAGCTGAAAAAAGAATAGCTGCTTTTGGTACTTTCTTCGTTTGTTTCTGTAAAAATGCAACCCTGATAAAATAAAAATTTTAGAAATTGTTTAATAAATGGAGCAAGCCATACGACTGTCAAATTTCCATCCATATTTTTTTATCGAACTCATAACGTAGTGTTTTCAAATTATAGCACTTTCTCGTTTTATTTGAATTTTCGACACGACGTTTTACCTAATCTAATAGTGTGAAATTCCCTTTGACTATTTTATTTTATTTACAAAATTACATAAAAACGACTTAATGCTCAGTGGTTTTTTGTCCCCAGACTGAAGTCCAATGGAAAAATTCACTTTATTTATAAAATAACGATTACGTTCTAAAGTGGCCCTAATTGCGCGAGCTACTTTTTAATAGCGGTAGTGCGTACATTCCGAAATCCACATGAACAAAAATGGCAATATTTTTTCGGATTAATTGTTCGAACAATAGACGGCTTTTGACTTTGTTTTGGAAGTTTTTTGAGGTATTTGGTACATTTTACATTTATATCTAAAGCGTCCACTAATTTTTTACTAAAATAATACTTTTCATGATGTGATTTTTAGTTTCAGGACGTGAAATATTTATTATTTTTAAGTCATCAAAGCTTCAGTGTAGGAACTAAAAGAACTTTGGTGAGAATAACTTTTAATTTTTTGTATTTCCATCGCAAACAAATCGATGCAATTGCTGTCGTAGATGCGTTTGGAAATACGACAAACTGCATACAGTGCTCCCATCACTTTGTCCTCAATACGGCTTTATTCAAGACATTTTCGTAGTTTTTTCGACACTATATGTTGAACCATGACAAATTGTACAATTTTGTTATCATAATTGTCCTTAACAGTTGATTTTCGGAACGAATTTCCGTCATCCTTTGGTTTGGTTTGGAGACAACATAATACTGAAGATGGCATATAGCCGAAACCGGTTTGTTTCCAAATCCAACTTGACAAGGGATGACGGAAATACGTTCGAAAAATCTACATCCAAACACCCTATCGGAATGCCAAGACAACATTGAAGAAAATGTCCTCTATGGCTAAATGGCCAGCTGGGTATAGCTGTACATGCATATGTGTACATATGTTTGTGCGTGTATGTAAAAATATACTTTTAGCACAAATTTAAAAGGCTGGTTAAATGCGCAAGAGTGTGTTCTCATGTATTTGTTTAACACATTTGAGTTTTAGCTAATCGTGCGACTATTTTGGTTTACGCTTCTCAAGCTTAAGCACAAATTCGAAAAAAGAAACAACAACAACAATGTTTGCAATTACGTTTGTCCGTATGTGCTAAATTTCATACAAATTGTAAGCAAAAATTATTTAAAAAAATAATACAAAGCGAACAGCCGCATTGGACAATATTAGCATTTATGGTCCATATTTAGTCAGTTTAGTTTTGAATCTTAAAACAGCGGTTGTGGACGCATATTGACACAGTGTCAACCAAACGAGCGATAAATAAACAACAACAAAAAAAATAGTTTCTTTGTATTTAAACAATAAAGTTCTTTTATTCGGTAGCGGATTTACAAAGAGATCAAAAATAGAAATCAAACGATATTTCTAACGCCAAATCAACCAAGTGTAACGAAATTTAAGAATTTCATCTTTTATTGCAAGAAATATTTGGTTTAACGAGAATTTCTCAGTTTTATATAAAATCAATTAACAACTGTAAATGTGTTAATTATTAATTTTTAATTTAAAAACATTTTTATTGATGGCCAGCAATCAGTTAGTTGACTTGTGATTTTTCATTGGCTGCCATAAACGCGAATAAAAGATTTTTCCGGCTTTTCAAGTTAAGCACAGTTCTTTGTGCCTCGTGTGCATATGTGCGTATTTATGTTGGAAAAATCTCGAGATTTTGTATGTATGTATATGCGTATGGGAGTGTGTGTGTGCGTGATGTTTAAATTATGTGTAAATAATTCCCCTGCAAGCATATGCAAGTTAAATGTTCCAGGTATTTACTAAAAAGTATCGTTTTCGTGGCTACTTAATGTAATTTGACATATTTTACACGAACAAGGACATTTATTTTCGAATTTTGATCTTCTCTTTATAATTTCTAGTGAAGCCTAAATTTACGAAGAACTCACTAAAAAGTTAGTTTTTGTTTACGCTGGGTTTACAAATGCAAGTAGTGGCATGCAATTGTTGTATTGATTAAGACATTGAAGCACACTTGCTAAAGGACTTGCTTTGGGAGGACAGGACGATGTCAAAGATTTTTTAATAATTTGTTTCATAATCTGTTGGCTCAATTTTGATTCCATTGTAACTTTTTGTTTTCTTTTTAAAATAGAGTTACCGAGTTCGCCATATAGGCATATTTTTGGGGAAACAATTTACATTTATTATTAATAGCAATATTTTATTATTATTGCTAATATTATTGCTCTTTAATTAACAAACTTGAATTTTTTGATGCGCAATATAAGAAATAAATTATAACAATGCAGAACTTTAATTACAATTTAACCGCAATCCAGTAAATTTACATTTAATATTGAACAGGGTAATATTGTCTATCGTTTCGACATTTAGTGGCATGCAAATGCCAAATTTTCACTCGCATGCGATTTTAGCTGCCACTGGAGCTGCCATTGCGAAAAATGTGGGTGTATTAGTGAAAACGTGTGAGAGTATTGAGTTTTTCGAACTTGTAGTGGCATGTGTAAACGCTAGGTTACTTGAAACATTATGTTAAAAATCAAAGTAATGCCACAAGTCGAATTTTAATTCTCGTTATTTATTTATAAAACGCCGAAAAAGTGAATTGGAGGTCAATAATAATAGAAAAGAAAAAAAAGCGTAAGCGACGACGCTTTCACGAAAATGCATGAATATATGTCTGGGCATTAGTTTTGAATTTTGCTCCTCTCGTTTCCCTTAATAATTTAGAAAAACATAAACTGCGGATTCACAGTTACAGTAATCCCCGGATAATGACCCAATTTAAGACTCGAGGCAAGTAAGCGTGAACGATGTTTGAACGATTTTCAAGAAAATAAAAATAAAAATTTTAGACGTATTAGTCGTGTTGGGATTTTTATTGAGAAACTTAAACTTTTAAAAAGTGAAGAAAAGAAACGGTAGAGGCCACGATTCACTATCAGTTTACGTCGTTAGATCTGTCAGAAATCGTATGTGTGATCGAAAAGCATTTAGATTAAAAATTAATGTGTATGACAGATCTTTTGATAGGTCATCTTGATTTTCTAACGTTTAGAAATTAGATAAAATATTATTTTTTATGCGATTAGATTTCCATTTTATATTCGCATGTTTTCGTGTGATCGTGTGGCATCGACAAATTATTTTCTTGGGTTTTTAGTGAAACGAAATTCTGTTAGATATTTTTCCGTTTTAATCATACAACCAGTTACGTAGTGATTTATAATTTTAAAAACTTGTAAGTGATTAGTAAACAAAAACAGTAACAAATCAAAAAAACCCAAAATGCTCTTTAGTTGGCGAGGTAAGCGGGGCAGTAAAAGTAAAGTAAAAAACTTGCATAACGGCTATTGTTTTTGAATTAGTTTGCGATTTTTTAAATTTTATTTAATTTACCTTGAGCTTCAATTCACTAGCATGTCGTTTGAGTATCGGCATCGAATCGGCATGTATCCATGCTTCCCAACTTGTATGGCAGCCAAGAAGCTACTCGTACTAAAATTCATTCGCTGGTACTCGTATGCATTAAATAAGTGTCGCCATTTTCGCCAAATAAAAATTAATTGTTAAGAAATTTATGAAGTATTCGACCAAAAGTGACTTAATTGCGTTACGTTTTAGTGGCAACTATAAAACTTCTAAACAGCGCTGCTGTTGAGCACTTTTTATGTACGCCCAGTGAAACACCATCCTCTGAACGCTGAGCTTTTTTTTTGATAAGAAAGCGATATCATACGCGATGATTTTTAACATCTAAATTTTACGTTTTAGTGACAAATGCGATAGAAAATGTTTGCTGGGTAAAGTCATAGATTGAAAACATACACACACACACACACACACACATTAAAACTGCATTGGAAAACAAGAATAATTTTGGTCCACTTCTTTGAGCGAAGCATGTTTTAAAAGAAATACAAGTTCGCCCCCAAAGAGTCCGTGTTGGAACCGCACGCACGCCGATTCAAAGAAAAAGTACAAAATGTGCCCAAATTAAAACAAAAAGTCCTTTTATTGTAAGATTTAAATTTGTAATGAAAATTTAAGTTTGATTAGAAGACAATAAATTTTCATTATTAATGTGTTGAATCATTTTAAGAAAATCAAACAAATATTTACCAGCAGTGTTAATTGCAAAAAAAAAAAACGTGTTTAAACAAATTGCCAGGGACTTTAAGCAACCCAGTAGTGGTTTGTTATTGTTTTTCTAAAGAAGATGAAAAACCAAAACAAAAAGCAAAAAAATACAACAACAAAACTGTTTGAAAAACGATAAATGTGTCCATGTCTAACATAAAAAAAAAAACAATTCATATGCGAACGCACTCACAAGCGAAGGCAACAATTGAAATAAATGCAAATTCAGGCAAAACATTGTGATTAATTATTGTTACTCGTATTTGTTTGTGTCGCCATAAAAATACTTTCATACCCAGCAAACATTCGGGATCGATTTGAATATTATACAACACGATGAAGAGGTTTTTAAGCAGCAGGCGAAATAATTTCCTGTATTTCGAAATGCAGACACATTCGAAATTGGAAACTTAAAAATTTATATTGGTTCTTGATTTGACACTAAGATCGATCAGCAATGGATTGATTTGGATATTCTTTGAAATAAATACTCGTACAGTACAGCAATATATTATTTTTAAATTTTAGGCGGGGTGTAGAGTGTCATCGATGTAGAATTCAAAACGAAAATTTTTGACTTTGTTGTCTGTCGGAACTCATATGAAGAAAAAGTACTTGGGGGCAATTTACGGCTGTCGAGATCGACAGTAATTTTATTAGAATTTAAATGAAATTTTCGATCAACATGTATCGAATGCTGAAATTTGTCTCCTGGATAAAGGTTGATAAAATTTAGTTAGGGGCGGCATTGCCATTGGCGAAGCTTTACCTTTTTTAGCAAGTTCTTTTTTTTTAATTTGTGCAGTTTTTGCCAGTTTTTGATATATAGTTTACAATTTTCAGCTTCTTAAAAACATTTTGTGATTCTCAATGATTATTTTCCTACTCCCTCTTAAATGCAACCATATTATTCATTTATTTTAAAATATCTGGCCAAATTGTTAAATTTAACTTTCTAACAAAGCAAGTTAAAATAGGTAAACTCTAACTTCTTTTAAATTGATTGGCTGTCAGATTTCATATAAAATATTTTTCGCCATTTCCGCTAATTTTTTATAAAGAGTTTGACATTTGCCCGAAATGATCTGACGAAGACCGAAATGATCTGACTTTGCCCGTGAGTCTGCCTTTTATCAATTTGCCTTAACTTAGCGATTTTAGTTGCTCTTCTTGGCTTTTGTTTTTTCTTCAACATGATAAAGAAAGAGTACAACGTGTAAAACTGGTAAAAAATTACCATAAATATGAAATATTGAGAACTCTCCTATTCGATTTGCATCATTAGTAGGGTTGCGCTACAGAAAATGCCCATTTCATTCTGCTGCCTTCTAATAATTTAACTTTATCAGTATTCTAAAATATTATCATATCAATAACAAATTTTATCTTTCTTAATCTAAAGAAAAAAAATCCTAATAAATTGAACAATTAGTACTTAATTGCACCATCAATTGAATCAAATTCGGAATGCAACTCTGGCAAAGTGTGTTTAGGAAGCAGGAAATTCTTTGAAATGACTACATTAAATGTAATCGACCAGTAACTAACTAGACCCGATAACTTACAACAACATTTCCACGACTATATATAAAAGGGACAAAAAAATCCTATTGTTACCATTTTAGCTAAATCTTTTGTACGTAAAAGCCCATCAAAAATCACTATCGGGTCACGAAAACATTTTCAGCTATCAAGTGCTAATTGAGTAAGCTAAATTGCGTATGTGTAAGTGCCAATTAGTGTTCCTCTACACTTAAAAAAATTTGATATACATTTTTTTTAAATATGCTGTACGTACATACATTTTGTTTGTTGGGTTATATTTATGGGACACACAGCCAAACACACATGTGTAATTACACTTAATTGTTTAAACAAATATGAATATGCAACTGATAAGAACTAAAATTAAATGTCAGTAAATCATTTATTGCTTTTGTTTTTGTTATATTTTCAGTTTAATCTTTTAGTTTCCTTTTCGTTTTAAAATTACACATTTTACAGTGATAACTGAAGGCAAATAAAATAAGAAAAAGCAATAAAAAACGAAAGTGTTGAAATTAAAAAATAAAAACTAACCAAACACAGACTGTAAACAAAAATAATCTATTCAAGTTTAAATAAAACAAGCAAAGTCGGAGAATGTCAATGAAACAAAAATTTGATCATAAAAGTGGGCAAAATGATGACGATGAGGAGGCTGTTGAACTATTGGCAGGATCGCCACAAGAACAAAAAATTCTCCATGCTGAAAGGCCACAATATAAGGACAACTTGAGAAAAAGTAAGTACTCAATGCAATTATTATCAGAGCAATAAGAAATACTATATACCTGAAATTATTTAAATAAGAAAGCCTCGAGAATTTTCGAAGGATGTGGACAGCACAAGCGTACAAGGTTTTGAACTGGAGCAACTTCTTATGACATTCGGGGTGCTGAACTTGTTTTTTATAATAATTGTTTGTTTTCGAGACATACCCGCTATCTTTGAAATGAAGGAAGTGACTCGACATACAGGGTGGCTCATGAATTTTGCTACATTAGGAAACTGGAATAAGTTTTTTTTTGAAATGCAGGGACTTTTTTCAATCTATTTTCATTTGAAGACCCCTTGAGGTGTATTAAAAATAGTTTAATTGAATTTATATGCCCGCTCTGCTCGTTGATGCTGGTGCGACATCTAAACAAAAAGTTGTTCATTACTGCCCGCAAAGTTGAGACTGGAATTGCAGCTATTCTCGCTCGAATTGATTGTTTTAGTTCATCCACATTTGCCGGTTGCAATTTGTACACTTCATGTTTGCAATAACCCCACAAGAAAAAGACCGGTAGAGTTAGGTCAGGGAGGCCAACGGAGATTGAGAAATGAGCCTGTTAGGAAGTGTTCTGCATAATTCGGCCTTAACCGGCTGAGCTATGCGTGAAGGAAATTCGATGCAATTTCCACTCAAGCAATACTTCTGGGTTTGAATCCTTCCATATACGGCAATTTTGTTTGTTTACGCTGTCTCATCAGATCAGACATGAAAAGTCAATTCAGCAAGTTATCGTCCTCTTCCACCTTTTCAAGCATCTTCTGGCAAAATTACAAGTGAATCGACAAGTCTGCAGTATTAAGTTGAATTTTGTAGCGGAATAAGTTCAAAGCCTTATGAACTATTGTCTACAAAGTCTGCCTACTGACTGCCAATTTGAGCGGATAATTGAGCTTTGTATGGCCGCAGCTACGGCAGCAATAGTTTTCTCTGTTCGAACGGGAGGGTTTCGATTATAAGGCCTTCTAGTGACTAGTCTCATAACAGGAGGATCGCCACCGAACCAAAACTACAGACTTCAATGCATGATATCGGCGAACAATCCGGATTCTCTTCTCAGTGTCCTACTTTTCCATTCTAAA
This sequence comes from Phania funesta, assembly GCA_963932375.1. Taxonomy (NCBI): domain Eukaryota; kingdom Metazoa; phylum Arthropoda; class Insecta; order Diptera; family Tachinidae; genus Phania; species Phania funesta. Next base: position 126,855,332 of record OZ010652.1, read on the forward strand.
GATCAATCTACACAATCAAACAAAAATTTCAGATTACTTAAGTAGAAAAAAACTTACCAAGTTTTCTTTGGGTTGCGGCATTTTAGTGTTGTTTATATACCAGAACTTTCCCCAAAGAAGGTACCTCCATGTAGATTTTTGAAACGAATTTCCATCATCCTTTGTCAAGCTTGTTGTGGAGACAAAGCGGTTTCGGCTATGTGCCATCTTTCGTATCGTTTTTAGTTGTGAGAAATTTGGATCAATTCGATGTTGTTTTATTGGTTCTCGGTATCAGGTGGACTTCGTTTATCACGTATACTGCTGGCCTCGTAAATTGCACTCATCTTAATCTCGATAGAGACAACTTAATAAAAATCTATAATTATATTTCCTTTGATTTTATTACATCAAATTGACCACAACTGTAGCGGTAATCAGTACTACCCCAACAAACCGCAACGAACTGGCAGCAGTTGTAAACATTTTAACCAACCCATTCCATTTAATCGCATCACATTTCAATCATCTTCGTCACCACTTAAATTCAATTTAATCAATTACTTGTTCACACACAACTAAAAGCAATAACAACAACAACAACAACAACAATACAACGATAACGATAACAATCCATTAAAAGTCAAAAACGCGGTCAGCGACTGTACGACTAGATAACGTGAATTCATACAAATGCACCCACCCATTAACACGAGTACAAATGTGAACTTGTACGTTTTTGTTGTTGGTTTTCGTAAATTGAGTGTTTTTTCTTCAATTTTTTTTGAGGAAACAGATTTTAACTGCTAAATTTATTGTAATTCTCTCTGCATCTTGTAATAATTTTAAATATGTTTGGAAATAATCCCGTTTGGAAATAATCGCAATTAGCGAAATAGGCGGACGACATCGCAAAGGTACTTTATAATACAATATTTTTTTATTTCGAATATGTCAAAGGTTTTGTTCGAAACTGCTGACTCGGTATGAAACTTTTCGAACTGTTTTTGTAACCTGCACGTAAGTGTGGTTCCTAAAATCTTTATATAAAATGTTCAGGCTAAAATCACCAAAAAGTAAGATCCGTTTATCGACACTGGTGACGGTTGACGAAAATTAATTTTCAAATGTGTGCAGGAGTAGCAACTCACTTTATGTTATTTATGCGGAAATAATTCGTCAGAGCTCAAACGAATGTCGATATAACTCGATAGTTTCGCAAACAATTTGAATAATTAATTCGTATCTTTTACAACATTTTAAGTCACATACATACGTATATATAGAGCGTTAGGCTCTCGCTGCTTTTACCTTCCTCATAACATAAAGGACTCTACGAACAGGTAACCTCATACTTAAGTCAAGTTTAGCGTTTTAATATACAAATTTTGTAAGACATGAAGGTGTTAAAGGGCATTTTTTAGTACCTTTTCATTGGTTCTCTGACTCGCTCATCAATATTTCGGTATTTACGTAGGTCTTGGGTAATAAGTAATGAGAAAAAAGGGCCCTTTTCATCTAGGGAGACTAGGGTCCCCTCTTATTTGTATGGAGCATTTCCATTATAGGTAGAGAGCTGAAATTTGATCAAACCCAACCGTCTGTACGCTTTAAGTTTTATAACTACACACATTAACAAACAAAAATAACTTGGTAAAAGGTACTCAGATCCGCACAAAAACATAACATCAATTTGAAAATAAGCCAAGTTCCTTCTGAGAACGAAAAATGACAGTGAAGATGGCACATTGCCGAAACCGGTTTGTCTCCAAACCAAACTTGACGAGGGATGACGGAAATTCGTTCCAAAAATGGACGTCAAAACACCCTGTCGGAATATCAAATCAAGAAACAATACTGTTTAGCTTTATTTATGGAAATTTCCTAGGCATTTGGTAAAGTCTGGCACCATTCGATGCTCGCTAAAATACCTTAAGTTCTACCTGAAAGCAGCTTATGGCTGAAAAACTATTTGACAGAATGTTTTAAGTAAAGTCAAAGGATCAAGTTTTTCCAAACGTCCGCTATTATATCTCATCTATACTCCGAATAGGCCAACAAGCTTAGATACGTGCACCTCAACGATTGCAGACAAGACTGCAATTGTAGGTGTTGGTAGTAATCCAAGCGGCTACAGTCTCACATTCACAAGCTAAAGGACTGGCTAAAAAAGTGGAAATGTGCTCATTTAACGGTTTTCCTCAGATGGCAAAATTGTCCACGCTTAATAATTAAAAATACCACTGATCGCACGGGAACTCACGTTACATATTTGGGTATACACCTAGATCGAATCTCAACTTGGCACCGATACACTGATGCAAATATAACGGACATAAAACTTCAAACAAATCAACTAACTGGTCCTTATTCAACCCTGGCTTTATACAAATCCATTATAACGCCAATAAGGTCATATGGCAATCAGCTGTGGGGTACAGCTTGCGCATCAAACATCCAGGAGATAAAAAGGAACAGTCTAAAAAGTAAAAATATCCTTAGAGATCAAAAAGTTCCCACTGCCCGAGAAGAAATAAAAGAATACTCGAGCAAATATGTACGCAAGCTATTGGTCCATCCCAAAATCTCTTGTGCGAAATTTATTACAACGCGATGGCCATCAGAGACTAAAAAAACACGCATTGAGCCTGGTTAGATGGGTCTGCCAACCCAATCGCAGACAATAATTTAAGATTTTTCAACATTAAATTAATTATAACTTTGGTTGTAATTAATAAATAATAATATTTTCAACGAATAAAAGTTCATTTATAAACATGCTGTACGAAAAGAAAAAATATGGTGGAGATAACAATAATTTAAGAGCATCATATTATGATTGAATTATATGGTTGTAAATAAATTATATTATTATAACCAGCTAAGCCACAGCACTCTCATACTTTGATTAAATATCAAAATAGTTTTAGATATTAAGAACATTTTGTGGTTATAGGTACTATATTATTGTTATATAATTAAAATATTTTGTGGCAAAAAGTGTATCGTTCAACCATGTTGCAAGTTTATTATTATCCCAACTAAGGTAATGCTTAGAATATTTTTCAAATAAGTTGTGTATGTTTGCTACAACAATAATTTTGCTGTAGAGAACACATTATGGTTATCATAACCATGTACTAAACATGTTTTTTTACATTTTCGGACAGTTTGTAAAGCAGCTCAAAGCTTGAAAGAATGTGCAATATTTCCTTTCGAAAAGTTCGCTTACTAAGTTTTGGAATCTTGAAATTAAAGGTTTTTACTTTGAAAGTAACAAACTGTAACCTTTGTGGTAAAAAGAACAAATAAGAAAACAACAACAACAAAAACCCGAAGAAAATAAATTGAAAAGCAATGACTGTAACAGATTTATGGATTTAGAGTAGAAAATCATGAAATATCCACAAGTTAATATTGTCGCGCACTTTTAAAGGAACCAAAAGTTAATTGGCCAAAAATAAAAACATCAAATGATTTTCGCAAATACTCACACACGCATTCAGAAAAATAATTGTCCAACATGTTGAGGGAGACGAGACAGCCAGCAGCAGCTGTGAATGACAAACCACTGAATGCAGCGAACACATTTTCCCACATGCTTTATGACGTTTTGTTTTCATGGTCGTACGGCTTTTCTTTATTTTTATGTTTTTTTGCACATCGTGCAACCAATTAGTTAAAAAAATGCCGGTATTCTCTTAAATTAGCAGCGGACGTGGCGCTAATCTATAGGAATTCCGATATGCAACAGCTAAACAAATTCAATTAGTACACTGACACTTTGAGTTGGCTTATCTTCACACCATCTTATCAAATGAGAAGAGCCAACAATGGGCAACAACAACAACAATAACAATGAAAAAACACCAGCCATTACAAGAGAACTGTTACTTTCGTTTATTAATGGATGCAAAATAAGAGAATTCTCCATAAGCTGCTAAAGAGATGCGAACAAATACTGCTCACAAAGTCAACAAGCTAATGTAGTGTTTATTTTTATACCCTTTACAAAAGTGAGAAGGGTATATATCGGTCTATCATTCCGTTTGTAATTTCTAAAATATTCACTTCCGACCCAACAGAGTATATATACTATATATATATATATGTATATTTTGAATCCTTATAGATAGGGAAATTCAAATAACGATGCCTGTCTGTCCGATGTCGAAATAAACTTTCTGACGGCCCTAACAACCAAGGATTTTGAGTTTTCGCTATTTGTCCACAAATTCCCGAGATATGGGTCAACAAACTTGTATCGGGGTTTTTGGAATTTTGACACTTGCGAGGTAACGTTTATACACAGGCCCATTAAAATCGCTTATTCTGAATCCTTATCAAATCTGCTTTCAAGTCCTCTTACAGAAATTATGATCCCGCGGCGCCCAGATAACTGACGGTCGTAAATGTTGACTAAAATTAATATTAAAATAAAAACCGCAAAATTTCAATAACTTACGAAGAAAGAAAACAGAATTCCTCCAAAAACCGAAATTTCACAAAGATATTTGGAAAAAATTCAAAATTTTTCCGAAACTTTAAATTCACCGCAAATTTGAAAATTTGCCACAAAATCCAAAAACTTGTATAAATATTCTTTTTGTCCAAAATTTTAAATTCAATAAGAAAACCGAAATTAAAAAAAAATTAAGTTCACCAAATTTTGAATATTCCCCACAAAAATTTAAATTTCACCATAATTTCGTAATTTCGCGTATAAGCCGGAAAATCACACAAAATCAAGATTTCATGATAGACATAGAAATTTTAACAAAATCGACGTTCAAAAAACATAAAAACAAACACTCACCACAAGGGGTGAATTCCCAAAAAAATTTAAAAATCCAAAAAAAAAAAATTAAATTCACCAAAATATTTAAAAATTATAAATTTTATTAATAACTTTCATTAATCTGAAAATTGATAAAAACGAAATTTTACAATATTTGCAGAATTCACCAATATCCGAAAATTAACCACAAAACCAAACCGAAAATTTAAATAAACTGACAATTTTGGCGAAATTTTAAATTCACCACAAAATCGAAAATCTGGAAATCTTTTACTCCGGCAAAAATGTATTTAGTAGTTCATACTTTTGCGAAGGATATGTAAGATTCGGCACAGCCGAATATAGTTCTCTTACTTGTGTGAATTTGTTTGTGAATTGTCACTACACTAGAATTATACACTTGGAAAAAATAATTATTTTTCTTGGTACCATGACAATTGTTGCCAATTTTTTTGTAATTGCAATAATATACTCGTACGACATATTCACATCAGGCGCCAGTCCAACTTCAGCTTTTAGGGGGGAGTATTACCAAAAACGAAAAATTCTTAAATTAAAAACCAAAATTTCACAAAATTTTGTGAATTCACAAAAGTTCGAAAACACACCACAACACCTTAAAGTTGCCAAACAAACATTTAATGATCAAAAGAACAAAATTTTCCAAAATAGAGAAACGTGGAGTTCCACTCACCTCTGGAATTCCACCAAAACTTTACTAAAAATTAAATTCTGTTTTCATCTACATTTCCCCCAAAAATGGCGAATTTATACTGAATTCATAGGTATTCAGGGAAAAGGTAAAACATATAAACAAATTAAAAGTGCCGAAATTAGAAAAAACAGCTTATCTATTAACCGATTAAAGACCGCAAACAATTCTTTGCACCGGGAAAAATCTGTAGTATATTTTGGAAGATCATACTTGATTATTTTTATTACAGACCAAATTGAATTAGCAAAGTTTTTGTGGCCACAAACGTAAGTATAGAAATGTAAAAAAACTTGAAAAAATACTATAAATAATTCTTTAATTTTTATTTCACAATTAATTTGTCTGAACGCTACAAAACCACTCGTATTATGATTACTGACAACTGATAAGAGTAATCGACAACAGTGAATATCTAGCTTTTTGCCAATTTACGGAAAGTTGTGTCTCGTTTTACTGCATTTTCATTATTTTATTCATCTGTGTGATTTCTAATGTTTTTTTCCGACTAAAACGTACGAAAATGCGAAAAATTTGATGTCGAGTCATGTTGCCAACCACGAGTATACTCGTCTTTGGTTTAATGCTTGCAAATGACTATGTATGATAATATATGTGCTCTTATCAAAAAATAACAGAGCTTTGGTAAACAATAACACTCAAAATATAAATGGCAATGGGCATAACTGCGTATAATTTTGGCTTGACAGCGAGTGGGTTAACAGATGTAAAGCGAGGAAAATAATTTTATAAAAAATAATCAACTTTCTACCCCTGACACAAAAGCAAAACAAATTTAAGAGAAAGTGGACCATAATTTTTCTTTTTGCTCTTAAGAGCATTTCTCTTCTCTTTCAAAAATGTTTAAGTTTTTTTTAAGTATTTTTACCAACAACATAAAAACAGAAACGAGAAAGTAAAAGTAAATTTGAGAAGAGTTTCCTCCTCAAGAAAAAGTAGAAACATAACCATCAGCTTATTACTTCTATTATGATTTTAAGTTAGAAAAGAAACAATTTCTTTCATTGGGAAACAAAAATACACACACACACACACACACAATTATCACATCATCAGCCGTAACCATAACAAAACAGTTTAATGTTGACTATAATGACGAAGATGGTGCTCTCCATGATGATGATGATGACGACGACGATGGTAAGTTAATGGTGGATAACATCTTCGATGTGATGTTGGTGTTAGGACGAGATGAGCGTAATACCTTCTTGAAGCATTAAAACCCGTATGTGGCTGCTTGTGCTGTTTGCTGCTGCTAAAGCTGCGCAGCCAACGTTTCATGGTGCTGCCAACGTTGCTAGTACTCAGGCATAGAACAACGCATAAAAGTACTTTGTAGCACATCTGAGTTTTCAGTTTCTCTCGGGATTCTAAAGTGTGAACAACATCGATAAAACAAAAAAAAAAAACAAAACAAAAGAAAAGAAAACACAACAATTGCTAAATTCATAGTGAAATATAAAATACATCAAATCGAAGAAAAAACCAAAAAAAACGAATTCGAACGGATATTGGTGATTAAAAGCAAAGCGAACAAAAATACATAAAACATAAAAGAAAAACATAATTTAACAAAGAAGATACACAGAAGCAAAGCGAAAGATAAATTGACGCGCTAAAATTTATACAGTTTTTCCGGTAATACAAACCAAACTAATTGTTTATTCTTATGCTTCCAATTTGTGTTTGACATTTTTTGTTTGTTTTTAAGTCTTTAAACTTCAATGGGCTGCTTTCTTGATGTTTAAATTGTAAAATCAAAGAAAATCTTTAATCAAAACAAAGTAGTGGAAAAAAGGAAAAATGACAAACAAAAACACATTGTGTGTAAAGTTGTTCTTGTTTTTTTTTCAATAAACAAAAAAAAAAAAAAAAGGAAAAGAAAACATGTATAGATTTTCTTATTTTCATTTAATATGTGTGTGTGTTTGTATGTATGTATGTGCGTATGTAGGTATATAGTGGCAGCAGCTACAACTACAAAATAAACAAATAAATATAAAAAAAGGCAACACACACACACTTACACACATGCATACATATGCACATACTCGTACATAGTTTAAATATTGTTGGGTGCTTTTTCGTGTGTGTGTGTGTGTGTGTGTGTGCGTGTATGTGTTCTTTTTATTGTTTATATTTTCATTATTTAACATTAATTCTTTGCCCCATGTTCTTCTTTATGAGTTGTTTATTATTTATGATTTGTTTAATTCGTTTAGTAAAGTAACATTTGCTGTATTTCAACTTAATGTATTTATTTTTACTTTAGAATAAATATTTTCTTGCACAAACTCTTCAAGTGTCAATAAACATTAATTTAGAATGACTTATTGAGATTAAATTTGCTGGGCGGCTACCGTGCCGTATAAGCGATGAGGATAGAATCTTCATGCAGTGTGGCGTATGTGTACTAAAAGCATCTGTGGTGTGTGTGGCTATGTGTGCGTGTGTATGCCTGACTGAGTGTGGTGCCTGTTTGTGCTAATATTTTAAAGTGCACTGCCACCCTGCAAGCAAAGAAGGAAGTTAAAATTTCGAGGCATTAACTAAAAAGCAATGTCTATCTCGCTACCTTCCGTAATGTTAAAAGTTAGTTTTGAGTTTTTTTTTAATATAATTTTAACAATTTTCTAACGAATAATTTAAACAAAATTTGAATTCTACTAACTTGCAACGTTAATCATTGCGACGAATTAAAGTTACGCCATAAGTCGGATTTTCGTCTTCCTTATTAACTTAGAAAACCTCGAAATAGTGTCCGACACAAGTATGAGAATGTGTTGGACAGGTGCTGAATTTAAATCTGCAGTTGATTTTTATAAATTGGTTGTGGGTTTCGAGATATACTGTCGTCAACTCCATAATAAAGGATGTGGTTGATTAAAAAGTATGGAAATCCGCATTAGAATTACCTTTAAGTTATACCAACATTGTCCTTAAATCTCTTTAGTAGTTTTGGAGCTTCCGGCGAAATTGTGGCGAAAAACATTTCAGTTTGCCTGCAAAATTTCGAAATTTCGGCTTTTTAAAAAATCATAAAAATACATAAATCTCGCTTTTAGCTTTTAGACATACACCCAATTGGCCATGTCCTCAAGACATCCTCGTAGATGCGTGCCAGACACATAAAAAATCCTAAACGACACACACCTTGCGGATAGTTAACGACTTTTTCGAACAAGAGGCATTTGAATCGTGCATGAGAATATAAGCGACTATCGTTTGCGATTGTATAGATGACAATGTCTTAAAAATTGTCATGGATGAATATTTGGTCACAAATAAATACTCTGACAAACCCAGGAATATGATTATTTTCGATCAAAATGCAGGTGACACTTAATTCGTTTATTTCATTTTCAAAACCAAGAAGTTAAAACTAGTTTCTATCTCCATAATAAATGCTGATGAGAAAAAACGATTTTATTTTTAAATTCACGATTTTGCCTAAAATTGGCTGTAATTGAGCGCAACGGCTTTCGATGAAGCTGTAGTGCATCTATGCCGATATTCAATTGAACCAAGTCGATGTCGTTAAGAATTTTGCTCATTTTTTCCCAGTAAACTTTCTTAACCCAAAATGCCAATATTTCCGCGGATTAACTGTTCGAACAATAAATGGCTTCTGGCTGCCTTTTAGAAGTTTTTATTTTGAGGTATTTGACACATATATACCATTTATGTATATCATTCCTTAGGTATCTACCAACGTTATGATCTACAATAATTGTGCAGAATCTCTTCACCCACGAACGAATTAAATTTACACTCGGTCCATCACGTATTCGCCGAATACCGAACTTTGAACAAAATTATCGACGAGCAATTACGTAAGAATCATTACTCTTTTAAAATGTCTCCACAGCGAACTAACAAATCCACACAATCGATAATTTCAACAGCACCACCCTCCCTCCGCACCGTTTAATACTTTTTGAAATAATCGTATTTTTTAAATATACATTTGCCACCAGACACCCTGTACAAAATTATGCTTGTGCATTGCTTTCAATAAAATATGCCTCGTTTTGTTTGAAACTCGGAAAGCTATATGCAGGGTAGACTACAGAGGTAAACTAACCAGCGCATCTGAGTACTTTTTTTAAACTGATTGGACGACAAATGCCATACAAAAAACTGTATTGCCTTTTCCGGTAAATTTTTTATACATGGAATTTGACATCGGCAAAGAAACCGGTAATACTTTGAATTTACCTCAGCTGTATGTCATGACATTTCGTTCCTTTGCGAGATAACGGTATGTCTCGAAAACCAGAACCAAGGCATATTTAACTAGGTGGCATCACTACTGCAGGTGACTTTTTTGCTTACATTTCATTTTTTCTTTCTTTACACTTTGTTAATGTCAAAGTGTTTGGTTTTGTTTACCAACAAACCTTTTTTCAACTATTTTCCTTTTAATTTGCTTTTTGTTGTCACATGTTTTTGACAGTAATCATTGATTTTACACAAACAAAGTTACCTGCTGTTGTTGTATTGTTGTATTTGTAGTCGTAGCAATGCCACCTAGTTAGATACGCATTGACCAGAACCAATTAAAAAAATGGAGTGTAGATTTTAATTCAACTCCTGCAAATTACATAAGAAACAACTTTCAAATGATCCAGTCCAAAACCTTGTTTATTTATGTAATTTATGAAAAATATTCAGAGAAGAAAATAATTCAATCGGTTTATAACTAACGTTTTGCTGAAAATTCGAAAAAGAACAAAAGTACTTTATCCCTACATAATACTCTTTAGAATCCGATTTGATTTGATTGAAATTAATATCCAACTTTGTCTATTACAAATTAAATTCCCATCACTTAAGCCTGAGGCAAATTATTCAATTAAATATTTGTTAGATTAATGAAAATGTTCCATCAATTTGATGAAACTATGAGTCTTCCCATTGCGCTTGTAATTAATTACTGCAATTGACAATACGAATGAAAACAAGGACAATTAAACATTTTTTCAGGCTGTTGTTTTTGTTTTGTTTTTTTTGTTTTCTTTTGCTGCCTTTTTACTGGAAATTCACATAATTATAATTTCCTCCCCAAGGACATTCGCAACATGTTGTCTCTAGTGCTGTTGTTTTGTTTTGTTTCTTTCATCTCTCCAGAGTTCTGGTGTCGTCTGTTCGTCTGCTTTGTTTGTTTTTGTGTTGGCCTGTAGTTGATGCTTCTGAGAATACGAATGAAAAGTATTTACAGGCAAACACATACATTCCTACACTCAAAGAGTTTTAAAGACAAAAGAGGACAACGAGCACTTGAAAAGGCTGACTACATCCTTACTTACTTACATTGTCGATAAGTCCTTGTACAACTAACAAAAAAAACAAAAACGTTTGAGATTAACTTCTGTTTTGGAGTGGACACATTTAAAGTGGAATTGTAGAAATGTTCTTTAATTTGACATGAAGAATTTAACACAAACTATTTTTATTTACTGTTTAAATGATCATTATTGCTTGCCGAGATCATAGCTTTGTCAATAATATGACTGACCACTTGTGATTTGCCTCCTAACGCCTTCAATAACAAAGTGGCAAACTTAAGGTGTTTCCTTTTCTAGAAAAAGTGTAACATTTTTTTTTATCATTTAGTTACTTTCGAAATATGTTTAACGCCCACGAAAGGTGTTATGTTTTTTTAGACTGTAACCTTAATAATGGCGCAAGGCATTGCCTTACACGATCTGTATAGAATCCCAATTAATAACCATGATTTGAATCATGAATTTTTGCCTTGAGCTATACTAAGACTTGTTGTCGTACACTTTACCTCTCAAATAACCCTATAAAAAAAGCCAGAAGGGCTCTTATGTGGAGATGGGGGTGGCCCGACAATGTCGCCTTTTTTGATATCACACATCCAGGAAATTTGTAATTTTCAGTGTGGCTTGACGATGCCTTTCTCACGCATTTTCTTTTCCAACACCATTTTTGACATCCCTGAACAAAAATCGTCCAGTGATAGTTTTAGCGCAAGCTTCGGGATCTCTTGTAGATTCTGCGTTCCTCAAATGCGGCTTTTCCGCTTCAACCAATTCACTGGAACGTTTTGTCCGTTGATAAACGGCTTGTGGACAACATATTTCAAATTTTATTTACAATTAATTGAAAGTATCTGGTTCCGACAAAAGGTGCCACATGCTCGAAACTGTAGAATGGCACCTAAGAAACTTTGCAAGTGTCGTACTGTTCAGGGCATATGGCGGTTGTGAATAAAATCAAAAGTGTTGCATCGATTTCAAATGTGGATCGTTTTGTTTGGAACTCCCAAAGCTGGAAAAATCAAGAAAGATGTTTGTTTTTTTTCGCCGCAATATCCGTGGTATCTCGGGAAATGCTGAGCAGAATAAAGGATTCAGATTTTCGAATTTTTGTTTCGGCCAAATAGAACAAACCCTTCTCAAGTTACACTAATACACATATTTATGTCGTATCACTTCCTTTATTCTTGATATAACGTGATACATTTTTTATTAAGTTTCATATTTCAGGTTTTTTTTTTATTTAAATTATTATTATTTTTTGAATTTTTATCTCAATTTAAAGTCAATTATTTAACAAGTTGAATAAACTGGAAACGTAATTATTAATTTATTTTAACTTTTTAAGCACAACTTCGAAAAAAAAACAATAACAACAAAAAAACACGATTCAAACTTAAATTTGGCAAATATTTGATCAATTAAGTGCTACCAATTTGCGTTATTTGTTTGTTTTCAGTTTAAGAAATAAAATATTAAATTAAAACTAATTATGTCAAGGCGAATGCTTAACAGGGTGCCCCCAAGAGAACAGCTGATAATTTTTTGCTCTACTTTTAAAAGTAAAACGAATTCGTTTTGCAGTTGTTCATATCGCTGAAATGTGAAATCACGTGATTTAAAAACGAGCAGCTACATGACTGGCGATTTCACGATTTCAGATTCCTTGCTTGTCTCTGCGGATAGTTTGTTGTAAATTTTAAGTCTATATAGAAAAAAAAACCCCCAATAGTTTTTCTTTTCAAAAAATCTTAAGATTTTTTTACATTCATCGTAATTTTGCCTTCCATAATTCGTATTTTAAAACTGTGGCATCTTCGTTGTTTTTGTAGCCATTTTCTTTTGTTTGTCAAATTCAAAGTCTGGCGTCTAAAACATATTTTTCTTTGAGAAAGTTAAACAAATTGTAAATAATATTAACAACTTATGCATATTATTTTTTGAGGGATTAAACTGGACTTCAGGGATTTTCAGTTATTTTCACTAAAAGTTGTTTAAGAAAATACAATTAAAAGAGAACCAGCCAAATGAAGAAATCAGCTGTTAATTCGTGATTTCAAAATTTGGCGAACGATAATAAATCACCTGGTCCGTGACTTGAAATCACATGGTATTCAGAACAGACTTCTGAATAAACCCCACCGATATTTTTTCTATTAAGTCTATCAGTTAGAATAGATGATTGATTTAACCACAAGTTCACCTTATGTGAAGCTGCTCCTTGAATTATATTTTACTAATGGTGGCACTTATGACATCAAATATGTGTGATCTTTGTAGATGTCAAAGCGGGTTTTTTTTAATTAAGTCAGACATTTCAATTTCCTTACGTTATTCTCCCTCATTTGTTGGGGTTAAGTGATATTTAAATGTTGATTTCTTCGTTGTAGAACTTTATAAAGCCTTCTTAAATTTCCCGCCTTGCAGTTATATAGTTGGATATAAAATTCGATTGAGCCAAACATTTTTAATTGAGTGATAAGCGGTAAGTGCAACAGTTTGAAGCAAAAAGACACCAACACGAATAAAAATTATTAATAACAAAAGCATACAAGATTTTGGCTGGCTAAAAAATCCGAGAAACCACATCAATATTACCTTTATGTTGTACCAATATTGTTCTTAAATCTGTTCAGTAGTTTCGGAGAAATGGGAAACGTTTTGCAGAAGTTTTCAAGTTCGATATAAAAGAAATCATAAAAAATAGAAAAAGACTAAAATTTGACTAAAAACCGAGCCATATTTTAATAAATCGAATTCACAGCTTCTGATTTTATTCACGATCAAGTTAAGGGATCTCATTTTGAATAAAGTTGCCAAACTTATTCAGCCGCACGACACGTGCAAACTTTGTTAGAGGGCATTTTAATGTTGTGTGGACGCAGCAACTTTTGTCGAAAAGAGATGGCTTTGTAGTTCCGCTAAATTTGAACAAATGCTCTCTCGAATCACCCTCTTACTGCTCAAATATACGACGACACCGTGCTAAGTGCTTTTAAAATACTAGGTATTCATATCACAACGAAAATGCATTATTTTATTCGAACATGTATTACTTTGCGCAGCAGTAAGCAACAAACAGATTCCGAGGAGTATGATAGAAAATAGCATCAGACATGAAGAACATTATAACGGCAAGAGTATTCACTTTCTTAAAGCTGGGTATCGTCTAAAGCTAAAACCGAAATATAGTAAATATATAAATGTCCTAATCTGATCCAATCGATTTAAAAATAAATATTAAGGGCCATTATTGCAGCTTTGCCGAAAGTTAAAGTTCGGATATTATCGTATAGCTTATTAGTTCTTCGTAACCATGAGTGCACTTTAAGATAAAACTGTCCGATAAGCTAAAGGGAAAATGTTCTTAACTTTAACTTTTAATGTCAGGTTTATAGATTTGGAGTTGCCATATTTTTAACAACGACAAAAAAAAACAATTTTAATTTAATTCGCAAATCAAAAATAAAATTGGAAAAAAGGCCGCGTTTTTTTTAACGAACTAGAAAATATTTTTGCAAATAAAAATATCACAATGGGTTTTTGCCAGTAAATAAATAAATAAAAGTTAATCGTTGCCACCATTTATTTATAAAAACCAAATTCGTTTGCTAAAAGTAGCCGGTTTCCGCTCTTGCACTGCCATATTTTCATAAAGATAAATTTTATTTTATAAGAAAGTTGTAATAACGAATAATAGTTAAAGTTCACTTTATTTCTCACTTTAGCTAAAGGCACCTTTTACTAATGTGAACTTTAAAGGCAAGTTGTCATAATGGCCCTAAATCTATAGCTACCTTTTGTATGGTGACTTATGGTAAAATTTTACGTAGGATATTTTAGCTCTAATTGTGAATAAATACAAAATTAACCCCTAAACACATTTTAAGTTTGAACTCATTTCCGGTCCTTCCAGTTGCAGTTTAAGCTTTGGTGTCTTTGAAGACTTATAGTAGAATTTTATGACCATGAACATTTCATCCCGCTATATTGCCTTTTAAAAGGAGTTTGTTTTTTGTCCTTAATCAAGAAAGGGGCAAAAAGACCCATCCAGCGAAGAGTTAGAGGGTTAAAATGTTCACACATGATGTTCCGCGTACTGAATACACCTTCTAACTGAAATGTAAGATTTTGAAGATTTCCCATTTCCTATTATTTCAAAAGACACTTATCGTTCGCTTAGACGTCTCGGAAGGTGTTGTTAAATTAGTAGGGCTACGAGTAGAAGACCAATAGTATCTTTGTTGTACTTTAAGCAGACTCTAAATAGACGAGTGTGTAGGAACTTGGCTTTTCTACCTTTGCAATTACGAGACTTTAACTCATGAACTTAATTTTTAATTTTCCGTACACATGTCGAATCACATAAATACATTTACGAGTATGTGTGAGCGCACAAATTTCTAATTCGAATGTGTGAATTTAAAAGTTTAATTAATAATAATCATTGGCACCGAACATCGCGATATGAGTTGTTACGAGATGGGCACAGTCAAAGAAATAGCTTGGTTCAATTCACTTCACTGAGGTTAGGTTAGGCTAAGCTAAGGAGACGAGTCAACTATTGGCCTCATGTCCGTGGTTGTAATTGGAGTTACCGATTGGCTCCGTCTGAGGTACCAACACCAAGGCCATTTCACTTATTATGTGTATTATGATTATTGTGTGGTTAGAATTATTATATTATTGTATAGTTAAAATACTTTGTTTGTGGTTAGAATTTTAATAAAATTTCTCTTGTTCAATTCAATCATGTTGCAATTTTTTATGGTTGGAAATTATTTATTAATTAAATACCAACAGCAACTTGTTTATCGCAACTAAAATTATGTTTAAAAAGTAAATTTTTGTATTCAAATGTTGGGTTAAGCCGTCTCGCAAGGCTTCAATATTTGCCTGGGTAACTTTTAATTTCTTCTTGGACTGTGGGAATATTTGAATTTCGACGCAGACAATAAGTCGTAGTAATTAAGGCTGTCTTTGTTGGATAATGGATTTTTACCGAAGAATTTTTATACTCGAGGGCCAGAGTTGAGTTGGGGCTTATAAGCCAATGCAGCTCAGCAGTTTTGACCTGTATAGCTGTTATTCCTGCCTCAGCATGCTGGGAACATGTCAGGCGTCGATCGAAATGAATTCCCAAATATTTCACATGGTTTTTCATTGGAATAGTGATATCAGTTATTTTTATTGATGGGCAGGTTTGGATTCTGTGTGCTTAACCTTCCGAGGGATAAACCTTTATCTCTCACTTTTTTAACGAATTCTCTAGCCCGAGAATATGAGATTGTCAATGCAATCTTTGACTCCTTATTTACACTTACAAGTGCAGTGTCATCTGCGACAGTTAACAGTTGACATTAATGTGTTCAAATTGGTTGGCATATCTCCTGTCTAAACTTTATCCAGTAGCGGACCTAATAAACTACCTAGAGGGACACCTGCCGCCACTCTTCAGATTGATGAAAATAGCTCCATTGATCTTGCTTTAAATTTTCTATATGTCAGGTCGCTTTTAAGGAGTTTGTGAGTATTTTCAGGAAGTAGTCGCGAGATTGTGATGAGTAACCAACCCAACGTGTCAGACTTCATCAAACGACGAACAATATGATATGTTCTCAAAGGCCCATCTAGAGTCTAAATTGTTTGATTACGACTGAATTAGAATTACAAGGAATAATATTCATTTTAAATTTAAAGTGGTTTATTTTACAAACGGGCAGATTATGAATAGATTTACGTGAGCACCTGCCAACGGTGGCTCTATCTCACGGTGGTCCAACCACGGGTGTGACATTAAGCGGCCAGACCAGCGCCCCTATGCGACCGCATAAGCACCACCGGAATAGCACATATGCCATCCCATAGGTTGCAAATTAGGGTAGAGGTTTGCCAGGCCCCCGGCCCCACCCCTTGCTGAGAGGTTCGGAGCTACCTAATCTCCTGCTGTCAACAAATAATATTAACAGCTTTGCGTTGCTATGACGCCATATCGGTCCTAAATGACCTCCCCGCTTTGGGTATAAACCACAGCCACCACGTGCACCCCCGAAGGAGCCTCACCAACAACCAGTCTGGAACCGAAGTTCCAGGGGCTTACTGGTTCCCGCGGTACCAGTTTATCTCGCTACTGGTCGAACATAGAAGTCCTACCTTCTTCCAGTATCAGGTTCCTGACAAGCCTAAGGAACTGGTGCCCCTCTTTTCCCCAAGTGGCAATGCGTCAAGGTGGCAGGGTTCACCATGATGTTATATGCCCCCGGGGGAGGGGGTTACAAACGGTAAATGGTTTTATGGAATAAATGATGGAACTACAATGGAATTAAGTAGTTAGAAGTTGTTAAAATATGTAACGAAGAAATACTACTCCGCCCTTCTCTCAAACATTTCACAACCAAAATCACAATTGCAAATACATTTATTAAATCTGATGTGAATTTTATCGGAAAAATATTTCAACAACATTTATCAAGTAGCTTTTTTAAATAGCAAATCGAAACAAGAAACTGTGAATAAACAATTCGATTATTCTAACTTGTGAATTGTTCGACAACAAAGTAAGAACGAAATTAATATTCCTCCCCGGTAGTGGCAGATGAAATGCAATGATTTCGATGCGTTCATTTTTTTTTTAATTTTAATTTTGCAATAAATTACAAATTTTCCAAGTGTATTTTATTTATTTTGTAATTAAGCTTGTGTGTACTCGTGTGCAGGAATATTTATTTCATTTCAATGGCACCCCAGTTGAATATGCTCTTACAATGTGCACAAACAAGCCGTACACAAAGGCACATATGTACATACAAACATACACGCTTATCACAAGGGGTTAATATCAATATGTTTTTTTATTTAATAGAAGAAGTGTGTGGCTGGAAGATTGAAAGACAGGAGGAATGTAAATGATGTATGAACTTCGATGCCATGTTAGGGTCACACATCCATTTGTATCAATAATTTTGTTTTGTCTGTTTGAAGAGCCATCGCGTTTCTCAGGCAATTAAAGATTTTCGGATTACATTTAACATGTTTTTCTTTGTTCTCTTTAAAAAAGAATTTATCTAACACAATTACAAAATATTATTCAAGAAGGAGGGAAATCAGTAAAGTTGTACTTTCGAAACATTCATAAATATTTAAAATATTTAATATGAATTGGAATTCTAAAATCATCACTTACGTGACGGAAATAACTGCAACTTGGTTTCAGTTAGAAATAATTTATATTTAAGTACTTGATCTCTTAATGAAAGTTGCGAAGATTCCTGCCAACTACTGCGAAATTTCGCTTTTAATTAAAAAAGTGATTGACTCAATTAAGGTATTAATTGAAAAATGTTTCAGTTTTTTTATAAAACCGTAATTGAACATTTTTCATTTAATTCTCTCGAAAGTCCGTTTATTATAAAAAACCCATTTATTTGTTGGGCGGATAAACTAGTCACTATGCGCCCTTCGCTGGTTGCTTAAGTCAGCTCATTAGGAAACCTTTACCCAACTTTTTAGAAACGTGTAAACATTTTATGCCCGAAATTGTTCAAACCAAACGAGAAAGTTTAAAGAACCCCAAAACGAAAACTTTAAAGTTGTATCAAAAATTATTGATATTTTTTTGGGAGCAAAAAGCAAAAACCTTTTTTAAGAGTCCAATTTTGGACGCTTGAAACAAACATGGTTGAGGTAATCATAATATAAGAGCAACATATTTACCCCTACATGTTCCCATGACATTTTCACTTCCCTCAAGGTGAATTTTTGTGCGCTTTATTGAACAGCTGTTCAAAATCTATTGAGCTATCCAATGCACATTAATTGTAAATAAAAAGACTGAACTCTGTAAAAAAATGTTAAAATTAAAGTTTAAAAAAAAAAAAAAATAAAAAAAAAATAATTTGATTGCAAGAAGAAGAAACAAAGCAATATTTAATCATTCGTCAGAGTTTGCGAGATATGTAACCCCTTGGAGTTACCCAGTACATTGTAACTCACCCAATGCATTCCAAAAAAAAAATAGATTTATCCAACAACACAGAGTAAATAAATCCGCATTTCTAATAGATTTTGGATTGCTTAATAACTCTATAGAAAATCACCCGGTATTCCGCCAATCGCAAAGCTTGTGGCCTTCTGCTGAGGGTGGATATCAGAAAAGGAGAGCAACAGATTATGATGTCCAGTTTCAGGTTGGCACAATCAAGAGTCTGCAAGTTACAGTCCAACATTTCTACCGGAAATCTTCAAAAATCCAAAGGCAATGGATGCCACCCTGTTACACTGCACTTCAGTAACTGTCACTCTGCACTTTAGTGCTGATTTTAACCTAAAAAAATTTCTTACAAACTTTAATAGTCCAGCTAGAAATCATAAACGCTTACTTAATTGTGGAAAAGTGAAAGAGTTTCGAGCGAAAAAATCATTCGTGACAGTGGTGATTATGATTGAATTATAACGCTGTAAACAAATCATATCGTTATGTTACTTAATCCCACTATGGCCTTCTTGCAACGATAGAAGGGAAAAAATTTGATATTATTGATTTTGTCTGCGTCTCCGGTACGAACACAAGGCGACTAAAGCTATCGAATGCATAACAGCAAACGCTCTAACCACTGAAATCACAGTACGCACCTTTATACTTTAATTAAGCACCAAAAGAATTTTTCAAATTAAGTCTGTTAAGAACATCTTATGGTTAGACTTATTATATTATTTTTGTGTAGCTAAAATACTTTGTTATTTTGCAATTTATATGATTGGAAAACATTTAATGTTTGAATGTAAACAATGACTTGTTTATCACAACTAAAGTAATGTTTAAAATGTTTGCAAATAACCATTATATGTTTGTCACAGCACTATATACTTGTGGAGGCTATAATATGATTGTTGCGGCCTTGCCACAATCATATTTTTCTTTGCGTGTATCTACTTTTCTTTAGCACTAAGGAAATATTTTAAAATTATTTTAACAGTAAAAATAATTGAACCTGTCACATCCAGAGTATTGATCGTTTTTGTTACTGTATTCAATTTGTTAAAAAATTATTCGCTTTTCACATTGAAGTTTGGTTAGCGTGAACACAAGCTAGAGTGGATGCTTTCATTAACGAACAATGAAAAAATTAAAAACATAAATTAGAAAAATTATTAAAAGGTGGCTGTAGCTCGTGAGAAACATTTAGAAACACTGAGTACAAGGAGCAGAAACTTCGCCAATTAATGCTGTTATTGGGTTTTAATTGATTTAATTAATTATTTAATTAAACATTTTTTGTTATATTCTTTGCTACTTTATTAATTTATTATAACTTTTTCAGGTTTTTTCAAGTCAATATAATAAAATATTTATTCCCCCTGGCACATCTATGTGGAATTGGTCAAACAATTAAGCTGAGAAAAATTCTGATTTCCTTTTGAAATTAGCATAAATATGGTAACCCGTTGACGTAAAATCAACAATTTTCACTAACGAACTCCACATACTTGCAATTAATTGAAAAATATGTCCGTAACATAGCGCGTGTTTTTTTAAGAGGTATAGAAACTTAAGTTGGCAATACTGCTGGATATGTGCGCCACTTTAACAGCTGTTACTTGTTTTAGTTTAGCTTGGTTTGCCATTGTATCATGAGTAGACTGATACCTGAAAAATGTCTAGACGATTGACGCTTTAGGAGACAACAATCGCCACGTTATCATTGACATACGACCTCAATTGCTGCCAAAAGTAATGGATAGTTTTACTTTCTGGTTGGACCTCCTGCGAGCCAGCCGACGAGGTGGCCAATGGCAAAGTATATTCTTACGAATAAAGCTAAATTCATGGCAGAAATATTTAAACATATGGGAGTATGGAGAAACTTTAAAAGGCCGAATTAATTAAACAATTACGGTTCGAGAAAAGCTTTAAGATCTTCAAAAAAGAATTGTAGTTAGTGCAAGTATTCATACAGCTTCTAGATATTTTAAAGCTGATTCTATGCAATATTCGCCGCAAATCACAAAGCTTAGCGTCTTCTCTTTGCAAAGCAATGGGGGTTTTCGTTTCTGAAAAAATGTTGCCCTGTTAAAGAGTGCATGCTTAACACACTGTTGTTAATAGATCATAAAGTGCGAAGCCTTTCGGAATTAATTAGGATAAAATCTAAAAAAACACCCTTTTGCCTAAGTATATTGCGAGTATTACAAAAGGGCAAAAAGTGTTGAATTTTTTCTAGAAACGCAAACGCCATAAATTAGTGATTTAAAAGATAAACTATGGACTAGCTATGCACAATTTTTATAACGCCGTTTAACGAGTTGAACAATCAGTTTGGCAGCACTACCAAATATTTTGTAAGCAAACATTTTTGGAGCCGAGTCAAAAATATGTTTGGACCCTTAGATGATAACGATTCAGTTCACCCCGCCAGGCCTGTAAAATAGTGGCTTCGCAAGCAAGCTGCAGAACTCTTTATTGGGCCCTCGTATTTGAGTACTTATTTGAAAAACCAGCCGTTTGCGAAATATTATATTTTAGAAAAAAAACCCGGTTTCCCTTTTTGCTTTTACAGAAAAAAACGGTTAATCGGTTTTTTGTACATGAATTTTTATTGAGAAAAAGTCACAATTTAAATTATTTTCATTTATTTTTACTTTACAAAAACAGTGAGAGACAAACATAATCGTATTTCTTTCTTCTACTCTATTTCTTATCTTCCTAGATGACCTTCTTCGTCAAACTTCCAACCCTATTTATTCTTTTGAAGATGACAGCAGCATATGCCATTCGTACTCATTCATGAACAGACCAAGCCTCTTAGAGATTGGGGTCATGAGGCACCGCATGAATGATTCATTAAATAGTGATCTTGTGACGATCACAGAATGGGGTCGTGCGAATAGGGTCGATTTTAACCCCAATAACACCCAGTGTTGTATGCTAACACACAGACGCACGACGAACTTTGCTGCTCCATCTGTAGTTATGGGTGGCATAGATATTGAGGAATCAGAAGCTCTTGATGTTCTTGGCATGAAGATTCAGTGTGATGTCCGATGGACCCAACACATCTTTCAAGTGTCGAAAGAAGCATTCAAGTGCCTAGGCTTCCTCAAACGGTATAAGAATTACTTCACCCCATCCGATCTCCTAACTATCTATACCACTTATATCCGACCGAAAATGGAATACAACTCTCACGTATGGGCCGGTGCTTCAAAGTCTATTTTGGAGTTGCTCAACCGCGTACAGGAGAGGGCGAAGGTGCTCATCGGTGACAGTGGGGTATCCAACTCTATTGACTCTCTCGAGCATCGAGGCAATGTGGGTTGTATTGCGCTGTTCAATCGTTACTACAATAGATTGTGATCTGATGAAATTAGGGATATTATTCCCGAAATCCGTTCATTCATACGCATTCATTTTTCATCATACTTCATCAAAACCACATCCATTTGTGGTCGAATGGCACTACAGAAAGAGTTTGTTCTTTAGCCGGACCATTTGTATGTGGAATAAGCTTCCAGCAGAGATCTTTCCTCTCACTTTCTCTGTGGAAAGGTTCAAATCAAATATTATTAACACTATTTCCTCTATCCTCCGTCCCATAACCTCTTTTCCTAGTTCTACCTACCATAAAAAAGGGCCTCTTGCTGTGAAACTTATTTTCTTCTGCTTTTTAATAAAAACTTTATTAAGAAATTATTAATCAATTGATGAATGAAACTAGCAAATGATGTTTTTGCTCATTTTGTATAAAATTAGTCGACGAGAAAATCCGATGTTAATCACTTTCACTCCTCTGTCATTTAACCTTCTCATTTTTCACTCACGCCCAAGGACGTAACTAATTTGAACTTTTGACCTGCAGAAAATTTCCAAAAATAATTTTTTTTTGATAATTAACATAAAATACAATTGATACTCGATTAAATATTCCTATATTTTTTAGAACGAATTTCCGTCATCCCTGGTCAGGTTTGGTTTGGTTTTTGTTATCAGAAGATAAAATGACCCAGAGATTGGCAGATAGCCGAAACCGGTTTGTCTCCAAATTAAACACGACAAGGAATGACGGGAAATCGTTACAAAGATGAATAAAAATGCAAATGCTTGGTAAAGAAATGGAGGCTAGAAGTCAAAAGAGAAAAAACCGGTTAACCGTATTGGAAAAAACAAAACCGGTTAAACCGGATTACGTTTTTAAATACTTCACCTAACATTCACTAAACTTTAAATTTGCAACATTGCCATGTCCAAATTAAAAAAAGTTATAAAGGCCCTGATTTTATTAAAGCCAGAATTTGTGTGGAAAACAAAAACAAATTTCAATCATTTTTAAATTTTGTTTTTGTTTTACGTCGTTACGTTGTGTTTTATAAAATTACGGCTACAGTTAAGTTAAATTCAAATTTAACGAAAAACAAAAATCCGTTCGTTAGTGCTAACATTTCTAATGTTCCTTATTTATTTGATGCACAGTGTACCGATGTACGCACATAAGCTCTTCAAACATGTTTTCGCAAGCAGACGAAAATGTAGTCCATAGTAATTTTAACGCCTACCACAGCAGACAATTAAGACATTAAAAATGCAAACAAACACATACATACATACTCGTACACTCGCATACGAGTGTGTGGAATGAAAATGGACACCAATTAGAGTTTTCATATTTCTATTAGCGAAACTGAGTTTTTCGTTCGTTCTTGTTATGACTGGCAGCCCAGGAAGTGACTAATTGACTTCAAAATATTCTGGCCAAATATTTTCTTATTTGCGTACAAACCATGTCAGCCAGCCAGCCATCCCGCCAGCTATTAGCAAAATGCATTAAGATATGAAACGTAATTTGATCAAGTTCCCATTTGGTTCTTGTACCCAAACACTATTCCACAAATGACGTTCGATTTGATTTCGTTTATTAAATACGCAGAGGCCAATAAATAAATGCTTATTGGTTTCTTCGATTAGCCGACTTTTAATATTTATAATTTATTTTTTTTTCTAATGGCCAGCGCATTATTTACAACAATTCAATCGTTTGTTCATGTACCCATTTCAAATTAAATTTATAGTCAATTTGAATAAACGCCAAATTGTATTCCAAACAAACTACAAGTTAAACAAATTAAACGAAAAGTAAATAATTTATTAACAGTTCAAAAAGTTTTTAAACAAACGCACTGCAGGGAAAACGAAAACGCGGAGAAGTAGTTTTCCAACAGACCTCTTCACAAAAATTTACAAACACGAAATGAATATCTTTTTTTTTTAAATCAGATTAAAATAAACTTTTATGGGTCAGGTAATAATGAATTTTCAATATTCTACGAACTCGTGTGTTCGCCAACATAATTCCAGCCATAATAATGGCGATTAGTAGTGAAATACCCCATGACTTTGGTCTACATTTCAAAATGAATTCACTTAAAGATTCATGGAGAAACTAACGTGAAATGATAGCAGGGAAACTTGATAATGGATAAGTAATAGCATATAAAGTTTTCAAAAGTTTTGGACACATATTTCTTGGCAGCGGTGCTATCATTTAAGAAAAAATATTTTAAGGCAAAATCTGAGCAGCTACTGGAAATAAATTTTTTCCAAGCTGCTTATACGAATTGCCACTTTTCCATATACAAAATTGGTTAGTATCGCACAGTGTCGATCACGAACGAGTTTGTTCAATCGGGAGACTATTTCAGCAAGGTGGTAGTTTCAATAATTACAAAAGCAACAAACAAACACTTTACAGTGCTTGTGTATGGCATGCGAAATTTGCTAAAATTGCTACCACCTTTCTGAAATATTTATTCTCCCTATTTGAACGAACTAGTTCGTGACCTACAAAACTCTCTTTTACATGATGAGCTAGTCAATGCACAGATCGATTAACTCCATAAAACAAACAATTGATAAAAGCAATGACATGAAGTATATTGTTCTTTAAAATTGCGGAATGCTTAAATACAAATGCAGCTGTCATCTACTGCTATATGAAATTAATCAGAGAGAATCACCATAAAATAATACGCGGTAATGTTACAATTTGTAAATGACTGTTTCAATTTGGCAATTGAAAAAAGTAAAGTAAAATAATGTTATTCAGTTTCTTTTTCTTACTGAAAATGCTAGGGATTTGCCGGATTTGCCCTCAAAATGAATATTTGTTATAATGTAGTTTTGTAATTAATTTATTAGCAATATAAATGATGTCAGCTTTAGCAGGCCCCTCATGTCTTTTCTTTTCTTTTTTTGAATTGTCCCAGGTCTTCCTTTAGGATATAATAAAGCCTCCGTGTGTTTGTGTAGGGTTTACAAAAAATAAATATTAAAATTGCTAATATGTTTGCTATGTAGATAGTATTAAAAATGCAACAGCAATAGCAACGGTTCAAATATGACAGCATATACTACGCTTTTCTATGCTGCCATCAGTTTTCAACAGCACGTTGAAAGCAAATTCGAAAACAACAATTTATTTCTAAACATCAGCAGCAAAATCTAAAACTTTACAATATGGGTTTTGCTAATATTTTGTGCTGTTGAAAATAGAAATCAGCACAGCGGTGTCAATAGTTTGCTGGCTCTTGGTATTTGTTCCAGTAATCCTATATGCGAATTTTACCTGGTGATAAATTCTTATAAGGTAGAGTTAAATTTTTTATGCACTCAAAAATTAATAAATCAAATTAAAAATTCCCTATTTCGCTAAAGCATGGTTGCTGTACCATTTCACAAGAGTTTTTGCTATCATATTTGTGCTGTTGCTGTTTTAGTTACTGTCATATTTTCATCAGTACGATCATAGCAATAGCATAAATGAATTAAGGAGTAAGAAGTGCTGTTTTGTGATAGCAAATGTTTTTAATTTTCGCTTTTGCTATTGTATTTATTTTCTATAGCACAGTTACAGCAAATTCATTATTAATAAAACTTCTAGAACTATGCTATTGCCATTTTGCAGCCATCATTTAAAAACTCTGATTTATTGTAATATTTTTATTATTGCAATCTGAAGAATCCCAAGAAGGCCACAAATGCTTTCTTTCCCCAGAGACTTTCTGATGACAAAATGTTTTGAAGAAATATTTTAGATGATTTACTATTTTATAAAGCCACTGGCATTTCAACTTCAAAAGGATATGACACAGCGGCAGTTTAATTAAGAACTACTAATTTAGTTTTCTTTAATGCTAGCAAAGCTTTTGAGTTGCTTTATTGCATTCCGCTTAAGCAAACAAATAAAAATCTTATTTTCTTGCTGACACAAATTCTCGCTTGTTTGTAAATACATGTCCATTTTCCAACAACAACGTGTTTCTAGTGCACGCCAATACACTGGTGTTTTGAGTTGCGATTCGACATCTAACAAAAATGTATCTGCATTTAGCAGTTTCCATTGCAGATTCGGTTGCATGTTGTTTACAAAACAAATTAATAAATAAATTAAGTTGACACCGCAGCGTGCTGGAATGTACAAGGAGTGAATATTCGTGACTCAATTAAATAGTGAAACACAAGACAACAACAACAACAATTGCTGGGCAATTTACTGCTGAACCGCACGTCAATGTAAACTAGCAAATCAGTTGTTGCCATTAAAAACATAAAACATTGTTTGCAGCATCAAAAATGTTTGTCGATTAAGACTGAATGAATTAAAATCAGGATCTGAGTAATATGTAATCGGTTGGGAGAGACATTTTTACGAATTTTCAATGGCATTTTGATTTACAAAGCCTACGCGGTAGCAACAGGCACTATGCCCCTGCGAGTCCGACACTTCAACGTTGGGCAGTCCAATTCGAGACAATCCGTTCCATTAACTGTCCCAGTAGCTTAAACTTAATGAGCATAGGCACAACTAACGTACTTTTCACTAAGTGGTCTTTGGGGCATTTGGAAAAGGACTCTCAGTTTGCGTGAAAAGTCTTCTTAAGCAGTGAGATGTATTATGTTTTGTGGAGGTGACAACAACAGCGTCTCATTTGACTCCGCTAGATTTTTTCTTGTGGAGTTTTATAAAGTCGCAAGTCTTTGGTAATAATGCTTAATCGACCTTTGCCTCAAATGCTGTCAGATCTATGCGGCAACGGCTTTAAAATTTGGACCTCTATCATCCTGCCAAGCTTCGTCGAACATTTAAACGGTATCACTATTCCATACATTAAGCCATTCATAAGACATGAGACAAAGAAAAAAAATTGCTTGAGGCTTGGTCACCACAACCATATTATATTTTCTATAACAATATATTGTTGAAGCAAACAAATAATGGTTAATTGCAAACATTTTAAACATTAATTAAGTTGCGACAAACTGGATATTTTTTATATTTAATTGATTCCTAAACTGATGTTCTGACAGAGTGATTTTATGTCGATTTTTTGAACAAATGTCCGTCATTATTTGTCAAGTTTGACTTGGAGTCAAACCGGTTTCAGCTATATGCCTTTATCAGTGTCATTTTTCGTTTTTGAGAAATTTGCATCAATTCGTTGGTGTTTTATTGTTTGTCAAGTATCTATTTGTCATGTGAGCCGGTAACAGGGGGCCTTCGTTTATGACGTAGACATCTGTTAGGTGTGAACAGGTAAAGCCCGTAGGTCGGGTGTTTCTGTAAGGATTGGTAGACGTTAGTGTTTACTGTTTCATTACTTTGTATTGCATCAGAATGTCAGGTAAATGGTGTAGGCAGTTTCTTTTTTATCACGTAGCCATCTGTAATCAGTAAATGATGTCCATCCATAAAAATTTTAACATGATTTAGTTGAACACTGCAATTTTCATTAAGTGGTTGGCACCTTGACTATTAAGCACTCGATGGCTTTATTCGCCTGTGTTCTAAGAGGATCATATTAATATTATTATCTACAATAAATAATATGATTTCTTTGCAACTCTATAATTCATTTATACATCGCCCCAACCATCCTTTTTAGAATCCCTTTTATTAAATAACTAGTGTACGTCAGTGATTCGTACAATGTGAGTAGGAACATAAACTAAACAAATAAAAGAGAAGAAAACATTCAAACAATTTGTGCCAGACTTAGCCACGCCAACAACCGTTTGAGAAACTTAGAGTTGCACATACACTGTGTATTATTTGTGCAAGCCTTAGCAGCAACTTTAAACCCTCATAGCTCCTTGTTTTAATTAAAATCGGTTGTATAATGTGAGCGTAAAAGGGGTAACAGAAATTCGTCTGGTCTATTAATCAAACAGCACCATACAGGTCTATTAATCATACAGAAGATGAACTGATAAAGAAATTTATTAAAAATACTTTTTGAACATAAAAAATTTATAAATCAAAATTTCCATGACAAATTTCCCTCAGAAACCTTCCATAAATCAAGAATGTTTTTTATGGATGCGTCGGTTAATGGACATGAAGCAAAAACGAAAAAATTTAAAACTTTTCTCAACTCTCAGAATTCCGTAAATTGTTAAAAAGAGAAAGCTTCGAAATACAATATGCACATGCATGCACACATGCATACATATGTACGTGTGAATGGATGCGAATTTTGTATATATAAACATATATTTGTGCACAGGTATACAAAAAAATGTATGGTCGGAGTATGTAGCAGTGATGCTTCAGCGACCTTCAATGATGGTCGTTGCATGGCCATGGCAATTTATACGACCATTCTTGGCACACCACACACATTATGTTCGTTATGTGAGTGTGTGTGTGTGTGTGTGTGTGCAATATGCTTTTAAGGCACTAAATCACACTTCCTGTTTTAGTTACTGCATCTGTGCGTACATGTGTGTACGTGCACACAGCTTGTCTGTGCAAGACTTGCTGTTGCTGGTGTCATTATAATTTTATAATTAATTATCCCGACTCTGCACAAGCAAAAAAAGCTATTTTCATTTTATGAAAACATTGTGCAAAAAGGAAATTTGTTGCACAACTTCGTTAGGGTTTATAATGGAATAAATTCAATGTTTGCAAAAACGTGATTTTCAGAGTGAAACGATGAGAGCGCAATTTGAAGACTTCGCATAAACTAGAAATCAGGAAAATCTATTGAGCAATAAAGTTTCCACAAAGTTTCTAATCAATGTGATTTTAATTGGATGATCGATTATTCAAAATTTCCCAAAACCCGGTTTTTTAGTAATTCGAATAATTGAACATTTAAAGAACCCGGTTAAAACCCTGGTGAATCGGTTAAAAAAAAAACTTTAATATTTGCTTCTTTATATTTATTGCTTTATTGTAATGTCGCACACACCTGGACAAAAGTTATCGTCATTTTGCTTCTTCAACGCTTGAAGACCCGCTATGCCCACAAATTTATCCAAGCACAAAATTAAGGAACTCTCAATGATTATGCAAAGTGCTTACTTAATATTAATTGTAAACAAACTTACTTTGATGTGAATGCCATGGGGGAACTAAGCCTTAGACAAATGCTAGCAATTACAAAAGACTCCGTGATGAGGAAGAGTGCCGACAGTTACCAGTCGACAGTCTGAAATCACTTTAGTCAAGAGTAAAGGCTAGGGCTAGCACGAGACTCAATTGAAAGTAAGGTGGTTGTGATTACGGATTGGTTCCCTGAAATCAATTCGAGGAGCGAAATGGGGGTCGAAAAGGGGCCCAGAAAGTAAGTGGTCGGTCTGCTTCGGTATCCCCCCATACATTAATAATAATAATAAATAAAATATTTTCGGACAAAGACCACAGATCAAACAAAACCTCAATTAACTTTAACATTGCTTTCAAAAGCTAAACGTAGAGTAGAGGAATGGTATCCGATAAAGTGGCAGGCCATAAACAGTTAATGCGAAATAAATTTGTGAAACTAACCGGGTATAAATTTATTCAAGCTTCTGTGTCGAGATTTTTACAATCCAGTGTATGAATTATTAATTGAATATTTCTTATAACATAAAATTTATTAAGTTATGCTTGTGACGTTAATACACATACATCCACACATCGATATATAAATACGTACATACACACATGCACACAGGCACACATTCATACACCAGTCCATTCATCCATGTGCAAAAAAGAAAATACACTCCGAAAATAACATTGTGTTTAAAACTAAGGTGGTCACGTGCTTACACTGCTCTGCCATTCGAAACACGCAGACTTTGCGAATTATAAATACAAAGACGTCACATACTCCCACACAAACACGCACCATCGCACAGCGAAATAGTAACAAATTAATTTAAATTGAGGAAAATAGAATGAATGGACGAATAAAAAAGGAAATTAAAGGTAAAATAAATCAAACAATGTTAAGAAAAAAAAAAACTAAATGCAACCAGTCCTGGAGGTAAAGGGCGCCAGCCGCCTAAATTACGATTCAATTACATTTATGTAATGTGTAATTAAGGTATTCAGGCTTGGCTATTATCAGTAAAGGCTTATCCAATTAGTGGTTTCAAAACCGCCGGTCTGGCAAGGCTGTCATCTGAAGTGTCCATTATTTAGTGAATGGTTCGCCATTTACAAATGTGGGTCGTTTAACAAGCGGATAATGCGTAAAAATAGTTAAAACTTACTACAAAAATTTTGGTTCATAGCGTGCCCACTGGCGTTACGGGGTAATTATGGTCGCCATAATCGACCTACTGTGCAACGAATTGCAAAGATTATAAAGCAATTTAAAGAGACTGGAATTGAAAATATCGCTTCTGTTAGTAAAAGCGGGGCGGGTACTCCGAATTTGTCAATTCCACAGCGTTCTCAGCAATTGGTCCTAACTTACGGCTCATTACGGCGTATTTTACATTAAGATTTGGTCACACATACATTCATAAAAAGTCCAACTTATGCAAGAATTAAAGCAGTCTGACCATTTACAACGGCGGAGATATGCTAGAGCAACAGGCTTTCAATGCAGATTTTTCCAAGAAAATTTTCTTCAGCGCTGAAGCTAATTTCTCACTCGGGAGAAAGTCCTGACGACAGGGCTGTGGGTAGAGGGGTACTTCCCATACGAAGTAGCTAATAAATCTCCAAGGTCGCAAGATTTATGTTCTGTGTGCCCTACCTTGACCACTGGCTTGGATTCTGTGTGTTTTTCCGCATAGCAGGCATTCGACAGGTGGCAAGGACATTCTATTCTGTAAAGATATTTTGATGAATTGGGAATTGTGGTCGTCAGGGTTGTCTACTGTACGATCTTTCGAACACTCGCAAGACTTTAACAATTGTAGGGTACTAAATTTCGAATAGTTTTTTTAGTGGTAATAAAATCAACATCAACTTTAATTCTTCTAATTATTCATATATTTCCCTTAACTGGAGATGGGGGAGGCGAAGCACAACGGGTAAAAGTAGTTATTCACAAACATTTATTGGGAAGTTAGCGAATTTGTTTCGATATATTTTCGCGAATAATTAGCTATCGCGAACATTTGTATTCTTTTTTTTTATGATTTGCAGCAGTTCAGCGAAAATGTTTATTTAGAAAATTCATCGCTTTAGTGAACGTTCTTTCGTTCGTTACCGAATCTCAGGTCAAACGGCCTAAGGCAAGTATTCTTAATATTTAAATTTTACAGGCTCACAGACGATTCTTGATTTAATATTCCCACTGGATGATTTGATATGGATTTTTGGAAAGAATTTCCGTCTTCTCTTGTCAAGAATGGTTAGGAGACGTTGTTGTTCGAAATAATTTTACATTTAAAGTAAATCCTTTTCCGGCGTTTCTTTTACGCGTGTGACTAAAAAGCATGAGTGTGTGTGTGTTGATTAAATGCTTGAGATGAACTTACAACAAGTTGCCTCCTTTGTAAATCATTTTTCTTCATTTCCTTTACACAATTTCTTATCGAATTAACAAAACGTGCAGCATTGTGTTTCTATTAGAAATTTACACTTAAATAATTCCAAGTAAAATGCCTTCGTACTTAATGAGATGTGTTGTGTTTTGTTTTGTTTTGTTTTGTTGTACTTTGCTGTACTTTATCAACCTTAATGCACGACTGGATTTAATAAATAACTCTGACTATGTGCTCGCATTTGATTAAGTCACCCACAAACGAACGAACAACAGCAAACCAGGACAAAGCACAAACAAAACCAGACAACTGCTCTGGTATTAGAAATAAACTTAAATATTTTTTGATGCCTGTACAAATGCATACAGTGGGGTTAAAAAATAACGCACACATTTTGGAAGCAGAAATTTAGAGAAAGTTTCTATATAAATCTTTACTCTATCAAATGTTTGTTTTGTTTTTCTTAGCATATTCCTGGAAGATGCTCACTAGGAAACCGTCCTCGTTAGAGCATGACGATGATGATGAAAGTAAACCAGCTAATGATCAACAGACCACCTTGCCACCTAATAACAATAAATTGCTGGCATCGGTAGCAAACACCGAAACAGCGACTACGACCGCCACAGATGATGCAGTTGCAACAATAGATGGTCACAAAGATAAGGCCAGCAACACTGCCATAGACCAGCACAGAAGCAGCGGTTCGAGAAGTTCAAATGGTGGCACAGCGGTTGACACCTACATAAGAGCTTCCAAGAGCAGCGGGCACAGTAACGACGACGACGATGAGGAAGAGACTGATGTTATTGGCGAGTTAGTGGGCCAGTTTGGCAAGTGGCAGTTTTTAATGACAATTTTGTTATCGCTTTTTCAAGTACCCAATACCTTTCACATATCATCCTCAGTATACCAAGTGGGTTTTTCTTTTAAATATCAAACAATTTGCATTAAATATTTGACTACAAGAGATCATTGTCTATTTCCCGGGTTCCCCATTCCTCCTGTCCTTTTTAAATGCCCTTTATTTTAGGGAGCCAATAAAGAGTTTTGGTGCAGTCGTCCCAGGCATTTGCAACAATTACCTGTCGAAGAGTGGCGTAATCTGAGCAATTCCAATGACAATTGCTACCAGACTCCAGTTGACTGGAGCCTCATTAGCAATGAGACGAATAGGCAAAGGCTGCAGGTGAGTTTTGCAATGAAATGTTCATTTTTTTCTTAATTGTCCCCATAAACATCAGCGTAATTCAAGTGCAGCCAAGTGAATAATAGACATTCATTCCACGTTTACTTACTTGGTAGTCATGTGAAAAATCCCATTTAGAAAATGTAAAACAAACAAAGAAACAAACAAACAAACAAAACATGAAATTGTAATAACAAAAATGTACTTCATTTCAATTGATGTCTGTCTGTTTACTCCGTTATCTCTTGTTACAGCAACAATCCATATTGAAGTCTCTCATGGAGAACAGGAATCGTAGTGCATGTTCAGCATGGGAATATGCAGCCAATGACAATATGGGCAACACTTGGACCTCACAATGGGATCTCGTCTGCGACAAGGAATATTTGAAAAATGTTGCTGAAATGTTTTTTCTGTTGGGTGTGGCAACCGGTGGCATTATATCGGGTTATCTTTCGGATAAGTTTGGACGAAAAACAATGCTCTTCATATCAGCTGTGCTACAGACAATATTTGGTAAAGTGTATTTAAGGTTTTAAGCACAATGGGTATTGTATGCATAGAAATAGAATTGTTACGAAATGTGTTTAATAGAGGAAATGCGAGTATAAGTGTCTATGAGCATTTAAACACGAGTGAGTGCATGCTCACACACACACACACACACACATAAGATGAGAGTGTATAGTACACCTTCATGGCCAGTTACTCATTATACTCAACCTTCCTTCCTTCTTTGCGTCTGCCTTTGAACTTGACAGCATGATGATGATGATGCTGCTGCATCCTTCATTCTGGTCATCGATTAGCTGCACAAAGGAGCAGTTATTCATTTCTTCGTTCGTTCTTTCATTCATTCATTTACATACGTCGAGTGTTTTTAATTACATTAACATTGTGTTTAATGTCAAATCCCACAACATGCCCTCATTCATTTATATAAATGCATGCATACATACAAACATACATATGCATGTGTGGTTGTATTCGGTTAGTCATCTATTCATTAATTTATCCAAGCACCTTTCAAGTACAAGGCCTGATTGAGGAATAATTCAAAATGTATTTTTATTCATTGTTAAATATTTCTGTAATACAAATGTATGGGACCTTAAGAGATCTGTGTATATACATACGTATGTGTGTGTGTGTAAGTTAATATGACTTAAAATGTTTTTTCTACTGCTAAATAGAAATAAGACTTTTTAGAAGCCTTCAAAAGGCAGAAGGCTCTGAATGTAAAGATATTTATTTAATAATATCTGAGTGGTTATAATGTCTATTGTGAATGATTCCACAGCTGATGAATTTATACCGTTACTTCCGCCATATTCCGTATCTGAAAATCAATCATTTTGCTTTAAAAACTCACTCTCTCTCTCTCTCTCTCTCTCTCTCTCAAAAAATATTAATGAATTAAATCATCAATATGTGCTCGAAACGCGGAAAAAACCTAACTGACATATTTTGCGAAATACACCAAAATACACCTTTTGGACTGTGTGAAAAATTTTATAGAAATCGCAGCCAGAATAAGGGTACCTCTCATATGTATTCTCTTTAGAAAAAGTACCAATCAGTCTAACTTTCGCAGTCTTAAGAGAAGCTCTTGTGGTTTAAAAAAACTGCGTCCTAGTGGGGGGAAGGAATCGAGATACTAGAAGTTATATTAAGAATTTACTGAGACAACAAACAGAGCGCAATTTTATGAGTGGCAAAAAATTACTATTTTTGCGTAGTTTCAAGAAGCCTATCCGATTGTTTATCAGGGAAACATCCGAGACAGTAGTGGTCATATCTAAAGCTTAGCGTCTGTTTGAATAACCACCCGGAAAAAAATTGAAGCCATTAACGACGTAATGCTCTATGCAATGCGACTCTGCAATGATCAGATCTTTCCGTGATTCTGGTATAAAACAAAACCACCACGTGCACTCCCGAACGAGCCTCACCAACAACCAATCTGAGGCTTGCCTTCTAGGAGCTAATAGTTTCCGTGGTAGCAGTGTTTATACCGCTACTGGTGCAAATTAGAAAGCGTTGCCTTCTTTCATTTTAAAGCCGCTAAGAATACATGCCTCCGTGAGCAAGTGATATTGGCAGTGAGTTAAACAGTTGCCATCAACTATCCCAAAAAATTTTTATACGAAGAATTAACGTAAAGGGAGGGACAAATTACACGAATCTTTATCAATGGAAATTTCTATTTATTTTTATTGAAATATCGATCGATATTGAAAGCTGTAATTCGCCCCTTCGCTTTATTTAAGGCATTTAAATTTTGGTAAAAAAGTTCTGAACAAATTAGGGAAACAATTGAAACATGTTCCTCTGACGACGAATCGATAAATTTGAATTTTCTTCCACACTTTCGCTCAAAGCGATGATATTCTCTTCTGTACGCACATTCCTTTGACGGTTGGCTTGCTCAGATGAACGATTATGTCCGCCATAAAAATCACGAAGTCGTCTATAATTTGCGCTTATTTATGACTGATTTTCAAAGTAAATCTTGAACAATGATACCAAATTTTTCAGATTTACTTTAAAAATCAATCATAAACACGCGCAGCATATAGTCGCCTTTGTGATTTCCATTCATGGTGATTTGCCAGTGTATACTGATCAGGCAGGAAGGCCAGCAAGGTGCTCGGATATAATAGGGCTACTTTAAGCTGGATCACTGCGTTAGTGACAGGACATGGAAACTTCAAGTACCATCTGGCTAAGATGAAAGTCGTAGAAGATGATACTTGCAGACTATGCCTGGAAGAGGCTGAGACGGTAGCGCACATTGTGTGTGAATGTCCAGCACTGGCTAGCATAAGGCTTAAGACCACAGGGAGACACTTGTTAGATGTGAATGCCATGGGGGAACTAAGCCTTAGACAAATGCTAGCAATTACAAAAGACTCCGTGACGAGGAAGAGTGTCGACAGTCTGAAATCACTTTAGTCAAGAGTAAAGGCTAGGGCTAGCACGAGACTCAATTGAAAGTAAGGTGGTTGTGATTACGAATTGGTTCCCTGAAATCAATTTGAGGAGCGAAATGGGGGTCGAAAAGGGACCCAGAAAGTAAGTGGTCTGCTTCGATATCCCCCCATACATTAATAATAATACTGATCACCAATGTCAAAAATTGAGATCAATACGACAGTTCGTTTGACAGTTAACCCTTTTGTAAGTTATATTTTATATGAGTCAAATTATTTGTCTTTGAACAAGCAAAACTTTAAATTCTCTGTCTCTTTACATTTTCTGGTCTGAGTTTTCATTCAATTTCAATAACAACGAGATAAAATTAGATTATGTTCTATTTTGAACTGAGCTCAGGTAAAAAATCAAAGAAATTATTGAAATTAGACGAGAGGTCAACTAGTGTAAATACAGCTTTAGCAATGCTAAAAATATAGTCCGATTTAACTTTAAATAGGAACTAATGTACGAGTAGGTATGTATGTATATATTTATGTATTTATATCGATATTTTTATTCACAATAGGTCTAGCACTTTATTTGGCCCAGTCTTTTGAAGTATACATAACACTGAGGGCGCTTTTGGGTCTTGTCTCGGTATCGGTCACATATTCCGGCCTTATTTTAGCCATCGAATATGTTGACGGCAAATGGCGCACCATAGCCGGCATGTATAATCTCTTTCCACTGCCAATATCGTACATGGTCATATCCGGCATTGCTTACCTCACACAGGACTATCAACGTCTTCAGTTGTGTATCGGAATACCGGGAATATTTCTGTGCTTTTTATGGTAAGTAAATGTTGATGTAACAAAATTCCTCAATTGGCAATTTTTTTTTTTTTTTTGCTACGTCAAACACTACAAACATCAACAACAACAAAATCAAAAATAATTTTCAATGAAACTATGCGCTGGCTAAAAACAACTGGAAAAATATGAAAAAGAATGTATTTGGAAAAGCATAAAATATAAACCAGAATGTCTGTCTGTCTGTCTGACTAAGATAAACAATCAAAGTTGTAGTGAACGTTTGAATGAGTGGGCGAAATAATTTAAAACATTTTATATCGTGTCATTTTAGGTTTGTTGTGCCCGAATCTCCACGTTGGCTGCTGGTCAAGGGGCGTGTGGAGGAAGTGAAACGTATTGTACAAGCAGCAGCTGATTTCAACAAACGTGAATTGCCGCCGAACTTTGAGTCCATGTTGAAACCCCCCACCCAAGAAGTAAGTTCACAAAACTTCATGTGCCTCTTCAGATCGCGCTACTTGAGACGCATCACAATTTGTTTTCTCTGCATCTGGTTCACTATGAATTTGGCTTATTACGGCTTCATATTGAATATGAGTACATTCGGCGGCAATGTTTATCTCAACTCGGTAAGTTCACAGCTCTAACACTTTTCTTTTTATTGAAGTAGTTTTGGGTTTATAATTCCTCTGAAAACAAAACAAAACTGTACAACACACACACACACACAAATCACAAGATTCTCACAACGGATTTCGGTAGAGGGGACCAGAAAAAAATATGTGTCTGCTTAATGTTTTTCCATGCGACCAGCTCAGGTTTAATTAAAGTCGACAACATTAATTTTTTATCTTTGCTGAGTTTCCTCCTTGTGAATAGTTTTTCCTTCGAAATATTCTTCCCTTTCCATAAAGCTTAAATCGAGAAGAAGTCACCCGAAAAATATTCAAGCCAAAAAAAAAAAAATTACCTCAACAAGAATGATTTTTTTCCCTCGAAATTTTTTCCCGATTTTTCTATAATTTGTTCCCTTTATTTTTTCTGGGGAATTGTCAACATAATTTAAGAATTTATTTTTTTTAATTAGAATATTTAATGCGACATTAAAAGTGACATTATGTTAAAAAAAAATTGGTAACCAACAGTTCCATCCGTTGCCTGTGGGTGTGAGCAGATTTTCGGTAGAACTTTTCGGCTGTAACTTTACTGTCTTCTTCTGACAGATAAGTTGTCCATTTACCACGAGGAATTTGTTCTAAAGCTTCTAAAACTTGTGACAACTCCACGCAGAATTTTGTTTGTGCCATTCCGACTACATAATCTCTTGCTACACCATCCTGATATCACTTTCTATAAAAAAAAAACGCGATTCACAAAATAAAGAATGATTTTTTGTAGAACTCAGAGAGTTGTTAAGCACATTCAAGATGTATCTTGAAGCTCAGATTTATTTACCTTTTAATGTTGACTAAATTTAATACAAAATATATTTTAGAGGAAAAAATGTTTTTTTTCTATCGAATTGGGTCACTTACAATGTGTTGGGTAACTCCAAATCGTTAAATGTGTCTCGCAAGCCCCAACCAAAAATTCAATGATGCCTAGTTTCTTTATTTGGTTATTTATTTATTTAAAATTTTAAAATTTTGTACACAGTTGATTCTTCTTATTTACATTCAATGTTCATTGATAGCCTACGATATTTAGAACAGCTGTTTAATAAAGAGAATCGAATTGCGACGCAATATTCATGATATAAATTTTCACTTCGAAATGAATGAACATTTTTATGGGAACATAAATTTCACCTCTTATTCACGATAGGGGTAAATAATTCGGTGACGTGTACCAACCATTCATATTTTATGATAATTTGCCGCTGACCCTACCTACTCTCTTACTCGAATACGTATAACGTATCTCTTATCTCACACCTTCAACTTTTCAACCCATAAACACATTATTCTCAATTTATTACGGATCAACATGTGAATTTTGTTAAGTTTCTTTTCTTTTGATGTTTAGAGAAGATTCATTTGGCTTCCCCTCCCATGAGGTGCGTGTAAGCATGAACATTTCATTAGCTGGCAAAGTGCCAAAATGTTTATGAAAATTTGAACATTGGCATTAGCTGCTCGTACAAGAACATGTGTTTAATTAATGGAAGTTGTTAGAAATTTATTTGTTTGTTTGTAATTCCGTTTGATGGTTTGTTTGGATTAGTTTTCTTCAGTGAGTATTTGATAAAAGTTTAAATGGGGATATAATTAACAATGAGCTCTTAATTAATGATGAATGCTGGCTGATTACTGTTCACACATGTTTCTGTGTTTA
Source organism: Phania funesta (assembly GCA_963932375.1). Taxonomy (NCBI): domain Eukaryota; kingdom Metazoa; phylum Arthropoda; class Insecta; order Diptera; family Tachinidae; genus Phania; species Phania funesta. Next base: position 126,894,142 of record OZ010652.1, read on the forward strand.
TTTTAGAAGTATAGAACTTTTTAAGTTGGCAATACTGCCTGATATTTGCGCCATTTTGTCAGCTGTCATTTGTTTTGTGTATAGATTTGTTCGCCATTTCAGAATAGACTGACACCGGAACAAAGCCTGAAACTTGTGGAGATTTTTTACGAAAAACATGGTTCAGTTCGAGAAACTCATCATTCACAAGAAAAAGGTTGTATGGATGCGTCAATAAGCAAAACTGGCGCATTTGAAGGGAGGATAATCCACCAGCAATAACCGAAAAACTTTTACATCCAGAGCAAATCACGGTTTGATGTGCTGTGTGGGCTGGTGGAATGTTTGGTCCCTATTTTCTCAAAACGATGTCGGCCAAAACGTGACAGTTAATGGTGACCGCCACAGGGCCATGATCACTGGCTTTTGTGTTCCGAAATAGAATGTCCTTAATATGGAGGAGGTGTGGTTTCAATGAGACGGTGCAACATGCCACACAAGTCGAGCCGCATTTCATTTATTGAAAGAAACTTTCCGTGAACAAATAATTTCGCTTAATTGACCCATAAATTGGCCTCCGCTGTACTATTTTTTGCGCCGCTATATAGCGTCTCTGATCTACGGCGATAAACCACAGACGAGTAACGTATTGGAAGACAACATTCGCCACGTTACCACTGACATCCAGCCTCGACTGCTGCATGAAGTGTTCGAAACCTACACTTCCCGGTTTGAGTACCTCCCAGCCAGCCGAGGTAGCCATATGACCGAGCACCTCTTGTTTTCTCCCTGCTGCAAGCATATTCAAATATAAATGGCAAAACAAGTGTATTTCGCATAAAGGCAAATTAATTTCACTTATTACCATTTGTCTGTGTTTTATTTAGTTTTAAAGTTCTATACCACTAAAAAAAACACCCTGTATATACATACGTCCAGCTTAAGATAAAAAACTAACCTTTTTTTCTTCTCTTTGAAAAAGGCCTTAGCAGGTCTAGTGGAAATTCCTGCAATTGCCATTGCCATGTACATTATATCCAAAGTTGGCAAGAAATGGCTGTTTAGTGCCACTCTTATATGTGCTGGCGTTGCCTGCTGTTGCGCTGCAATAACAGAAGGAAAAGAGGACATACTGTGGTTAAAAATTACATTCATTATGATTGGTGAGTAAATGCAAAATATATATTTCCCGTGACTAGAAAAGAATTCGATAGAAAGCAACAAATACACAAGTAATATTACGGAGCACTTTAGACCGGCAGATAAGTCTGACACACATTTATGTTGGACCCACATTCTTGCCAGTGTGATGGTTTGACTTACGCATTATCACACATGTTGTACAAAAATCAAAACGATTTGATGGGACTCTACTTGAGTTCGATGAGATGAGGAAAAACAAAGGAAAAAAGCAAAACATTTTATAATTTTGTTCATTTCTATCTGAAAATTAAATTTTGATTCATGTTTGTCAGTTTTTTTTTTTTTGTGTGGCAAATTTCTCCGCTGGTCTAAGGTGCCCTTAGGAATAATTCAAAAGCAAATATCTCCTTTTTGTTGCAGGAAAATTTACAATAAGTGCAGGCAATACCATTATGCCAGTCTATACAGCGGAATTGTATCCTACAGCCATACGAAATGTTGGAGTTGGAGCCTGTAATGTGGCTGCTGGTTTGGCTCTAATATTAACGCCCTATCTCTCTTTATTGGTAATAAAGGATCTGTTAACTTTAATATTCATATGTACACAACATTACTGACAAACGAACTTGACAAACGAAAAAGACATTTGTGTAGATTTTTGGAACGAATTTCCCTCAAATTTGGCTTTTTCGTTCACCTGAAGATGACCGGTTTGTCTCAGAGCCAGTCTTGACAGGGGATGACGGAAACTCCTTCCAAGAACCTACATCAAAACACCCTGTCAGAATATCAAATCATGAATCAAAGAAATTTGTCTTGTCTTAATGTTTTTGTTTGGACTTCTTTAAACATCTCATTTGGTTTGAAGAAATTTAAGCATAAGTTATATTTACTTTCTAATAAAATCTTTCGGGATGAAAGGAGCAAAAGAGTTTGTTAAAATACATTCAACAAGTTAGCCTGGCCAGGTCAGCTGTTTACTTGTTTCTCCTTTTCTTTGTGTCAAACTATATGTATTTTGCCGGCTTTAGTTAAGAGAACATTGGAGGAAACATGCTTTATACACCTAGTTTGATTTTCGGTATAGACGATGCAACCACCATGGAAACCATAAACGAAATATCAGGTCTGTGTAAATATCACACACACTATTAAACAATTATAAGCAGAAGAAAAGGACATTATTTTAGTAGTCTATGCAACATATCGTCACAGCCAGCTACAACAAACTAAGCCATCAAAAACAGTAAACATCGCTATAGACGATGAAACATTGTATGTAGAAACGCAAAATATCCAAACATAGTGATATTGGGTGTCTTTTCTAGTCCGATAGAACTTTGAATTGCAAAAAATAACACAAAAAATTTAATTTTAATCGAACAAAAGATCAATACATGGCATTAACAGTTGAAAAGGATTTCGGGCATAGGGCCACCACGGCTGTTCTTGACGAAGCGCATTCTGGACGTCCAATTATGGGCCACTTTTTCAAGCATTGCTGACCGTATGGCACGAATAACACGAACAATTTTCACCTACAAAGCGCCAATTTTTGCTGGCTTATTAGTATGAACCAGCAACTTCACGTGGTCCCACAGTAAATAATAGAGAGGTGTCAAAATCGCAAGACCTCAGATGCCAATTGACAGGGCCCTTTCTCGAAATCCACTTATCGCCAAATGTTGATTTCAAAAGTCGACGTTTGCGGTCACCGTATGGTACGTAGCGCCATCCTGATGAAACCACATCTCGTCCGGATCAATGTCATCCATATTTTCAAACAAGAAATCATTGATCATGGTGCGTTATACATATCCAATGACTCTAAAGCTAGCTCTGGTTTCATTTGTGAAGAAATAAGGCCCAATAATGCCACCCTACAGCATGTAAACTGCGCCAAACACTGCATTGTCAGGCTGTAATGGTGTCTGTAGGGCCTGTTATGGGTTGGTTTTACTAACGGGTGCATGCCAAGATCGAAGAGTCGATTTTGGATTTTATTCCACACTTTCGCTTACATCGGCTATATTCTCTTCAGCACGTATGTACCGCCATAAAAATCGCGAAGTCGTCCATAAGTTGCACGTAATTTATATGATGTGCCAGAGTATACTGATCAAAAAGTGGGAGCAGTATGAGAGTTCATTTGATAGTTAACTCTTTCGTACCCTCGGCAGGAAGGCCAGCAAGGTACTCGGGTATAATAGGGCTACTTTAAGCTGGATCACTGCGTTCGTGACAGGACATGGAAACTTCAAGTACCGTCTGGCTAAGATGAAAGTCGTAAAAGATGATACTTGCAGACTATGCCTGGAAGAGGCTGAGACGGTAGCGCACATTGTGTGTGAATGTCCAGCACTGGCTAGCATAAGGCTTAAGACCACGGGCAGACACTTGTTAGATGTGAATGCCATGGGGGAACTAAGCCTTAGACAAATGCTAGCAATTACAAAAGACTCCGTGATGAGGAAGAGTATCGACAGTTACCAGTCGACAGTCTGAAATCACTTTAGTCAAGAGTAAAGGCTAGGGCTAGCACGAGACTCAATTGAAAGTAAGGTGGCTGTGATTACGGATCGGTTCCCTGAAATCAATTTGAGGAGCAGAATGGGGGTCGAAAAGGGACCCAGAAAGTAAGTGGTAAGTGGAAAGCAGTATAACAGTTCGTTTGATAGTTAACCCTTTCGTAAATTCTATCAAGCTTAAAAAACACCCTATAATTCGGAAACTAAAGAACAGACAAAGGAACTTGCCAAGCTTTCCTTTAATGTTCATTCGCCTGAAGCCGGCATTAGAGTTGTGTCAGTCACGAACTAGTTCATTCAATTGAGAGATTATTTCAGAAAGGGACAATTTGTGTTGGTATGTCATACACAAGATACGAAAATTGTTCATTGTTTTTATAAAGTTAAATTGAACAAATAAGTTCGTGACTGACACAAGTCCACCTACTACACATAAGGTCTGTTCTAGGTCCATAACAAAATAGTCCGGACTATTGAGAGTAAAAAGAAAATTACTCTCTGAATGTGCCAAAGTTGTCAAAAATTGATAGAACGCAAAAAACCACATAAATGCATAATATTTTAAAAGCAAAACATTAGCATCATTGGCAGAAGCTGTCCATAACTTCTTAACTGATCGATAAAAGCATTTTTTTAAATTATTTTTACAACTTCAAGTTTATTGGAAAAATTTTCCGTTTTGCTTTTTAATAAATTTAAAACAAAAACTTTTTTCCTTTATTTAAACATTTTTTAATTTTTAAATGTAAACAAAAAACAGCTGATAATTTAATTCTAGCCCGAACTTACCCAAAGAAAAAGTTCATACGACATTGTACAGGAAATGAAAAATTTTACTCCCTCATTTTCTCTCAAAATTGCACAAAAATTGTTATCTGGAACGCATTTGGACTAACTCGGACTAGTTCGGACTGTTTTGTTATGCACCTGGAACAGACCTATAATGAGTGATTATTTTGAAACCATTTACAAGGAGTTTGACTGTTAGAAAAACAACGCAAATGTTGAATATGTCTTGAATAGTTTTGAATAAAAAACATATTTTTGTTAACTTCCAACTACGTCGATAGGGATGAATTGACTGAAAGTTAGCAATTTATTTAACATACAGATAAATAGCAAAGAGAATATATTTATTTTTTTTACAGACAAAAATCGAAGATCATTTGTTAATGTCGCTCTTGACGGCTTGGTGCCTATTTGGTGGCTTTGTTGTGCTATTTCTACCTGAAACGATGAAACAGCACACAAAAGCTCAAACTCAAGAGGAAAAGTAAGTATTTAGGCGGTCAACGAGACAAGAATTACCAGCCATTTCTTCCTTTTATTCTTTTCATTTATTTCAGATGTTAGAATTTTACATTTCTCCTGTTTGAGTATCACAAAGAATTTCCAGTATAAATATTTGAACAGCAAAATAAATTTAACTCTTAGACTTTGGCTGGTCCAAATTTAAGAACAATTTTTTTTTTTTTTGTTTATTATTTAATTTAGTTTAAATTATTCTCTAAATGTCTCTTCCTTGTTAAATACTTAAAACTACTACATTTGTGTATGTGTTTGTGTTTTTTGCCATAAATATTTTGAATAGTTTTCTTACTGAAACACAGCAGGCAGGACCTTTAAGTTACGAATTTCAAAAAGAGAAAAAATTAACGCACATATCCTCCACAAACCTCCACACACACACACACACACATACATGCTCTCATGCACACATACGACCACAAGCAAAGCCAACAAAAAATAAACGTTTTTTTTCAAATTGACAAAGAATTCAAAATAAAGAACAAGAAAATTGTTTTCAAATTAACCTCAACATAGTCTCACATTGTTTTCAAACCAAATTCTTGATATTTTTTTAATTTTTAATTGGTGAAAAATAATTTTAAATTACTTCATCTTGGCCAATTGGTTGGTTAATAGAATTAATTCATATGAATCTTAAATTGTATATAGAAACATAACCTACGAGAATAATACGATTTTTAAATGAATTCCTCTTGATTTTCTAGAATAAGGAATAATTTAAAAAAAAAATTATCTTTATTAACAAATTATGAGAAAAGAAAATTAGAAGAAAAAAAATTTTAAATGAATTTTTAAGCTTGAAAGAAAAAATTGGAATGACTTGAAAGAAACCTTGTTTTTATTTTGAATTAACATATCAAATACATTCTATTGCAAATGTTTGACTTGTTTGTTGTTGTGGGTTAATACACACGCATATTGGGACTTTCTCCACGTACTGTTTACTGGGTGACACACGCAGTCAGCGTAATTGAGAAGAAGGCAGTTTATTTGCTGACTAAAATCAGTTTGTTTTTTTATCATTTACCACCTGCAAGCAAAGGAAAAACATGGTTGCCGCATAGTCGCGATAACTATAATATGTTCCCTACAACATAATATTGTTGTGCCAAACATATTATGTTTATTTGATCATATTTACAACATAACTTTAATTGCAATAAACAAGATTTCCATGCGTAAAAATTGCAACATGGTTGACTGGAACAAGAGAATTTTTACTAAAATTTTAACCACAAACATAGTATTTTTATCATAAAAAAATATTATAACTCTAACCATAAAATGTTACTAATAAACATAATACGTACAATTTTGTTTGTCTGGCTAAGGAAGCAAGCAACCAAAAAATGTTTGTTTTCGAAATTCTATAAAATTTTATTTTATAACTTATAGCGAATCGGTAATGTTGCTTTTGCGCTCGCAACGATGGTAAACAGCTATGTGTTATTTCCTGCCCAATTTATGAATCTCTCTATAATCTTTTTAAGACTTTAATAATCATTAAGTTTCTTTCTACAAAAATCTTAAAGTATGTTCACACACGCGCCTTAATCGCGCAATTAGGAGATTTACGCAATTAAGGTCTTAATTGAGCTGAATTTATCACACATGTATAAGTAACCAATTAATAAGTTGAGCAATTAGTATCTAATGACACCGTAAATTGAATAAAATTTACTATGCAACTCTGGTGAAGTGAGCAGGAATTTCTGTAAAATGAACACATTAAATGGATTAGATAACTAAGTAGACCCGATAACTTACAACAACATTTCCACGATTATATTGTTACCGATTTAGCTACGTCGTATAACACATGATTACAGGCATTTTCAAACATCATTGTCGGCTCATGAAAATATTTCCAGCTTTCAAATGTTAATTGAGTACGCTAAATTGCATAGGTGTGAACACCTAATTTTATAACTTAATTTAAAATTTAATTGACTTAATAAAGGCGCATGTGTGAAAATACTAATAAACCTTGTATAATTTTTTAATTATATAATTTAATTTAAAAATATTAACTTATGTGATAGAAATCGTTCCAGGAAGTGGGTAAAGGTTAGGATAGCACTGCTCTCAGTTCCTCTCAAGCGTTAACCACGGTTCGTCTTAATTTGAGAATTGGAGCGTTAATAAAGAAAGATTTGTAAATTTGCGTATAGAGCAAAACACGGTAAAGTAAAACAACTGTTGCTACAAGAGTACGAAATAGGTCATGTAAAATAATTATAAAAATACACACATCCAGATATACAAATCAATTTGTTTTATTAAATATTGCCCAACATAATGCAGGGATATAATGAAGAGTTGTTGAGGTAGTTGTTTTTATTTGATGTAGATTTTTGTCAAGTCTGGTTTGGAGACAAACCGGTTTCGGCTATGTGCCATCTTCAGAGTCATTTTTCGTTCTGAGGTTTTTATTTGATTTTTTTATATGTTTACACAAAAAATTCATCCCATCCCTGATCTAATAAGTTGTGATGGATTTCTGAAAAATTTCAAAAAATAAAGAGAGTCATACGACTGTCTTATTTTCGTCAGTATTTTCTCTCAATATCGAACGGTTTCATCGCATACTGTGTTTTGACGATACCATTCATGCTCTTCTACACAAAAATTTGACATGTCGTAAGACATGTGTGACCATGTAAACCAACCTTTAACGAAACGCAAAGCTCTAATATGAAATGATACGAATTGAAAATTTTATACGCATTGCGAACAGCGTGGACCTTGAACTAAATTTGTTCCCTTGCACAATTTTGTAGAATTATTTAACAAATAGAATCGGGCTTCAGAAGTTCTGAGAAACTGAGTTAAGAACTAAATTTGTTGCTAAATTTTTGAACTAAACGATAGAGAGATATAAAAATATCTGTGATAAACTAATTAGGATTCGATTTTTTTTTACAAAGGAAAAATATGACTCTCTTTAGACTAAAAATACTTAACTCCCCACTGACGCAAAACTAGAAGAGTCTGTCGGTCGACACGCTTTTAAATGACTTAAAATTTAACACGTAGTCATATCCCAACTTTCAGTCCGTATGCGTGGTATTTTGCCCTGGCCCGGTGTAAATAGTTTGTGTATGAACCCAACCATCGTATTTAGTTTGTAATACAATGATTGTAATATTGTAAATTTTTATAGTTTAAAAAGAAATGAAAAATAAATGTTTGTATTTTTTAGCAAGTAGTCAATTAATTAACAATTAATTAACAAAATGTTTAAGAAGAACCGAAACCCTAAATTTAAATAAAAATTTATTTAAACAAATGAATCTTATGTCAATTAAGCAAAGAAAAAATAATAAATTTTTCTTAAAAAGGAATTAAATGCAGCCACTTGAAATCAATTACACAGAAAATCCAAGTTAATTACAGTCACTGTTAATTGTGCATTTATTGAAATCCAAATTAGTTTTAACAAAAACAAAAAAAAGAATACAAGCAACTAATTTTAAAAATTATTAAATTACAAAAATGTATGTTTATGAACAATTGTTAAACTCTACTAAAAGTAAAAAACTTTAATTAAATGTTACAACAACTAGATTAAATAAATGTATAACCAACCTGTGGACCACCTTCCGAAATTCTCAAGTTTGGTTTTAGTTCATTAATGAATTTTTCCCAGAGCAACAAATGATTGAGTAACTGGGAAAGTGTTGGTAAATATTGGACATGACTTTTGTGAATAAAATTTGGAATTAAAAAAATTAACTCACGTGACTTGTTGTTTGAGGGCCTAGAGCTCGAACTTAAGCAGAACTTTTGCGTTCAAGAAAGTTAATGTAACGAAGGTGGTTCACCACGAAACACACATACCTTGACATCATATACTACTACTAATATGTATATGAATGGGTGAATGTATGTATGTTTGTATATGTGTGTGTGTATTAAATTAGCTGTATCTAGGAATGTATGTATGTATGTATGTATGTATGTATATGTAAGTAATGCAGTTGGTACTTATTTTCATGATTCCGTTATAACAAATAAATAAGCAAAACTATATATTTGTTCGATTCACAATGTCCCTTGTATTGTTGTATCGTGTATTGCAATACAATTTTCATTTATTTATTTAAGCCCCTTTCACACTATTTGATTGAGTAAAGTGGCTTGTTATCAATCGTATAAAAGAAACGGGTGGAAATTGGACACTAGAATGGGTTTTATAATTTTATGAAAATGTTCTAAAAGCTTAGAATTTTCATTTTATCAGGGTGGAATTTTTTTGACAGAAGTGCTACCCTATCGCATTGAAAACAATGTAAGAAGAATATTTTAGGTTTGATTATTTTTGCTGCATTCAGAACAATTATCATTCGACTTTGCTCTGGAAAAATCCAAAGAAAATCTAAAACACTTGCCTAATAGTGTGAAAGGGCCTTTATGAACATTCAGCGTGTATTAAATCGATTTTATCGTATTTTAAAACATTAAATAATAAACCAGAAGAAGCACTAAATTTTACCATCTGCACTATTTGTCATTTTAAGTTCTTTATCAATTTTAAACGCTGACGATAAAAAAAAACTATTTCTTTGCCGGAAAAACAAACACTCACAGCAGATTGATAGCATGAAATCGAATAGAACTATTGCACAGTAATACAATCGATACAACAATACAATGGGCTTGTGTATTGAACATTTGCCTTTTTTCTTCTTCTTCTTTTGTAATAAGTAGTTACCTTGTGCAATTTGTACTTACATTGTAAGCTTTTTTTATATAAATTTGTATTTATAATTAATAAATAATATTTGTTATTATTTTAAAAGTAAACAAATCAATTTTAATAAAGTTGTATCATTTGAAGTTTGTATAAAAAGTATAACAACAAAAAGTGGAAAAAGGCGGGGTCAAATTACAAAGATATAGATCTAGAACTCATATACATGAAGCCAGATGGCAAATATCGGCATTCGATATCGATCTAAATTTCCATTTAAATTCTATCGTAATTTTGATCGATATCGAATGCTGTAATCGGTCCCCAGTACTTGTGTGTTCCCCACAACGATTGGCATATAATATTATGATTGTAATAAAACTGCACAGTGGGTAATTTATTGCAAATACTTTAATAAACAGTAACACTTGACTTACTATAAAAACGCTGCACAACACAAAACAATTTACAAAGTTCTAACAACGGATTTCGAAGGGTTAAAATTCCCCCTCTGTTTAGCTAAGAGTGGAAAATGTATTCAGCAGTTTTATGTAAAATACTATGAGTAACATTTCTGTGAAACATTTTAACCCTCTAACTCTTTGCTGTATGGGTCTCTTTTTGTCTCGTTCTTGTAACTAGGGAAAAAACTCTTAAATGTCCTAAAAAAATATTTGTCATAAAATTCTACAATCTGATGATTTTCTTGTTATTTGGTTTTTAGGGTAAAAAAAAAGATTCGTGATTCTTCAGGAACAATGAAAATCGCAACGTGACAGTCCTGGGAACTAGGTACCGTGCAATGATTACCGTTTTGTTTTTTTACGTAATGGAAGTCGCCAAGGTCATGCGATTTGACCCAACTGGCCTATGTTTTGTGGGAATACGTGAAGTCTACCGTGTACACGGACAAGCCAAGCACAATTCCAGTCGTGGAAGATAACAGTAGAGCTGCCATTGTTGAGATACCGGCTAAAATACTGGTAAAAGTATGCTGAAATTGGAGCTCACGGCGGAGCCTTGGGCAATATTTACATGAAATAATTTTTAAAAAGTAAATCGCAAGCATTCATTTATCGTGCCAAATAAATATTTCTTTCGCTTTCTTTCGGTGATTGTTTTTTAATTTTCAAAACCAAAACGGCTAAAAAATCATCCAAAGCTCAAAATTTAACTTAAGTTCATGAAATAAGTCACTATAACAAAAGCGGCGACATTAAGCCGCCCTAAAATAAAAACCAGGCGTAGGCTTTCCAAACGCCGATATTTTTTGCTGATCCCCCTGCCGAAATCCGTTGCTAGAAACTTATTATTTGAAAAAAAAAAATGGTTTTGCTGAACAGTGTAATTCGTTAAAAACTTCAAAGAAAAAAAAAATAAATTAATCCCAGAAACGAGTAGACAAACTTTAGCCAAGAACCAGATGTTTCAATTTTACATCACTGTCTACTATAGCGTGAACCGCAGAAGTGAAATGTGGTGCTGCCACTGATGATTCCTAAAATGTTACTGAAGAATCCCAAGTACCTTTGCTTTCCCAACATATGTGTTCTAGAAATTACAGAATAAAGAGCGAGTTCCAAATTAACTCCCCTCCCCGTATTATTAATATTTAATTTAAACTTATTTAAAATTTAGAATTTTTACAGGAATCTTAGAAAAGTTATTTAAAATTGTTGGAAAGTAAATATCCAGCATTTGAGTAAAATTAAAATCAAAATTAAATCAAAACACACAAACAAACAAAAAAATGATACAAAATGAAACAACAAATTGAAGCAAAAAGTTATTGACCAAAATTATAAAGTTATTAAGATGAACTTTTAACCTAAAATAAAAAAAAACCTAAAATTAAATCAAATAAATAAAAATAAAACAAATAAACAATTGTAATCATAAATAAACAAAAAGGCGAAAACAATTTTTAAAAGTTTCTTTTACCAAACCAGACAGGTGAGTAGGAGAAGGAGCAACGTTAAAGCTTTCAAAAAAGCTTTACTTTTATTACATTTATTTTATTTAAACTTAACGGCCGTTCAAACTTTGCTCTATTGGTAAGACGACTGACTGACTTATTAGCTGCTAACAAACACACTATCGTGATCTAGTGTTGTTAACATTTTTGTTTTTCTTTTTAATTCTTTTTGTGTGTTGCGATATTCAAACGTTTCGGCTTTTCTTGTTTGCTTGAACACACCAATCTGCGTTTATTTTTGCTCAGTTTAAAACAACGAAGCGAGCCGTTATCGAAATTAGATCGTCAAAAACCTTTTAGCTGTAAACATAATAAAAATATTGGCAAATATTTACAAAATAATTAAAGGAAATATTTTGAATAGTCTTTGCATACGCCAGTGCTAACAAAAACGACTTAAGTAAAAAATTAATATAAAAAAAAAAAAAATAATTAATTGAAATAAGCAAAATGAGTGGCGTATTACGGCGGGGCTCCTTAAGTTTTGAGTTGGACTCAAATCGCGGTAGCGTCGAAGCTAATCTTGACGGTGGTTATCGCAATGGCAAGGGCTCTCGTACGCCCGAAATAAGTGTTATAACGTTAGACTTTCGCCGGCATTCGGAGGACCTGCGAAAGGATGCTGCTAAAGTGTATGTGAAGGAGCAGGAAATGGTTGCTCGTAGCCAAAGAAAAAATCCCAGCGATGATGCCGATAGTGATATTATTTCCAACTTTATTGGCCATTATGGCAAATGGAATTTCGCTTGGACACTGATACTGAGTTTATTCCAAATTATGCCAACATTTCAAATGTTTGCCTTTGTTTTTCAGGTAAGTCAAGCCACTCAATGACTAAAGTCATGTACTTGTGCTAATCGCATAAAATAATTCCTTTACTCACGACTTTTTCATGTTTCTACCTCCGCTTTTTGTTTTTTTGTGATTTTGTTCAACAATAAATATTTAATTTAACATTAATTTGCTAAAAGTCTACAACATTTGTAAAGAATTATTATTTAATTGTGTAATTTAAATTCACTTTTTTTTCTTTTTGGAACTTCTCTTTACTATTTATTTATTTATTTTAAACTTTTATAAATTGTCTGTATTGATTTCCGGGAGTATTTAAATATTTATGTTTTTATATGCGATTAAAAATGCAATTGATTTGTTTATTAACCGAAAAATGACGATAAACTGTTTAATAGGACTCATGGAATATTCGTTTTTTGTGAACAATACCTAATTTACAATTGCCCATTTTTCTCAAAATATCTTCCGAAATATTTGACTTATTAACCAGCCAAAAAATATATAAAGGAGTTCAAAATTCATTGGTATTTTCATGGTTTCTTAAGCATTCGCAGAGTGTTCGACAAACTTAATAAAATCATCATTACTGCTGAGCTCCTGAAACGTAGACTTAATTTTGCGTTTTCTTTTCTCATAAAAATGTTACACTATTTACATTTTTTTCCAAAAATAAATATAAAAGTGTGAACAAACAACATGTTCTTTTCTAAATACATTAGAATAGATTAGCTAAGGTGTGAAAACAAGCCACTGCGAACAAAAAGATTTTTTGTGTCCAAAGCAGGGGATTTACTTTCCTAAGGAATCTCAGGATTGCAATCGCTTCTACTGTTGTCAGATCCCCATCTTCCAGTGGCTGCTTGCCCAGCTGGTTATATCTTTTGTGTTATAAAGTTTCAGAATCCCTTAGAATATGCTCTGGAGTTTCTTAGTCATAGAATCTGCGCCGGCTGTTGCTCTCAATGCCCCATATGCTGATGTGTTATCTCAACCCGCAGTGGCCTGTGAGAAAGCCAGTGAGCAGTCTTAGATTATTTTTATTTAGAGACATGAGAGTCTTAAAGCGATTTTGGTCTGATATGTCCGAAGTGCTAGTGCTAGATTAGCATATCTTAAGCAGGAGAGGTTAACCCAGTGCTAATTCCTGGTGTACCCCTCAGAAATGTAGATGCCCTCCACTCCAACATGTTCAGCAACACAACAAAGAGTAACACTCTTCTAAATATGTTGCATTTTTTGGCAACAATTTTTCTTAAGTGTTGGATGTGCAACTCTGTTTCGATAGCTAACTGACTCGCATCACATCTAAAGAATTGCTGTAATGGTTATTTGTTAATGAAAATAATAATATTTTGTTCTATTCATAAAAATGTACCATTTTCTAGAAATGTGGGCAACATTTGGAAAGTGTTAATTAACAACATGTACATTTTTCATCAGAAAAGAAAGCGCAATTAATAAATGTTTTTTTTATCTGAACTCAGCAGGCCACAGTTTTCCAAAATTTCGAACCCCTGCTCGCTAATGACAAGCCAATGTTACAATCATGCGATTTTCACTTAAAGTGAACCAGGTTATTATCAAAAGAATCCAAGCATTAACTACTTTTTGGCAGAGTACTTTGCAATGCAAAACGAAGTAGTAACCCAACCAACATCCTGGTTTGATTTCCAATTAACAATTATTTCTAATCAACCTCTGTCTCAAACATTAAGTGATGGAAAATTATTTGAAAATAACTTGGGAAACTTCAGGTGGGACTTATATCTCAAATTGAAAAATGTATTAATTCTCATCTTTTTTTATAATGATATCGTGACATATTATCTTTGCATATTGCTATGGTTTCGATATTGCTCCATGTTCATTTTCTCTAACATTGGTTACACTTCGAAAACGCAGATTTCGAATTTTTGTTCGATTTCTTATTGGTCCAAAAAAATACTACCAATTGTCTCTTAACCAAGTTTTTGCTTCTCAAATTAATACCCCATTTTCGACAGCCAGTCATGAGCGTATTGAAAATGTGTTTGGGATATTCTAACAAACAGGCATGTTCTGACACTCACTCGATCGTCAAATCGCATTTGATTTGCAAAACGCCGAACTTTTCCCAGCATGTTCCGAAACTCACGCGTTTTGCTTGCGATTAGCCATATTTCGAAGTTGTTTTCGAAAAATAGAATCATATGTTTTGCAGAAACAAAAAATAAACAAATAAATTTAAAAGCCAGCCGTATTCTTTCGATAAGTATATTAGCTTTAAAAAAATGCAGTCAAGAGAAGAATGCATTAAAAAACGTTTACAAAGGGACTCCTTCCTCCAATCCATTGGACATAGCAGAACAACTGTTTTTTTTTTTAATTTATTTCATAGTGACGTCACATTTGGTCACTTTCGTATGGTTTTTTTTTTAAAGCTGTCATTTTTATAGAATCAAATCCCGCTGAAACATCCTAATCTGATACTAAGCATTGCCTAGCTTTGAAAAATGTGTGAGGATTATGTTGAAAATCAAATGATGAAAACTTTTTATTTCACACGTTTTACTATGTGTTTGCTGGGAAAGAGTGTCTTCAACATAAAAGATATTAATTGTACTCCCGCTCTCTCTCTCTCTCTCTCTCTCTTTGTGTCACACAACATAAATGTTAATTTCAAGAACGAAAAATTGACTTAATTGATATTCCGACAGGGTGTTTCGTACGAAAAATGATACTGAAGATGGTACTTAGCCGAAACCGGTTTGTCTGCAAACCAATCTTGACAAGGGATGACGGAAATTCGTTTCAAAAATCTACTAAAAATAGCATTTGAAACTGGCTTTCCAAAACCAATTTGCTTCAGAGACCATAAGACCTATTTTAATTGTTGTTAGAATAAATGAGCTACCGCTATGTGGCGCTTCAAAAGAGTCCCGCATAAATTAAGATTTATTTCATACACATTTATGTTTTATTTACTTGTGACCGTCAGAATGAGCGGCATTATTTATTTAGTTATTGATTGTCATTTGCAAAATTTAATCTTAAACAGCGATAAGATAAGCGAAAATGAATTTCAAACTTGCCCGGTACTCACTGCTGTGAACGCATAACTATGATAAGCATTTTTACACTGCGAATCACTTAATTAAGGTTTTTGATTTGTTAAACTTTAACGAATAAACCAGAAAATGTTTCCATTATAAAGGCTAAATTCGGGTAGTTATTAAATTAAGTAATACAGAACGTGATTTGAATTTGTTTTTGTATTTTTATCACTTGAATAAGGAAAAACTATTTTTGACTAAGCCGTTGTTTAGTTCAATTAAATTTTCATAATAATATTAATAACATAAAAAATTTAGTCAAATGGGTACTGCCGCCATAATTAGAAATTATTTCAAAAATTCGTTTAGGCAGACGCGTTAGATTTGCGTGAGCATTTGTCAACGATGGCTCAACCTCACGGTGGCCTAACCACGGGTGTGACATTAAGCGGCCAAACCAGCGCCCCTATGCAATACGCATAAGCACCACCGGGATAGCACTTATACACATCCTATAGGTAGCAAATTAGGACAGAGGATGCCAGCTCCCGATACGTTTGGACATTCAGCGGTAAATCGATTCGATATAATCGCATGATATTGAGCTTCAGACATTTTTTATTGCGTCCTTTAAAAACGCCTTTGTTTCAAATCTGCCTTCCGCCGTCGTGTACTTTTCTAACAAGCCACCCCTAAACATTTTCAATTACATTAATATCCGGAGAATATGGAGGCGAATTTAAGAGATCTATATCTTGCACACGAATTCACTGTTTACCAGCTCTGGCAGTGTGAATTAGTGCATTGCCGTGTTGGTAGGTTCACCGTAAGGGTCCAAATGAGTTTCTAAATTGTAGAAAAGTGCCTTTTCAATGCTCTGGTTATATTTTCCGCTTCAAATACCAAGTCAATAATGCCGTAGTAGGTTAGGACAGCCGATACCATAACTGGGCCCTCCCTGCAGTGTCTTCAATGCAAACATATTTCTTCCTTTCTTAAGTCGTGGAAATAATAGTACTAACCATCTGGGCCATCGATGTTAAACTTGTTTTTGTCAGACAATTCAGCTTCGAACCACTTATCCGACAACGTCACTGTATTTTTTGAAGGCACTGCGCTTCATGATTATTATTATAGTGATGTTTTCTTCCGAAGTTTTTGTCGAACTATGATTGGACTCGACTTTAACGTACTGGGCAAACTCTTCAATCCATTGCAATCTCGCATAAATGTTAACCAAGTCGGCCAATTTTTTCCCCTTCTCTACGCGTTGTTGTTGTTATTTTGGTGCGTCCTTTCATAGTTTTGCAAAAGCTTTTAATTTTATTCAAGTAACTGTGGACAACTTTCTTTCGTGTTTTAATTTTTCCTTGCATTTGGAAGGCATTTAGTCTACTGGGTCTTAAAATTCAAATTTGTTCCTTTCCGGAAAAGTGAAGAGCTCGTTCCGAACAAAATATTACACTGAAGATGGCACATAGCCGAAGCTGGTTTATCTTCAAAGTAAACTTGACAAGGGATAACGAAAATTCGTTACATAAAACTACATCAAAACACCCTGTCCGAATACCCAATCAAGAGTAAGGAAACTCTTTAATTTTTTTATTGGAAAATAAAGAGAAAAAAACAAGAGAAAAAAAATCCCCAAATTAATAGTAAGAATATGGCCTTCAAAAGCCGCAAAGTTTTTAATCCCCCAATATCTGGTTTACAATATACTCGTATATTCGTTCAAAATTCATTAAAATTAAATTCCTTATCTAAGTGACTCGCAGTGTATAGAAAGGGACTTTATTTATGCGGCCACTTAAGTGTTTCATGCAACATAGAGATATTCAGATATGATCCAACCACAAGAAAATGATTTATAAGAAAAATGTGGCGCCTTTGTTTGGTAGTTTGATACTTTGTAGTGCTGGCTATAAATTGCAAGATCAAGTAGCTACTTGTAAGATAAAACAACGTACCTACTTGTATGTGAAGAGATTGTTGAATTATTTTAGTGACAGCATTTAGTCTCTTTAACCATGGAGGTCGATTGTTTAATTATAAAGAGGTTAACTTTTTTTTGTGTCACATATTACTCGTATTATTAAGTGAATGTAGTGAAATCGCTTTTAAGCAAGTCAGCTGTGAAATAGCGCTGTGTGCAACTGAATGCAATGGATGCAGTACCTTTGCGTTGGTTTTTGGAACATAATTGTTGGTGTGACCTCCTGGATGGCGAAGAATGTAATCGCAAGTTAAACTTCAAGCCAGAGATGAATTTTTGACATATTATTTGTTGATGAATACAAAAGGCAAAGGTCACACAAGTTAATTAATGCATTTTAACCAAAAATATATTTTTTATTTAGTCGGTTTAATTTTTGTATTTTTTTGTTTTTAAAAATTAACTTCAATAAAACTATTTTTTTTTGCTCATTAGTCATTTTAATAATTATTTGCGTTAACATAAACTACAGCTTCAATCATTCGTGTGCATTAGCCGGTGTAAAAGTATGGCAGCGCGCAATTGGTAATTGCATGCTGTCACATTACCGTTAGATAAGTGACAGATAGTTACACAGGTTGATAGCTCTGAATTGGAACTACATATTTGAAAAAATATGGTGAATTAAAGATCTCACAACATTTAAATAAGGAACCATTAAGGAAGCTCCTTTCTTCTATATAAATAAATAAACAGATTTGGCTGTCGGATTATTCGGAGCTTTAAGAAACACTCGTATGTGATGGTATCGACCGGAAAATTCTTTTTTATTGTCATTTTCAGATGACATCTCTTTAATTTGGGTGCATGAACAAATAATTAATTTAACTCACTACAGTTTTTATACGCATTTGTCACAACCAGTGTTGCCAGTGAAACATAATGACAGCCTAGAAATCAAGGCAAATCGACAACAGGTAGACTCACGGGAGAATTCAAAGAATTTTCGATTCCGTTGCGGATGTCAAACTCTATATACAAAATAGCGCCGGAAATGGCGAAAACTATTTATTATATGGAATTTTACATCCAATTAGCTTAAAAAAGTCAACAGCTGTGCTGCTGAGTTCGCCTTGTTTTAATTCGCCGTGATTGAAATAAAAAATGGCGAATTATCGCTAATATTCTGACATTATGAACTCGTAGTTTGTTTAGATTTTTGTTAAGAAGATTTATAAAAAAAATAACCAATGTTGGCTTCCAAAATGGCCATTTTGAATCTTCTGCCACACTTCCGTTTACAACGACGATATTTTCTTTAGTGCGCACATTTTTTCGACGTCCATGCACAATTCGACAGATGCCTAGCTCAGATGGACGATTATGTATGCCAAAAAAAAATCACGAAGTTGTATATAAATTGCTCGAGTTGATGTCTGGTTTTTAAAGTAAATTTGGATAATTTGGTAGCGCTGTTCCAACGTCAATCTATTCACGATGATTTGCCAGTTTATACTGATCATAAATTTTAAAAAGTTTGCGCGTTGTGACAGTTAACCCTTTTATAAGTTCTATCAGTCTTAAAAAATATCCTATTGGGGTTGTGCTTGTTGTATTCGCTATATATGTTACATAGCTTCACGATTATTAACATAAACCGAAAAAAACAGAGTCAAGATACTTGGAAGGTATTTTATGCCGGTGTTTTGCTTATCGAAATCGGGCCAACTTTCTTCGAGCTATGGTAAAATAAACTAGTGTAACCACCCTATTAAGGGGGTCATATTAATCACACCCATTTACAAAAACCTGCACGTAATAGAAAAAACTAACAGCTGATTTATATTCAGCTCTTCGAAGAACTCAAATTCAAGCTATTTTTACTAAAAGTAGAATTTCATTGCAGACCAGTGTAACAAAAGATAATTATGGAAGATAAGAAAGAAAAAAATTATTGAACAAAAATTCGCTTTAATATAAAATAATGAAGTTAAAAGGGCCGGGAAAGAAATGTTTGTCCTAAACAAAATATGCTGAAAAAAAACATTTTAATTATTACAATGGCAACACTGGTCATAAATGCAAACACACGGTCGATTCATTGATCACTTTAGGAGTTTATGACAAAATGTAACCTGTTGGCCCCTAGCAATTTGATATGTTATGCGAGAGTTAAAACCGCAACCCTTTCGTCTGTATTTTTATGTCATTTTGTTTTTGGTTGATTTACCGTCAACGTATTGAATTGCGTATTCGATGGAAATGTTGAACTTTAGGGCGGTTAACTTTAATTTGTTTTTTTTTTACAATACAAATATTAGCGGTATTCCGTGTTTGGTGCAAAGGTTCTTGCCAAATTGCAAATGTAAAATATCACAACTTTTTTATGAAATTCAACACAAATTTTGTGTGTGTTTTTTTTTTGTTGGATTTCATAAAAAATGCTACGAAATATTGTCGGACCATTTGCACCAAACACTGAACTCCGCTATTGCGTAACTCTTTGCATACACTTGTTCGTTTAACAATAGAATTGTTATGGGGGTAAATAATTTGAGCAATCAAAGACACGAACTGCAAATAATGAACCTCAGATTTCATCGTTACTTATTTATACGTAAATTATTTTTTCTTAATGATTTTTGGTGGTAATTTTCATAATTGAAATGAATATTGTTTTTTTGCATTGAGATTATGTACTTAGATCGTTAACCAATCAACCACAAAGTTGGTAAAATAATATTTATTAACATTTGTGTAAATGATCGATGAATGGTTGGCTTTTTTTCTACTTTCAAACAGATGTCTGCACGTTCATATTTAATAACTGCTGGCCTACTTAGACCGATTAATTCTTATTGAAAAAGGTCAATTGTTTTATTAAATTTATTTAGGATGCTCTGGTGATATGAGTTAGTAGAGCGCTAGTCTATCAGTCTGCAGTAGGGTGAGCGACGAAGCAATTTTAGCGGTTTTTCGCGCTTACAGCGGTCGAAGTTCTTGAAGGGCCGCTTTTTCGAATTTTGGAGAACCCGGTTTTGTTTTATTATTTAAAATCCGGTTTTTTATTTTTTTCTCTCTTAATATTTTTACTTGACTAAAGTACAAGATCTCTTAACCCGGTCTAAAGGCTTTTCGCTTTTTTTTTGTATTTTAATTGTGATAGGCAGCACAAAGTTCACAGTGAAACGAATACCCGCTTTTAATGTAAGGTGCTATCGATAAGAAAATTCAACCAGCATCTTGGCGTGTGGTCAGAAAGTAGTGGAACACTCTCTCCCACCTCCAGACCAAGACACATCGAACTAGTTCTCACTACAGCTTTAATGCCTCTTTAGCAAAACAAACACGATCGCGCTGGAGTCATGGTGTAAGCTCGTTGGCCGGCAGCTGGTATCGCCGAACTTGTAAATATATAAAATAAAATAGACAGGAACGGATTTCTAAATGTTTTCAAAGAAACTTTGTCAAAAAGTTTGCGGACTCTCAGTAGGTCTCTGATCACAGCTCATGCAGTAGATATTATTCGCTTAATGATCTACACTATTCATCTCACACGCCAACAACTCCTCCCCCCAACACGCTGATCTTAATATACTCAAACATAAAAAAATCTGACAAAAAGAATTTTCACTAGAAGAATGAGCAAAAATTGGGTCGGAAGTATAAAAGTGATTAATACATTCTAGGCAAAACCGATTGTAAGAGGTTTCAAACGCTAAACAAACTAAGTGATGATGACTTTTGTTCATGTGTGTACTTTATAAAAATTTCAAATATTCAAGCGATTCGAAAACCGGTTTTAAAAAAAAAGTCGAATAATCGATCCCCCTAGTTTGCACGCAAAGAAAAATTATGTTCGTGGCATCGTCACGATGTGAAGTTGGAATAAAAATCATCAATAGCTTGCCAGCTCTAGTCGGGGGTGATTATGTACTGCAATAAATCTCTAAATGAATTCGATTCCTACAACAAGAATTGCATTATGTAGGGTATTTGATCACGAGGGTTATGCGGAAATCGAACGGGCTGGGCTGGATATTTAGTAAAGAGGAAAGCTCAATAAGTTTTAATGGGACCGAAAACCTTCAATAGTGATCATACTGTAGAGAAAAGTGGTTCCTGATTTGATTCAAAATTTATACAGCTCTATCCGAACTTAAACATGCAAAGCGGTTCATTACGTCATCTCGGGCAAATCACGGAGGAGTCTTACGCTCGAAAAGAATGAACTCAGAATAACCACGGGATGGTTTACCGGACATTATGATCTTAGATTTATTAAAGGGACCTCGAATACTATTAAGTCTAGACTCTGAATGATAAGATTTCCCAGCTTGAGCACTTGTCCTGCTATGCTGCCCCGAACTACAAGAATGGTACATGGCACCTCACTGCACAATTCATATTTGTTCGCAACGTACAACTGTTCCATTGAAAATAAAGGCTGCACAAAAGATCATATGGGTCGAGTAGCATCAATAGTAATTGTTTTGTAAAATTTAAAAATTAAATTAATTATTGTTTACTGCACAACGATTCTATTATTGTGTTACTTTACAATAGTCTAAATTTAATTATTAATCATTTTTATTGGACAATGGGATACAACTTTAAACTTTCACTTAATGTCTTTTTTGAATGTTGTTCATATTTAGTTTCATGCTATCAGTCCGACTTGAGTGTCCCTTTGTGACAGCAGCTAATGCGAGAAGTGGCAAATGCTACTTCTTGTTTATTATTCAACATTTTGCATAACGATAAATAAAAGCGTTTTAATCCATTCTAGGTGTTCACAAATAAACAAACGTAAAGTGTTTTTCAATACATGATACAACAATACAAGGAGCTGCAAGGACATTGTGAATTGTACAAATAGTGTCTTAAAAAATATACCGTCATATTTTGATCTGAAAATTGTATGGCGGAACAATCTAATTTAATTAGTTGCGAATATAACATTTTCACTAAAATTGTTAATATTTCGAAGGTTATTTCTGTTTAAGCGAATTGTGTCCGGCTTATCCGGAAGCATATTTTTTACGGCAGCGTAAAAATAATGGAATGGTCAGCTGTGCCTACAATTACACTGATCTACTTTTTATTATGCACATTCGAATACATAATTATTATTAAATATTTTAACTTTATTTATTTTCTATCCGTTTTCTTACAAGAAAAAAAAGATTGTTTGTTGTTGCTGTCTATTGATTGGATTTGATTGCGCAAAAACAACAAAAAGTTCTGTGCGTAAAACACATTTAGCGATTACAAATCACACACCGTTTTCTTGTTTCCGCACTTTCGCAAACTTTAATTAACTTCAAAACATGTTTTATTTATTTTTTTTTTTGTTTAATTGTTGGTAGTTTTTAGTGTCGCTTTTTTGTCTCTCACCTAAAATAACAATTAGAAATTATCAGCTTGTCATTGATACGAATATGATTTCCGACTAAAAACATTTGCGAGTGACTATTCAAAGCAGCACTTTACACTCCTCCAAATACATTTACGTACGATGCCGAATGAGCAAGTGTGAAAAATATACTTTCTAAAATTAATCACACCTATAATTAGGCTCAATTGAAATAACTCGTTAAATGGACTTGTGTATGGAAACCTATCGGTGACATAATTTTACAGTTAGTTGTTCGTTTTAGATAAAAACAAATCTGGCAAAATTTAGGGAAAATTGTCACAAAAACTCTGAGTTGTAAAATTAAATATTAATAAAAGTTAACATCTGGTTCTGAGTAAATTTGTTGTTCGTCAGCTGGCAGCGAACAAAGATATGGTTTAAGGTAGGTGGTGGCGTTCGGTAACAGGTTCCTGTCTCTGCTAGGAATCTGGCTAAATAAGTCAAGCGGAGAGAAATTAACACTCGAATAAAATATTCCTAAACCACGGCGGTACAGCATACGCGAGGGATGCGTGGCTAAGAGGGTGCTTGGCCCCTAGTATACGAACTCTGTCGATCTCCAGTTTTAGTACAGATTTACACGTGCATATGGAGCTCTGTGTGGGTGGACATATTTTTCTCCATTAGTGGGATTAATCTCTGACGGTTTTAATTGGCCAAAGAAGGAATCCGGAAAAGATGGACAAAAATACCTCACGTGACGTGGACGGGTCAATCATTAAAAGTACTTCTAAGGCGTTAGACCGTGAGATTCCGACAGGGATTGACAATGAAGCCTCGCACGCGGTGGACAGGTTAATCTTTCTAGGAACTCCGGTATTTATTGGCCAATGGAGGAATTCTGAAGCGTTGGACAAGAAAACCTCGCCAGGAGGTGGACGGGACAGCTTCTAAAGATACTCTTGAGGAAGAGGCTGAGACGGTAGCATACATTATGTGTGAATGTTCAGCACTGGCTAGCGTCAGACTTAGGACCGCGGACAGGCACTTGTTAAGTGTAAATGCCATGGTGGACCTAAGCCTTAAACAAATGCTAGCAATTACAAGCGTCTACGTAATAAGGAAGAAGGTCGACAGTCTGAAATTACTATAGTCGGTATGAGAGTAAGGAAATCGTAAATTACAAATCGGTTGTCTGAAATTAATTCGAGGAAAGAAGTGGGTGGAAAAGGGATCCATTAAGTCAGCGGTCTGTTTCGATACCTCCCCTACATAAAACAAAGTACTTCCAAGATGAGAAGTTTGTTGCACTAAATTTTATTTAAAATAAAACGAAACTTATTGATAGAAAAAATTCTCGCGTCGGAATTTAAATGAAAAATAATTTTGAAGGTAGGAAAATTAGTAGTGTCCTATTCTACCAGACTTGGGGGTTGCAGGTTATATTCTCACCTACGCCTATGGTGAAAGTCTATGCTCGGTTCTCGTAACTTAATTCATATTCAATATTTTTGTAATTGTATGGTAACAAAAGAATAACCCAGTTGGCCATTTACATCGATCCTGTCTTCAGGACTATTTATAATTTGTCGTCCATAAAATAATCTTCAGGACAATTATGACAACAAAATAGTGTAATTTGTCGTGCTTCAAGATATCTTGCCGACAATATTATGAATATGTTCCGTAAGCATTTACGACAACATGAGTGATAATTGCATCGATTTGTTCGCGCTTCTGGCAACATGAAAAATTGTTAAGTTGTCAACAAAGTTTTTTTTTTAGTTTCTTTGTTGAGCAAAAATTCAAAATAGCGGGACCTTTAAGGACTTGAGGAAATAAAGTAAACAAACTTGTAGAGAAATAAAAAAAATATTTTTTATAAAAAGAATAAAGAAGACCGTATTGTTGAACATAATATCACGCAAAGTCCGAATTTAGGTGTTCAGTTGAAAGAAATCGATTGAGAAAACTAGGGGACCAAATAAAACTGAAAACCTTCTACAGTGAAGCCAAAAGTTCGGTCTTAAGATCACAATTTATGGTGGAGAAGAAAAACCAGTGATCTTTCACTCATTTTACACGACTTTCTAAAAGAAGTAAAAGAGTTAACTGTCAACGATTTAATGGATTTGTTTAAGATTTTCCATTATAGCCTTTAAGAATTAACAAATAGCAAGAGCTAGAAAGGTGTCAGCAAACTATTGATACTGCACAGCAGCACAAAAAAGCAAAAGCAGTTATGTAATTTTATGCTGCTGCCTTTTAGAAATAAATTTTGTATATTTTTATTTAATTTGTTTTAAGCCTGCTGGTAAATAATTATTGCTACATATAACAGCGCAGTGTTTGATGGCATATTTGAACTGAGGCTTGTGCTATTGCTATTGCTATTGCATTTCTAATACAAGCTTCATAGCAACAGTAATAGTATTTTTGTAAAACACTGCTTTCAAGGAACGATATAAAAAAAAATTCATCAGCAAATTCCACCAGCGTGTGGTGCCCCATTCAAAACATGAAAAATAAGGCTAACCAAAAAAATATACGAGTAGCATAAAGCAGCATTTTAGTATTTTCTTCTTAATTGCACTAGTCTATTTAAATATTATCGGCCTTAGCCGAAGAAAGCACAACAGCTGGTTCTACAAGAAGAATATCGATAGTTTAGAATTAGTTCCACTGTAAGCGTCATATCTCCCTCTCCCACTCTCTTATTTTATGCATAATTGCTGCTGACAATTTGAAATTGAGAGTGTTTGTTCAATGCATTTAATTGAATATTTATAATGTTCATACGTGTTTAAAATATTTATCTTGGCGAGAGTTCGCGTTAATTTATGCACTAAACTTAAAGATTTAATATTAAGAATTTATTTATTTTATATTAACACTTGCACTTGCCGCCACTGTCGTTAACATTTGCAATACATGGGAGCGTAAGAAACAATCAATGGAGAGCGCTGAAAACATGCACACAGACACAGCCACACATACACACACATGTATTACATAAAAAGTGCATTAGTTTAAATTTTAAAGCTAAAAATATACATAACTTTATTTATCTTTTCTCACCAGCCAGCTTCAAGAGTTATCAATGAAAAGGTTTCTAGTATTTTCCTCATTTCAACGATCATTAGTTGCTTAACCGACAAACTCAATGACAGAAGTTGTAGGACAAGTTGTGGATAAAAAATAAATAAATAAATAAAGAACATATGTTAATCTATTAAGACTCTCGCGGAATGTATAGTCGGGCCAAACTAAATACCTTCGATCCCAGTACCGAAGAGCAAAAACATTTGAATAGTGAAAATTTGCAATTGAACAATTTAAATGAAGATGAAGTTGAGCGTGTGCAATCGCAACGTCTCTACCACATTTTGGGACAAGGTGGTTTGTGGCAAGTGGTATGGTGTGGTATTTTGTCCATGTTTCAGGGTGTTTCCACATTTCACATATTTACGTTTGTTTTCCAAGTAAGTTTTATGTTGGCGCGGATAACGCAGTGTTGCGGGGTGGGTGGTTCAATTGCAATCGCAATATTGCAACATTGTGTTTTCATGTGTATTGTTGTTTTTTTTGCCCCCTTTTTCTTTTATTTTTATTCCCAATGCCAACTAACGATTTTTGTTACCGCTTCAATGTTAAAGTTGTTCTGATTGTGTTGTTTTTTATTGCGAACTATTCATTATTAATTTCAAGTTAAAATGTATTTCTTGGGCCAAACATTCGAAATAATATTGTAAATTCAAGATACCAATAACACTGGTTTGCTCATACATCGTTATATGAATACGTCTATACAGTGGGGCAGAATAAAAATATTTCTGTAGCTTTCATTGATATGGAGTATAAATTTAATGAAAACCCAACCATTTTTTAGGGGAGTCCGTATCCGTTTAGCAGGTACAACTGCTTAAGTTGCTGCATGCGTTGGATGGCCTCCTGAGAAGTTGGGCGTATTGTACTTGAAAATCCACGAGGCTAGTGAACGTGTACTCCCAACTATTCCCGGAATGTGAAACTAAACGGTGAAGGACACATAGGCACAGCTAGGAAGAACGCAGCAGACGAACTACCAAAACGAAGATGTGCAGAGAATTTCTTTGCTCCAGAACTCAGAGTTGCATTGGGGAATAGCTTTGCGCAAGCCAAGGTCCCACAGTGCGAAGACTCATGAAACCTGAAAAGAGATGGAGGGAGGATACCCAATGTAGACAGGCTTGAATGGTGCTCAAAGAGCCTCTCGCTGGTAAGGCCAAGAAGATGCTTAGTTATGATAGGGGTATCTGAAGCGGCATTACTGTGTTAATGACAAACCATGGAAGCTTCAGGTCTTATCTTGCTTCAAAGATGCTGACACGGTAACGCAAATTGTATGTGAACGTCCAGCACTCGCTAGCATAAGGCTTAGGACCACGGGCTGACACTAGGATCTAGGCATTGGATAAAAGTTAGCAATAACAAGAGACTCCGTGAAGAGGAAGAAGCTTGAGAGTTGCCAGTCGACCGTCTGAAACCACTACAGTGAAGAGTAAAGGCTAGTGGTAGCACCGGACTCAATGAAAGTAAATTAGTACTGAATTTCAAATGGGTTGCTGAAACCAATTCGAGGAACTGAGAGAGTCTGCTTCGATATCCACATTAATATACAAATACTTTTTTTATCCGTAGTACACGGCAAACAGTGGGCGGGATAGTCGTTGGGAAAGTTCTGTAATGTAGAGGGTTGAATTTGAAGTTTTAGTTACACTCTAGGTTTGGAACCTTGAGACCGCACTTTTGCTATGAGACGGTTTTACGCTAACGGTTAGACCGTGAGCCAAACCCAAAGGGACAGTCGCTGGAACTTCAATGTTCCGCCGTGTGAGCCGGTTCCATCTTTGAAGTGGGGCTACTGCCCAAAATTGCCGAATTTCCTAGAAAAGTAATCACTCGTTGAGGGAATGGTAAACGTGTAAGATATTTAGAATCCAACATTTTACTAAAGACTGCCAGCATGGTTTGCGTGGAGGATGCTGTACGGAAGACCTGCTATATTTCCTCTCAGAAGGATGATGGGGTGCCGTACAACTTTTTAGCGAAAGTAACGTGGTGGCTTCTGATATCCCTAAGGCGTTTGATAGATTGTGACATGGTGCACTGTTGTTTAAACCTATTGATTCTGGTGTGGAATAAGCGAATCTCTTGATTCATATTAAATCTTTCTAACAGATTAAAATATACGAATTGCTATAAATGGGGTTTCATTAAACGAGTTCAAGGCTGCGTAATTTCTCCTACACTATTTTTTATTTTCGAATTAACCTTCAATGTCGTACTGCCAATCGTACCTATTCTTATGCAGATGATAGCAGCATTTGCAAATTGTTTCCATGAGGCCATCCGGCGACCGAAATCTTGCAATAAACTCTGAAAGGGTTCGCGCGAACAGGCTCGATTTTAATGCCCATGAGACCCAACGTTGTGTGCTTACTCACAGTCACACGACAAGTATAAGTATTAAGGAATCAGAAGCTCTTGATGTTCTTGCCATGAAAATCTAGTGTGATGTTCGTTCAAAACACTTTATCTGATCTCTTCTTAGTTATACAACCTAAACATATGCGACCGAAAATGGAATACAACTCTGGTGCCGGTGCTTTAATGTCTACGAGTATGTTAAAGCTTCTCGATCGCGTACAAGAGAGGGAGAAGCCGTTTACTGGCGGCAGTAGGGTATGCAACTCTATTGACTCGCTGGAAAATCGACGCAATGTGGGTTGCGTGTCATTGTTCTATCCCTATTGCAAAGGGATATGCTCCAATGAATTTCGGGAACTTGTTGCTAACACCCAAACATGTGCACTTAGAACACGTTCCTCATTAAGAGTTCATCCGTTAGTGATAGATTTGACCGCACAACACACTATAAGAAAAACCCGTACTTTGTGGTTGTGGTAGAAAGTCTTTCCTGATATTATCAATGTAGGGAATTTTAACTCGAATGTCCACAAACACTATTCCCGCTATCTACCTGCTCATAAGTACATGAAAAAAAGGAAGTTAACTTTACAAAAACAATATAACAGAACTAACCATAAAATGTTCTTAAAAGCCATAATATGTAAAACTCGTTTGGTGTTTAATTAAAGTATGAGACTCTTGTGGCTTAAGTGATTTTGCGCGTTTCTATGGCTTTAGTCGCCTTGGTTCGTACCCCAGCCGATGCCAAACAGTAATAAAATTTATTTGCTTTTTCTATCGTTCCAAGAAGACTCACCATATTATTATTACCTACAATAATAATACGATATAAATAAAAACAAATTTTTTTCCACCTAAGACTATAGCAATTCATTTTATTATATAATTGCAACTTAAACGCTGGTGGGGACAAGATAGCCTCTAGACGTATTTCGCTGGCATAGAACACGAAAACGACTTAGGCTGTAAAATCTTCAAACGAAATGAGAAAGTTTAAAGAATCTCAAAACAAAAGCATTTAAGTTTTACCGTTTACAGCTACATATAGAGTTGGCAAACAACCAACCATATGGAGAAGGGCAAGTAAGAAAAATAAAATGAAAATTCGTTTTTTAGGCTTTTTGTTAAAACGTTAATGTTTTTCTTTTGAGGTTCCTTTAACTTTCTCATTTGGTTTGGAGAAAGTCAAGCATAAATATTTAAAGTTGGCTTAAGCAACCAGCAACATGCGCATAGAGATCAGCTCATCCCCTCCAATAAATCATTTGCATTTTTATAATAAAATGAGCTGGGATAGAATTAGCTAGAAAAATAGTTTTTTAGAAAAAAAAATTGTATGATTTGTAATATACGAGTAGCTCTTAGATCATGGTTATCTCAAGCAAGTTTTTTCTCTGCGTGTACATGACAATAGAACATGATTGAACATGATGATATTGAAGTTATTTTATATTTTTAAATATAAAATTAAATTAATTTTAAAAGTGAATGTTTAACTAAAAGATTTTAATAGTAAAACCTGCTGACTATTGCTAGTTACTTCTTGGCAATCTGTCTTGCAACTCAGTTGCTTGTGAAACTGTAGAACGGATTAAAAACTTCGCGGCTTAGAACTCAGTCGCCTGCACGAACTATTATTATAAATGTTTTGTCACAAATGTCAAATACGTGACCGGTTGTGAGTCAATTAAGAATTAAAATTTCATTAAAAGCGAATTCTTTAAATAGCAGATTCGAGTGAAGATTTTTATTGAAGTGTTTCCTAAATTAGTCGCACGAAAATAATTTGTTTTAATTAACATTTATAATATTTAATTTTACAAATTGAGTTAAAATGTAAATCACACATACGAGTATGCCAGTGATTAAGGAAAGTTTCCTTGTCATTATAAAACCTTCAAAAAAGATTGCACTTCAACACACAGTTTTAGTTTTATTTGTACAGCGAGAAGATCTGGTCATCATTACTGCAAACACCAGTTTAAATTGCGCAAACCTTCAATGCAGTCGCCCATAATTGAGAATGAAGTGTGTGAGGAAAATGAAAGGGACTTACTGCAAACGGGCGCAACTCACTTGAGCGTGGAGTCAGAGAGGAGGCGTGATAGATTGTTCGAAATTGTTCTGGGCCAAATAGGACTGTGGCAGGCAAACTGGTGTGCAATTTTATCAATATTCCAGTGCATTTCGACCCTGCATTTGTTTTCATTTGTATTTCATGTATGTTGCTTTCCTAAATATCTGCCGAAATATTTTTTTCTAATGTTTTCAGTGTTAATGAATCAACCGATCGATCGATCGATCAAACATTTCGGTGTCAACGAACCAAAAACCAGTCGTTTTTTTTTTGTTGTTGCTGTTCATTTTTATGCGAAGGAAAAAATAATTTGCTAATATATTGCTAATTAATTGAAAGCAGACATACAAGTTTTGTGTCTTTATTTTCATTTCGCTTTTATTGCTGGCCAACTGCAACGGAAGTTTATTGAGCCAAAACATTTGTGTTTCATAACTGGTTCGATTAGAATTTCAATTTTCTAAAATATGTTTGGCCAACATTTGGTCTACAGTGGTTGATCGGCCAGTTAGACAGTCGCTCGGTCGGTCAGTGTGTTTATTTGTACGTTTTTGCAAAATTTTCTCAATTGTGTTACCCTGAAGAGTTAACAATTGTTCATAACTCTTTGTTCCCAAGTGGCCTTTTGCACTACACTGCGTATGTGGATCATGAATAAAATAAAAACCGGTGTTGGTTGAAAAATTAGGCCGATCAGTGGTCTGGGTTTTGTCTTTCCTAGTTTCTAATACGTATTAAGTTCCAGTACAAGTCAGTAGTTATTTACACATACATATTTACTTTTTTGTTTTTTTGAAAATCAAATCAAGTCAAGTTCAAGTTGTGTGCGATCAATGAATCGCTTTGTTTCAGGTGAAATCGACATTGTGAATGTGTGATTTATAATGAACGCTTTGTTTTAATTTGTTTTATTTAAATTTCAATTATAATAATTATTTTATAAAATATTCATTAACTTCTCTTTTATTTAATTTCGTAAAGGGTGTTTTTTTAAGGTGAACAACATGATTTCAAACAAGACATTGGGTTTTTTGGAAGGGCGTAAGGCGCCTTGGCTGCCTTAGGCCGTATATAGGCAATGGTTCGCAGAATTCGTCCAAAATTTCTGATTTGTTCCTACCTCCTTAATTGCACGTAACCAAGCCGAGAGGGTTGGGTGGTTGAGTAAAAGCGAGTGGGTTGGAACACAGCATATCAAACGGCTTTTTAACCAGCTTTAAAACATAAACAGCTCATAAACATAAAATACCCTCAACCGAGTGGAGAGTGGTCACCGAGTGCGTCTTCAGCTCTGATAAGCGAGTCAGGGAATCGTTCCTCTCTCCTCCTCTCTCAAGAATTTTTTGAACTTCAAATGCAGCAATTTTAATTACTGACTAGAGTGATTGATTGTTCGACATTTCCCAAAAGCCGATTTTTGAATACCTGAAATTTAGAAACCCTGATTTCGGTTATTAAAACGTGGAAGAAACCGGTTAACCGGGTAACAAAATTGCAGCATTTTTTTTAAACTTTGGAAATCCAACTTATCATCGCTATTCAAATCGCTAGCACACTGTGCAAGGTGGTATTAGTGGAACTATGCGGTTTTTGCGGATTCTGACAATTCACTAAGATCACACAAGATCAAAATAATTTTTTATAAAATACTAAGCGCTACAAGTCGGCTGTTAAGCACTTACTGCCATGCTAAAAAATAAAAAATACTTTACACTGGGAGCAGGCAACGTTTACAGGGTGTCTCAAAAACAGTGTATATTAGAAAATGTGATGCAATAAAGTGATTGCTTCATGAGCGTGGTAGCAGTTGGCGCCGTTCTCGTGAAACCACATGTCGTCCAGATCCGTGGTGTCCAGTTGAGGCCACAAGAATTTCGAGCGTTCCACTAATGAATGCTGTTCGCAGTGAATGCCGCTTACAAGTTTTCGGGGTTGGTTTTGACGAGCCTCACGTTTACAGCAGTTTTAAGACAGCGAGCGGTACGTCGAAGCAAAGAAGACTTACTATCCATAATCGACCCAAAATTTTAAAAATATTTGACAACTCCTCGAATTTCTAACTCATTTAGAGACACTTTATCGACCAAAAATGGACCGAATTCAGCGTAATGCGTTTTCAGAATGATAACACAATCTTATTTTGTGCAGAGCTCGATTTCTAATAACCCGAGCGAATATAGCTGACAGCTGTTAAATATCAGAGTTGAAATTTGCCCGAAGAAAATCCCAAATATTTAAATAGTGTATTTACCTAGGGACATCTTTTACTATAAGCTTTGTTCAAGTGAAAGAAACCTTAAAGAAAAACATCGAAACCCGGTTTTTCCAAAGTGAAATAAACCGGTTTATTCGGCATTCGAAAAATCGCTATTTAAAAAAATCTACGTCGAATGCCCTATTATTGACATGCCCGTGGAGCCAAAAAAGAGCGCCATCACTGAACAGAATATTGCGATAAGACAGTGGGTTGGGATTGAGATTATTTTCAGCCCATAGATCGATAATTATTCGGTCTATTTATGATAAAATGGCAAAACCAATCTATTTGAATGATAACAGATTTGCCAAGTTAGACATCTGTATAAGTTCAATCCCTGTCGGAAAATACAAACTGTAAAAAAACACCCTTTACTTTCAATTT
Organism: Phania funesta; assembly: GCA_963932375.1. Classification (NCBI taxonomy): domain Eukaryota; kingdom Metazoa; phylum Arthropoda; class Insecta; order Diptera; family Tachinidae; genus Phania; species Phania funesta. The sequence continues at coordinate 126,927,080 of OZ010652.1, forward strand.
CAGCAGATACTATTAAAGTAGGCATAATAATTGATATTAAAATATGTCGCAAAATATGTCGGATATTTAAATTCAAGCTTAAAATAAATGAATTCTTTCTAACCCAAGCATTAGATTGCACAAGCACAAGCTTGGGTCAACGCAAAGTTTAAGGTATACAAATCATTAATAGTAAATGAGTAATAGTGTTAGAACAAAACATAATTTGAATGTGTAACCCCTGAATAAATATCTATCCTTACAGACGACCGATAAGGATTTCTGGTGCGCTAGGCCGCAACAAATGAACAACATGGACGCTATAACCTGGAAAAATCTAACACACACCCCAGATTCTTGTTCTATATTAAATATGGACTACAGTGAAATGAGCACTTTGGACTCATTATTGGATTACCTGAAAACCCCCTTGCAAACCTTAAACTACACCTCGTGCAATGAATTCGAATTTTCCAATGACGAAAGTGAAGCGAAAACTCTGGTGCAGGAATTTGGTTTAGTCTGTTCGAGACGTCAGCTTTTAAGTGTTGTCGAAATGTGCTTTCTGGCTGGAGCTGCTGTAGGTAGTGTTTCCAGCGGCTGGATATCCGATCGTTTTGGACGCAAACACACCCTAATGGGCTTTGCATTGGTTCAGACAACATTTGGTAAGTGAGACTGAATTTATTCCCACCTTTTTCATTGTTCAACAATGGAAAAAAATTTCAATTTTCTTTTTTTTTTTATTTAAAATAAAACTAAAAAACAGCTATTTTTCGTTTTAAAAAACGCGAAAAGTAATAAGTGTTGCCAACGTTTGCGCAAGCACTTGCATATTCAATAATAATAGAATTCATGAAATCTATTTGTTGTATTACCAACTCTTTTTTCTAATTTCATAATCAAAAGTAATCAAAATGACTCGGGATTTTATTAGAAAACTGCAATATTTTATTACCCCTAACATTTAGATGTTGGTAAAAAAGTATTAGGGCCTATAAAGGATTAAATTAACGCAATATTTGAATTTGCCGCCATTTGTGCACTTTACTGTTGGTAACCCTAAGACAACAATATGACCAGCTGACAGGTTAGGGTTAGCACTTGAGATCTTTCTGCTAAAATTGGATAATGTTGAAGTGGGGTTAACAGAACGCTGTCACATGCAGAGCTGTTAAATTTCGATTACGATTAGTAATCAATTACATTACTTTTTAAGAAGAATCGTAATGATTATATAATCCACTATTCAACAATTTCTGATTACTAATTGATTACGATTACAAATAATCAAAAAATAATCAGGATTACTTGCGATTACTAAAAAATAATCAAAAGTAATCAAAAATGAGTTCGACTACTTTAAAAGATTACTTTTGACTATTTTTGACTATTTTTGATTACTTTTGATTACATTTGATTTTTTGTCAAAAGTAATCAAAAGTAATCTTTTAAAGTAGTCGAACTCATTTTTGATTACTTTTGATTATTTTTGATTATTTTTCAGTAATCGCAAGTAATCCAGGTTATATTTTGATTACTTGTAATCGTAATCAATTACTATTCGTATAAAACTGAATGTAATCGTATTGTAATCATTACTTCTACTTTAAAAAAAAAAGTAATCTAATTACTAATGATTACGATTACTAATCATTACTTAACAGCTATGATCACATGCCATACAGCCCGTAGTCTTCCGTTTCAGTGATCAGTTTTTGCATTTTAGCTTTCTTTTTATGGGGTTATTTGAAGTCCAAAGTTTTATACAAATGGAAATCAAACGCTCATGGGAAATGTCGACAAAAGCATAGCAGTGGAGACCATTTACCCGATTAATGGACTATTGAAGTTGCCGAAAGTAGCAGCCTAAATCTGATGTCTTCGTCACATAAACCATTTTATCGGCAGCTAAAACGTGACGGCCAGTCCATCGTATTAGCTTGCTTTTAAAAAATCGCCAGTATTGCTACCTTGTTTTTTAATTGCCGAAACATTTATGATTTGTGCGTGTGATTTGTTCGGGAACTCTTTCTCCATACACGTCGAACAAATCACATTATGTAATGAAGGTCCATGTGAACAAATGATTGTCGTTGCAATTGTAGCATTTTTAACATAGTTTGCTAAAAAATTTTCCATGCTTTTTGTTTTTCCTTTCTTTCTTAATATTTATTTCTTCTACTTTGTCAAGTTTCAATAAATTCTTCGTCTTCGTGATATATTCACTTTACGTTTCATAGCAAACTAAATTGAAGAAATGATTAAATGTTCGCGCACAATCTCACTAACATATCGAACAAATCACAAGAAATGTAAAATTGTGCGGGCACAGCTCCACTAACTTGCAACAAGACGTCTAGCACGTACAAATCGCACGCACACAAATCATAAGTGTGTGGGCAGCTTAATAAATAGTAAGAAAAAAATATAACATTTTCTAAATAATTTGTTTTCTATTTTAAACCAGCTGATTATAACTAGAAGTTTCCAGTTAAGATTTGCAAACAAATCAGCGGTATTCAGTGTTCAGTGCAAATGGTCTTGCGAAAGTGAAAAGGCAAAATATCGTAGTTTTTTTTTTTTAAATCCAACTACAAAATACATAAAATTTCTATTGAATTTCATAAAACAGCTACGATATTTTTGCTTTTGCACTTTTGCACGACCCTTTGCACCAGACACTGAATACCGTCATTACTTTATATCTCTTATACTCGTACATTTGAAAATGTTTGCATTTATGCGCTTGTGTTTATTTATGTATGTATGCATGTATGTGTGTAGGTACCATTTTGGCCTTCTCAACTTCTTTGGCCATGTATATGACGCTACGTGTTATAATTGGATTCGCTTCAATGACTGTAGCGGTTGTTAGTTTCGTGCTTGTGGTCGAATTGGTCTCCGGGAAGTGGCGCACAATCGTTGGCATTTTAAATATTTTACCGGTCGCTATTACTTACGTACTAACAGCAGGAATTGCGTATTGTATACGGGATTGGCGTACAATGCAGTTGGTGATATCATTGCCATGGTTCGCTATTTTAACAATTTGGTAAGTAAGAGTGGGATTGGGAGGGGGAGAAGTAAAAACATAAAATTCATCAGTGAGATGGTTTTAAATAAATACTTTGTTTTACTTTTTCACAGGTATTGTGTACCTGAATCTCCCCGATGGCTTTTGGCTACAGGCAGGCTTGAAGCACTGTATGCCCTTGTAGAAAGGGCAGCACGCATGAATGGCACAATTTTGCCCACAAACTATAAAAAATCCTTGGAAGCAGTTGTCCCTAGGAAGAGCACAATTGAAACAGTGGAGCAAGGAAAATTATCTAAGAATGAAATAAGTCCAACTGCGAATACAGTAACAACGACGAACTCGAATGAAGAGGTAACCAGTGATGCCAGTCCTTTGGTCGTGGTGTTTAGTAAAACATATTGGCGCACTACGTGTTTGACTCTTTTGGTCTGGTTGACCTTGATTATCATCTATTTTGGTCTAACTTTACATCTGAGCAACTTGGGCGGCAACATTTATGTAAATACGGTAAGTTTAATTTAATTCTCAGATTCCTCCATATTAGTTTTTAAAGTAGTCCATTTAAAAATTATATGATTCATATCTAACTGACTGAACTTACCTTTTCCACATGCATGAATTCAATGAATGCGATACGAGCAATATCACGCCTTAGGAGCTTTTTCTGTTCGTTTTGTAATCGTAAATTAATACTAGTTCAGACATGCACCTTAATTAAGGCAATTAAATTTGAAATTGAGTTATCGACTTTGTTGTTCACATACATATCCAATTTAGCTTACTCAATTATTGAATTTGACGAAGAAGAACTGCAACAATGACCTCATTCCATCCTAGAGTCTTCGTCTTTCGTTTTGGAGTTATTCGTTCGTGATTGTACTTGTAATTTATTTAACATTTTCTTTAAAAATATTATTTATTCTATTAACTTAACATCGCTTTTATCTCAGGTTAATTTTTCGAACATTTAATTCTGCTATTGTATAGAATTTTTTCGCACTGGCAACGCAATTAGGTACTAATTGAGTCGCCAGCTGGCAGGCATAAAGGTATGGCCGTTAACAGGTTTCTGTCTCCGCTAGGAGTCTGGCTTAATAATTAAAGCGGAAAGAAGTTAACACTCTCTTATGAAAATCCAGGAATGTGTAACCAAGAGGGTGATTGGTCTCTATTATGTAAAGTCTGGGTACCAGTCGACTTCCAGTTTTAATACAGACTTACCCGTGCATATGGAGCTCTGTGTCTCTTTTTCTCCATTTCTTCTTCATTACTCAAAATATGCGAGTTCTCTAAAAGAACTTCGGTTTTAATTGGCCAAGGGAGGAAGAGATGCCAAGAATGCCTCGCGGAGGGTGGATGGGTCAATCTCTAAAGGTATTCCACGGTTGGACCGTGAGAGATTTACAATGAAGTTTCGGAAGAGGTGGATATGTTCATCTCTGTATGAACTCTGGTGTTTATTAGCAAATTGAGAAGGTGTCGAAAGGAACCCATGAAGTAAGTGGTCTGCTTCAGTATTCCGCCTACATTAATATAAGTACTAATTGCTCAATTTATTAATGGCCTGTTTCTATGTGACTCAGTTACAAAATTTAACAAAATTATATGTTTTATTTAAACAGGCCCTAATACGTTTTATGCGTGGTAAATTGAACACAATTAAGGCCTTCATTGTGTAAATTTCCTAATTGTGCCATTAAGGTGTATGACTGAACAAAGTCATTACCAATCTAAAATTTGGAAGGATTAAATAAACATTTTTGTGGTCCTTGAGTTACGAAAAACTTCCCAATCGCCCAATTTTATAAAGAAAGTATGAGGTGCGTTCAAAACATTTCCTTTTAATGATCTTTGGATTTATTTGTTTACAATATAAATCTATGCGTACTAAAAATAATGTCCCTTAGAACTGACTGCTCTTCAGGAAATATTTGTGTGGGACGTAAAGCGTTCTTGTCATGCAGCCCAATGAACAAAAGAAAAACGCATGATCGCTTTATTTAATACGAAGGTATCGTGAATTGTTTTTGATTTCGATTTTCTAAAGTCGCAGGAAAAATCAGTCCCTACTTGTGGCTTAAAAGAGAGCGCCTGGGTTCGCATCCCGCTGCCAATAAATTTTTCTGATGTATACTAGCTTGTATTCATAATAGTAGAGACCCACCTTAGCCGGTCTCACTCTATAGGACTAAGTCGCCGACGAAGTAACATAACTATTAACGTGGCTGTACTAGCTTCAAGCATTAAGGCGCTTAAATAACACCAGAGGTGAAGCAACGCTGTTCTCAAAAAATAAACATAACGCGAAATTGCAGAGTTGTGAAACACTGAAGCTTCTCTATCGCCCCTCTACTTCACCACGTGCTCCATCCCGCTCCAAAACAAGTAGCACAGTTATAGTGAATAATTAGTCAGCAGTAATTGCCCGATTGATAGCCATCATTTACATGGGGATAGTTTTGTTTGCAAGGCCTTGAGTTTTCGTTTCGTTTTATTTGGAAAACTGTCTAAGCACCAAAGAAAGTTTAAAAAAGAATTTAAAAAAAATGTGTGAAGCTAAAATATCCCAATGTAAATTGGGGCTTAGTTTCCTTTAAAAAAAAACCTTTGCCAGAATATTGAGAAATTACATTTATCATCAGCCTGTTTGCAGCAAAAAACCAAAACTGGTACCTGACTGCTGAGATTTTCCTACGAAATAAGAGACCAAAAATAAAATGGGCGAAAGTGCTACAAGGCAGATTTTGTTTGCTATGAGGCGATTTTTGTGGCGAATTGTGGCAGGTTCTTGGCAAACGCTTAAAAGCTTAAAATGCAAATAATACGTAAGAGCGAGTATATAGAAAGGAAAACGGCCCTAAGCCAACGATAGAGAGGATAGAGAGACATATATATACAGCCACATTACTGAAGACATTCATATAGCAAGTCTTATTTAGCCCATCGTATTCTTCAGACTCTGCTTGCTCAGACTAAAATGATGGCATGCCGCCGGGGTGACCCCCAGCAGTAGCAGTGCAAAGACACATACATACGTACACACATGCAAACGAGTACACACATACACACATGTATTATTTTCGCATCATTATTATTTTTATTATTTCATATTTTCTTACTTTTAGGCTATTGCGGGTACCGTAGAGGCTGTCTCCATTTGTTTGAGTGTGTTTGTCGTATTGAAGTTGGGTTTGCGAATAAATTTAATAACGTACATGTTGATACCGGGCATTTGTTGTTTGGCAACAAACATTGTGCCCAAAGGAGATGAATATAATATTTATATTATTGCTCTGGCTATGATTGGTAAGTCATATTGACGCGTCGCCCATGGACATTGTCGTTGTCGTGGTCGTTGTCATCGAAGAGTTAAGCAATTTGAAATTGAAATTAACATCAAATTTTCCTTTAGCAAAATGTGTTATTGGCGCTAACAATGCCATAATACCGACCTACACAGCCATGCAGTATCCAACAGTTGTTCGCAACTTTGGTGTCGGAATGGGTAATCTGGCGGCCGGAGTTGCCCTAATACTTGTACCTTATATGTGGCTACTGGTAAATGTTTTAAATTATTTGGAATGTTTCTTTGCGTAATTTTTCTTAATTTTAATTTTTTTTTTTTTTTTTTTAGGAACATATCGAACCTTTACTGCCAATGAGCATAATGGGCGTGTGTGGTCTTGTTGGCGCATTAGCTTTGGCAATGATGAAAGATATTGAACACTAGTTGTACTTAATACGTTTGTACAACACATGTACAAACACATGTATTTTCTGATTCATACAAAACTTGAAAGCATCTGTGATATGGTCGATTGATTCGTCTTATTTCTTTCACATTGTTAGGGGCAAAACTTGAAATATCCAAGTGGCAGACGGCAAGAATTAAATATTTAAATTCAGTTTCATATTCTTCAAACATTGTATGAATTGATTTCTGTGTTCTTGTATGGGATGATTGTTTATCCAATTTTGCTTGCCGCACAGAATACTGCTGCACGAACGAAATCACGAGACGAAAATTCTCAAAATTTTTAAATCATTTCAAAAAGGAAAAATGCAAAAGTTTTATATTAAAAATTATAAGCAAAATGTACGAATATATTTATACACATACACACACACACACACACACACACACACATGCACACACATTTAAGCAAGTTAAAATTAAAATTAAGTTTTCTATATAAAAATTAAGATAATTTAAACAATAAATGAATCCAGTATTGAAATTATTTCATATCAAATCTCTTCTATGTTGCTTAATGCCTTTTCACACTATTGTACAAGTGTTAAGATTTTCGTTTGATTTTTGAAAAGTGAAATATAAAGACAATCGTTCGGACTGTAAAAAAATTCAAAAGTCAAACGGCTGTCAAATTTCCATTCGTATTTCTACCAGATTCATAACATCTCGTTTTCACAATTAATTTCTCATAATAATTTCTCATTATACCCTTCACAAAACTAAAATAGGTTCGCTATTTAAAATCACAGCTTAGCTGTGCTGGACAGACACTTGTTACGTGTAAAATTATGTGTAAATGCCATGATGAACCTAATCCTGAAACAAATGCTAGCAATTACAAGAGACTCAAAAGAGAATCACTATAGTCGAGAGTAAAGGCTAATGGTACCTCGAGACTTGATTGAGAGTAAGGTAATCGTAAATTACAAATCGGTTGCCAGAAATCAATTCGAGGAAAGAAGGGGGCCAAAAAGGGATCCATACATTTTGCGGTCTAATTCGATATCCCCTCTACCTTATAAATAAATTGCTATCGCATAAAAAGCCATCGATAATTCAATAGAATTCAATATCGATAGTATCCTGGTGAATCTCGTGTAGGTTGGCATCGTCCCATATATGCCTATTGTTTGTTAATAATAACCTTCCATTCAACAAAAAAGGCCGCTAGAGATGATATTTTGGCCAAAATTGGGTTCCTCTTTTAAACGCTGATATGGACACCCTGCTCAATCTTGTAACTTTCCATGGTGTTTTGGCATCAGTAACTCAATAATAAACAGTAGACTTTACAGACGCTGGTACGGATGGTTCACATGAACCGGCCCTTATTAGAAATCCCTATATAAACCCAACAAACACGCCTTGCACCTACTGCGTGTTTTGTTCTCGTTTTACCTTGATTTGAGGGTGTTTACAATTATTCGGTTGAAAAACAAAAATAATAAATGATTAATGCTGGTAATTATTTAAATCCAAACAAACTTGCCATGATAAAAGCTTTTGTTATAAAGTTTTTTTACAAACACAGTAACAGCGGCTTCCACTATTTAGGCCGCTAACCGAGTGCAGTGCACTTGCTGTAATATTAACATGTTACCATTGCAAAATATAAATACTCCACCAGTGACTACTCCACAATACGCGTTTGTTACAAAAGCTTTAAAATAAAAAAATGTTTTAAAAAGTTTTAACGAATTGAATATGTCTTTAAGCGAATAAGAATCTGTGGAACAAAAAAAAAACGAATGCTATTTCGATATGTGTCCATCAGTTTTCTAAATATAACTTTTATTTATATGGAACGAAAGTCTTAAAAAGACAAGCTTTATTTGGAAAGGTGAACAGGCTTCACTTTTATTAGTTTATACTTATAGAAAGTTCACTGTATTTGTAAAATTTCTACTTACAAAAGCTTTCATTGCAGCTTTCAAAGTTTACCGAAAAAGTTACGCACAAAACACAAACTTGAAATAAAACAAATACTTGAAATAACGGTTTCTTAAGTTTATCGGAAGTTTTACGTACGAATTTATTGGTGAGAAAATAACACTCATTTGCTTTGTGAACTTAAAAAAGCTTTCTTAAATTAAACAAGTAGGAGAGCTTTGTTGGACTGCGTCGAATCTTATTACACCCTTCACCGTATGTAAAGCCATTATATATGTATGAATGTGTCTTTTGGAAAAATATAATACAGTGATACCTCGAGATGCGAGTTTAATTCATTCTGTAACCTTGCTCGTAAGTCAATTTGTTCGTGTATCAAACCAATTTTCCCCATTGAAATTAATTGAAATGCCATTAATCCGTTCCAGTCCCAAAAATGCTACCCCCAATTCTTTTTGTTACGTAGGTGTGATTCAGCGAATCACTGTAAATCACTCGTACCTTCTCGCATATGATGCCTTGTGTTAAGGTATCGCCTTTAAAGTGCTTCTCTGTCACCCAAACCATCAGCAGTTTTTCCAATTTTTCATGGAGAGAGCTCAGAAATTATTGCCACGCCCTTAGCTGTCGTTATAGCCTTTATCGACTTCTTCTGTTTAAGTGCAGTGCCTATCGATGAAGTACTACGCCCTCTCTCATTTTCTATGATTTCACGCTTAAGTTTAATACACATCCTCTTCTTCTGAGCATTGACCTTTTCGCTCACTTTCTTCGGACCCATGAAATGTGATAAAGTATGTTAATGCACAAAAAGAGCAAAGCCATTAGAAAAAATCACGCTGGGGGAATACGTGGGATAATGCACGAGGCGCAGTAAACTGATGGGTCGCATCTGGCCATTCCTCGTATCGCAAATTTCGCTCGTAGTCAGTTAATCATTGCGGGACGAAAAATAGTATAGCGCAGAAGCAGTACTGAAGCCAGTAAAGAAAATGTGATTCTAGTGACTCTGCTGTGACTGTACTCGGTCATTGACAATTCGCCTTAATATTAAGATGAAGCGAGCACTCGAGCAAATTATTGTCACGCCACTCTCCTCGTTACGCGTAATCAAAGCATGTAGGTAACTCCTAGATTTATTTTGTGATTTTAAAAGGTTTAAAAAACTTTTTGTGATTTTCGACAAAAATTCGCAATTTTAATGAAATTCATTTTTTGAGTTAAACTTGGATTTTGTAATTTCGATTCGTTGGCGAAATTTTCGATACCTACCTGTATTTTTACTAGATATTTTAAGATTTTACTTAAATTTTGAATTGAGTCCAATAACTAGGACAATAATTTATTCTTGATTTGATATTCCAACAGTGTGTTTTGATGTAGAATTTTGGAACGAATTTCCGTCATCCCCTCCAAACCAAACTTGACAAGAGATGACGGAAATTCGTTCCAAAATTCTACACAATAATTTATCTGAAACCTTCGGAAGGTTGAACAGGCGGGCATTGTTAACTCGGCTCTCTTTCCTAAAAGGATGAAGAGTAAAATAGTTCGAGTGTAATAGTAAAGGATACATGAAAGAATATAACTTTGATATTTGATACCGAATTCGCTAAATTCGAACTTTAGTCAGATGGGCATTGGTATAACGACTCCTCCTCCTTTAAGAGTCCAGAGCATAAGAACTTATCGGGCCCGAAATAAATACTGTAGAATTGGTGAAGGTCCAAAACGTCTAGTGCCGTAAGTTATCAGAAAGTAATGATCGATAATTATAAATGGAGCGCCGATCTTACATACGTGTATTTCTGTGACGTCAATGAGGAAAATGTTCTTAAGTGATATTTTGTCATTTTACAGGGGAGCAATATTAAGCTCTTAAGCTGTTTTCTAAAAACATATTCGCTTTTTAAGACATGCAGCTACACAAAGTAGAAAAAAAATTATAATTTCGAAAAACAACTTATGTTCTTTTATGGTTTTCTCTCAACGTAATTGTAAGTTAGAATATAACTTGCCGAAAAATTTGAACAAAATAAGTGAAATTTTGCTAAGGGGTACTTTTGAATTGGGACATCACCACAATGGCCCTATTACCCCCTTTTCAGCTTAAGTTGACTTAAGCACTTATTCCTTATTGCCACAGATATACATAAACTATTTACGCGTTTGAGGAGTGCAAAAAATTTAATACACTTGAAAACCATTTTTTCAGTCAAAACAAAACAAATAAAATTAAGGAATCACATAACAATTACTCAACATTTATGTGCCACCATAAATACAAACAAGTCAGGCAAAAACCCGACGTTAATTGGAAAAATTAAAATTTTAAACATGACCTCTGCACAAATCTTTTGATATTCATACCTTTCACCAAAAGTACAGGGTGTCTGGTGGCAAATTTATATTTTTAAATACGATTACTTCAAAAAGTATTAAACGGTACGGAGGGGGAGAGTGGTGCCGTTGGAATTATCGATTGTGCGGATTTGTCAGTCACAATGTCGCAGTGGTTGTGTGAACATCGCGCGTAAGCTGTGGAGACATTTTAGAAGAGTAATGATTCTTACGTAATTGCTCATCGACAATTTAGTTAGACCGAGAATAAATTTAATTCGTTCATGGGTGAAGAGATTCCGCGCAACTGCCTCGGCTATGAATTTCCCACGGCCAGGGCCCAGTCGATCTTCAAGGACTCCCGAAAACATTGAACTGGTTGAAAGCAGTTTAAGTGAAAATCCTCGACTTTCAATACGGAAAAGAGCAGCCTCACTGGGACTTCCTTTCATGAAATTTGAAAAAAGGATCTGAAGTTCCCTGCTTTTAAAATTGAAATCGCTCAAGAACTGAAAGAAAGTGACTTTGATTTACGCAAAAATTTTTTCGAAACGATGTTGTAGCGTTTTCGCACTGTAAATCCTATTTTTTGGAGCGACGAGGCTCATTTTCACTTAAATGGCCACTTCTAAAAGCAAAACTGCCGTTACTAGTTTCCAAAAATCCGCAACCCTCGTTTGAAACATCAAAACTCATTGGTGTGCCTTATCACGGTTGAGATAACTAGACCATTTTTTTCGAAAATTCTGGAGGCCAGGAGACGAATGTCCAAGGTGAAAATTATCGACGCATGATTACGAAATTCTCCTTGCTAAACCTGCGAGCTCATCCATCGTACTCTTCACACACATGGTCTCAACAGGATGGGGCGACTGCACACACAGCCAGAGCGTCGATGAATTTGCTTCGGGAAATTTTCCCCCAAAAACTGATCAGTAGAAAGCCCAAAACTCAGAAAAAGATTAATTTATCTTCATACACAGCAGATATCGGATAGAAGAAAAAAGCGCTTATAAGAAAGTGGACCAAAGACACGCATGAACACGCAATAAACATGCATTGATTTTCTCATACAAAATAATTGCTTAAAAGAAAAAAAATATAAGACATCATTTTGTGAAAATTTTTTTCATGGTCACCAGAGGCTACGAAAAACTGACACATTGAGCCTGGCGAGACGGCGCACCCTACACAATAGTATATAGTTTTTTATTATCAAGAATTGAATGCAATAAATTAGTTATTACATTGGTGAATTTCCATTGGAAAGATTCAATCAAATAAAAATTAAAGCCTAAAAAATTAAATTAAAAAAAATTCAGTTTCGGGTATCCAATATCTACTGTACTCTGTTTGGATTAGCAAATTATGAATTTTCGTAGCAAGAATATTTTTCTTTATAAAGCAACTAATAAAATGTTGTTCAAATACAATTAATTGAAATAATTCAATTGACTTTAGAGTAACGAAAGAACGTGAAAATGAGTTGAAAAAGCTTTGGACTTAAAAGTAGAGACAAAAAAAGTCAGCCAGCCGCAATTTATGCATAGTGGCCACTGTTACGGTGTTGGTGGTATAAAACTACAAAGTTTTCGTAAATTTAAGACATTTCTCTGTTGAAGTTTGCTAGTAACGGTTATTGAAACGCTCGTGGCAACAAAGTACAGCGATCGCGCCTTTCACAAATATTTCAATTAACAATTTATTGAGTGGGAAACGACTGGTGAATTGATTTTTTTTTTTTGTTCGTTTCATTTGTAAAAGATTTATTACAAATAAATAACAGTGTTAAAACTATTTCCAAAAAAAAAACAATCCTACAAAAACAAAATTGTAATAAAAAAATAAACTACAATGAAATTACAACAATTGAAAGTGGTAAGTTTGTACTTTGTCTTGTCTTTTTGTTTTTTTTTTTTTTTGGCAAAGAGCCAATTATTGAGGCCAAAAAGGTATTAAAGGCAGCAAAAAGACAGACGCAAGTGTTTTTAAGGCGTTAACTTGGTGTTGCGGCTGGCGGATATATATTTTTTTTGTTATATTGTCTTTGTGGAATGTTGTCTAACTGGATTCTAATTTATTTTTGGAAAAGCGAATTATTGTTTCAAATAAAAAAAAAATACAATTGAAATTGTTTATTGGGAACAACGAATTAAAAAAACCAAAATAATTAAACAAATAATTATGTGTTTTAACTTTTTATTTGAATAGATTTTGTATTCATTAATTTCAAGGTTGAAAATTGTCTAAACACAACTGAATGTTTCAAAAGATATAACGACCAACCGTTTTAAATTACTCTGCAGCAGTAAAAGAATATAACACAATAATAGGTTTGTTTGAGCTCTTTTGCGGCAACAACACAAGTATACAAGATTTTGGACTGGGGCAGGGGAAAGTTTTTTTGATTGGGGCGCTGAATTCAAATCTGCAATTCATTTTAATTTTTATTTCAAATTGATTCTGGTTTTCGAGTTATACCCTTATCACCAAAACGAAGGTATCTGCACGACGATAAAGTAGTATAACTTGAGAACGCTCTCTGCTATTTAGCTGAATAAACAATTCGAAAATCCGCATTACAAGTACCTTTAACTTAAACTAACATTGTCCCTAAGTCTGCTTAGTAGTTTCAGAGATATCGAGGATATTTTGGCGAAAAAAAAAACAATTCAGTGAAGGTGGCTCATTTTGAATAAAGTTGCCACCTGCATTCAACAGCACGAAACTTGTAAACTTTTATTAATGCATGCATATGGCAACTCTTATCGGAGCGAGATATTTTCACTTAATTGTGAATAAAATGAAAAGTTGTGCAGCGATTTTAGCGAATTAAGCCGGTGGAAAAAGCACGGAATTCCTGATTTTTTATATATTTTTTTAACACAAGAATTTTTAATTAAAAAAAAGGGGGTTTTATGAAATTATTATTGGGGAGTTTAAAAATGATTTAACTGACTAGGAGAAACCGTTCTACAGTTATGTGAATATTTGTCGTGCAACTACTTTTTTTCGGACATAACTTTATATGCATCTCGAATACTAGAATCAATTTGAAGAAACCGAGTGCAGATGCGAATTCAGGCAACCAAATAACGTAAGAAACAACTTTCGTTTGGCTGCAGTATAAAAGTTGACCTGAATTGATTTGAGATCGAAAAGAAAAACAAAATTAGCAGATTCACCTTCCATTTATTTTCTTTTGCAACTCACAAAGGCCTTGTATTATTGTATCGTGCCTTTGGTTTGCTTCTTTGTAAACAGTCAATTATATTGTATTGTGGTATTATTCTATTGCTAATGTCAACAAATTATTGTCGTCAAAACACACCTTTTAATACCTGGAGACCTTTAAATTGCAAAAGAGCAGATGGTAAATAATTATTTATATCTCAAAAGAAATTCCATAAATAATTTATAGTTTTACAACTAAAGTTGAGAAAAAATTAATCAAACAAGTAGCATAGTCTCAGTTGTGGCACCACTCCAAAATCTCAAGAACATATAAAATGTAGTTGTATTTTAATACAATAAAATAATCGATACAACAATACAAGGCGTTTGTGAATTGAACAAATATTTTTGGCGGCCAAATTATAAACGCGACATTGGCAAACATTCGTCAAACTTCCAACCCTATTTATTCTTTTGCAGATGACAGCAGCATATGCCATTCTTACTCATTCATTAACAGACCAAGCCTCTTAGAGATTGAGGTCATGAGGCACCGCATGAATGGTTCATTAAATAGTGATCTTGTGACGATCACAGAATGGGGTCGTGCAAATAGGGTCGATTTTAACCCCAATAAGACCCAGTGTTGTATGCTAACACACAGACGCACAACGGACTTTGCTGCTCCATCTGTACTTATGGGTGGTATAGATATTGAGGAATCAGAAGCTCTTGATGTTTTTGGCATGAAGATTCAATGTGATGTCCGATGGACCCAACACATCTTTCAAGTGTCGCAAGGAGCATTGCCTAGGCTTCCTCAAACGGTGTAAGAATTACTTCACCCCATCCGATCTCCTAACTATCTATACCACTTATATCCGACCGAAAATTGAATACAACTCTCACGTATGGGCCGGTGCTTCAAAGTCTATTTTGGAGTTACTCGACCGCGTACAGGAGAGGGCGAAGGTGCTCATCGGTGACAGTAGGGTATCCAACTCTATTGACTCTCTCGAGCATCGTCGCAATGTGGGGTGTCTTTCGCTGTTCTATCGCTACTCCAATGGATTGTGCTCTGCTGAAATTAGGGATATTATTCCCGAAACCCGCTCATTCATACGCACCACACGTACTTCATCAAGAGCACATCCATTTGTGGTCGAATGGCCAGTGGATCGCAGACAGAATTCGTTCTTTAGCCGGACCATTCGTATGTGGAATAAGCTTCTAGTAGAGGTCTTTCCTCCCACTTTCTTTGTGGAAAAGTTCAAGTCAAATGTTAATAAAAAAAATATGTATAAATTAAAGTTCTATAAAATTTGAACAGAACACTGCTCTCACTAAAGATCTAATCACACTATTAGCCAACTGTTTAGATTTTTGTATGATATTTGCAGAAAAAAAAACTAATGATAATCAATCTTAACTGTCAAGAAAATCAAAAGTAAAATATTTTCTTGATTTGATATTTCGACAGAGTGTTTTGATGTAGATTTTTTGAACGAATTTCCGTTATCCCTTGTCAAGTTTGGTTTGGAGATAAACCGGTTTCGGCTATGTGCCATCTTCAGTGTCATTTTTCGTTCTCAACGAATTTTTGGATTTTAAAATATTCTCATTTCAGTGCTGGTCTTCACCACCGCACCTCTGTAAAACTACAACCCTGATAAAATGAAAAGTCTAAGGCTTTAGAAAATGTTCGAAAATCGTTGAGAGCCATACGACTGTCAAATTTCCACTCGTATTATTATCACAATGATAGATGTTCGCTGGTTATCGAACATTAAATTCGTGTTATGAATTGCAAACACAGTCGCAATTGTCGTTGCGCATCGAACTTTCTGGCGAACAGAATTTTGTTATCGACGCTGTAGCGTAATGTGCGAAAATCGTTAAAAATGTAGTTATTTGAAAATATTGCTTGAACTTGGGCGACCACAATTTTAGTCTCAGGTGATGAAAATATACTACCGTGAACCATCCAAATGATTGAGATTGATTGTTGCTCATAATAAGGGCCATATTTCTTACTTTCCCATTTTATTTAAAATTATTTACAACTCATTTTACTTAATCTCCAATCGTGTGAAAGGGGCTTTATACCTTCACCTGTTTGATACAACTGGCTGTAACATGACCAAGCAATATTTAAACATTTTTTATAACTCTTTTCCTCTATTTTCACTATTTCAGCAGCACATATTTTGCTTTAAATTTGTCTAAGCCAAAGTTAATTAATTTTCAGTTTTGTAAAAGAAAATCAAATTTTTACTTTTTTTATTGTTTATTTAGGAAGCAGCTCAATGTTTGATAATTTGCCCAGTCTACCGGAAGAAAAAGTTCCGGCTACTTCATAAAGAAGAAAGTTTTTCTCTCAAGATCGCTTGCATTCATCCAAATTTTTAATACAGCAACACTTTTCAGTACGTGAACACACTTAATGTTAATAAATGTGTTGTTTCCTTGCTACAAAAAAAGCACTTTCGTAAGTGTAAATGCAAAATTTTTAACTTTTTAAATTTTCATAACTTTTCTTTTTTTAATTTGAAATAATTATTTTCTTGACTGCTCTTTCAAAAAATAAACAATTAAATATTTAATAAAAACAAATATTTATGGATGTTTTGACGTGTTGAATTATACTGGACAAAATTATTTTAGTAAATTTCCGCTAGTTCTCTATCATCGCACTTACATTTTTATTGCTCTTTTGCTCGATTATGTCTTTTTTTTTTAAGTAAACGAATGCAATCCAGTAAAATTCAATAATAATTTGTACAAATTATCGAACACACTTGTGGCGTTTTCGTTTCTTAAATAAAATGTTGCCTTGTTAGAGAGTTCATGCTTAAGGGTGGTTTACATGGTCACACTAGTCTTATGACATGTCAAATTTTTGTGTAGAAGACCACGAATGGTATCGTCTAAACATAGTATGTAATTAAACCATTTCTCAATGAAGCCAAATTTTTCAGAAAACCATCACATCTTATTAGATCAGGGATGGATGCATTTTTTTGTTTTACAATATTTTATATTGCAAATTGAATGGTGTAAACGCAGATTTGAAACATGGATGAATTTTGTTTTTATTTTTTCTTGGGTTTTACGTACGTAAAGTAGTACCGTCTAAGCCAATAATGCTCTTCGTTATTATTAGGGGCAAAATATATAAAAAACACCACCTTTTGTGAGCGTAAAAATATTTTGGGAATAACAAAAAGGCAAAAAATGTTACCTTTTTTCTAGAAAAGAAAACAATATTAGTGTACGAGTACATTATTTCAATTCTCTTTTTCCTTTTTTACTCTCCCCGTACTCGAATTCTATGTATATGAATATATGTACATAGTCCTGCCAATGGTAGAATGGTAGATTGCGCACCATCTGGATGCCAGGCTACCAGCGAGTATTTGTTATTATCATCTTGAAGAGGGACCTTAAAAATTATGACTTATTTTCAAAAATCAGAAATAATAGGTCATTTCCAGGTGCATAACAAAACAATCCGCCAGACTATTAAGAGTAAAGAGAAAATTACTCTCTGAATAATATAAAGTTGTGCAAAATTGCTGGAACGTAAAAAAAACAAAATAGAACATCTTAGTATACTTATGCTGATTACTTTTTTAAATAAATTTATATTTTAGTGATCATACGAGTAGACGCTTAAAATGCAAAATATTTTAAAAGCAAAACATTTGCATCATCACCTGTGAATGAAAATAAACTGAAAATTATTTAAAAAGTTATTTATAGTTTTTTACGAAATGGAAAGCCAAGTAAGATTCCATTTGGCTTTTTAATAAATTTTAAATAAAAACGTTTTTCCTTTATTTAAAAATTTTTTAATTTTTAAATGGAAACAAAAAACAGCTGATAATTTAATTCCGAACTTACCCAAAGAAAAAGTTCGTACGACATTGTACAAGAAATGAAAAATTTTACTCTCTCATGTTTTCTCTAAATTGCACAAAAATTGTTATCCGGAACGCTATTGGACTAATTTGTGCGAGTTCGAACTCAGAACGAAGAGTGACATTGAAGCTGGCTTATAGCCGAAACCAGTTTGTCTCCAAACTAAACTTGACAAGGGATGAACGAAATTCGTTCCAAAAATCTACATCAAAATACCCTGTCGAAATATTAAATCAAGAATCAAAATAATTATTATTTTCAGGTCCCACGAAAGAAAGAATATCAACGACATTTTATATAACATTGAATGCAACAATGGATAGTGTACAAAACTTAAAGCACTAAATAGCACTTATGAACGACTGAATTTATAGCATAAAAAATATAATTAGCAACTAGTACCCATGACTTGACAAACGCTTCAATTATAAAGTTCTGCCAGCAACGATTAAGACATAAATATGTGTGTAAGTAAGTCCATTAATATGCAACTTGTTGGTTGACATTCACTTGGCAAAATTAACATAGTTTCCAAATCATTATTCTGAATCATATTGAAGGTAAATAGTAAAACTAGATTCTAGCAAACACTTGTTTGTATTGATGTGTGTCTTGCTACTTATTGTTCATTCATTTGAGGCGAAAAATATCTTTGTTCTGCAAAGAAATGGAATTTTCTTACACTCGTATACAGATTTCAAACAACTTTTTGCCGGTTTTAATTACAAATTGTTTTAAAATGGTGTAATTGAGTATGTGGAATAAGGTTTGCAGTTAAGGTTTTATTACTTTAATAGATAACTTATTTCAAATGCAGCTGCAATTGGTTACACTTGGAAAACATTGATCAGTGGATTCCTAAAATGTTTTAAGCAACGTTTTCTTGGTCTTGGTGCTTAATCGATTTTTTTTCGAACTCTGGTTTTTTATTTGTTTTGTAGCTCATGTACACACATAAGTATCGGATGCAAATTGGTGACATAATTGCTCTGAGTGTAGAGTCTAGAAATGCGTTGCTACTGAGAAATATTCAATAACAGCCAGATATTACAAAATTCATTTAAGTTGTGTTTTTGTTTGAAAAAATAGGAAAATATGAGACAACATCAAAATTACTAACAAAAATGTGTAGCAAGCCGTTATTATAGGCTAGATTGGCATAGCTTTGGGCCGAACATCGGGCATAAGAGTATCCAGGCAGAAGGGCTTGGGTTGCTGCATGCGTTGGATTACTTGCTTGAAAGCCGAGTGCATGGGAAAAGGGTTCTCATTGCACTTGACAATCAGTCAGTTATAAAACGCATGAGGCAAGTGAACGTATATTCCAAACTGGTGATGGAATGTGTTCTGAAACTAAACAGATGTGCCTCGTTGAATGAGGTAACGTTGATGTGGGTTAAGGGACACATAGGCACAGCTGGGAATGAAGCAGCAGACGAATTAGCAAAAAGGGGATCTGATGTGGATTTCTGTGGACCAGAACCCAGGGTTGCCCTGGGGAATGGCTTAGTGCGAGCTAAAGTTCTTCAATGGGTAAACTCATTACACCTGAATAGGTGGAGGGAGAATACCATATGTAGACAGGCTGGAATGGTGCTCAAAGAGCCCCTCGGCAGGAAGGCCAGCAAGGTGCTCGGATATAATAGGGCCACTTTAAGCTGGATCACTGCGTTAGTGACAGGACATGGAAGCTTCAAGTACCATCTGGCTAAGATGAAAGTCGTAGAGGATGATACTTGCGCACATTGTGTGTGAATGTCCAGCACTGGCTAGCATAATGCTTAAGACCACGGGCAGACACTTGTTAGATGGGAATGCCATGGGGGAACTAAGCCTTAGACAAATGCTAGCAATTACAAAAGACTCCGTGATGAGGAAGAGTGTCGACAGTCTGAAATCACTTTAGTCAAGAGTAAAGGCTAGGGCTAGCACGAGACTCAATTGAAAGTAAGGTGGTTGTGATTACGGATCGACTCCCTGAAATCAATTTGAGGAGCGAAATGGGGGTGAAAAGGGTCCCAGTTAGGTTAGATCGGGGGAAGATGGCATTCGCCCCTTTACCGTAGGCATAAACCTATCATGAATAAAGAAAATAAAAAAATGCATATTATGAAAGTTATGGATTAAGAAAAATTTTAGAAAACTATTCAGAAATATTTTTATATATTCTAGCCGCTGTAAATACTTCCACACCTCGCAAAGGTATTAGTGGAAATGTGTTGTCAATAACTATTTAGCAAAAAAAAACAGATCTTGATTGCACAAGTATACTACTTCTTATTTGAAAATCAAACACACACACACATATATAAACAGATTCTTGGTTCCATT
The DNA here is from genome assembly GCA_963932375.1 of Phania funesta. Lineage (NCBI taxonomy): Eukaryota > Metazoa > Arthropoda > Insecta > Diptera > Tachinidae > Phania > Phania funesta. The sequence goes on from OZ010652.1 coordinate 126,947,509, forward strand.
TTAAGCTTATGATTGATGCAGTTTTTCTTTCAACAAATTGAAATTTATAGAAAAATCAAGTTCCTTGTTTGCTGTTATTCAACATACATACATACATACATACATACATACATACATACATACACACAGCCATGTACATAAATTTTTCACCTGAATAACCAAAAAATTCCTAATAAAAAATAATGCTGGTTTTCAAACAAACGAAATTTGTTAAATAAAAACTATACCAATAAACTAGTTTCATAATCTGGCCAAATCGTATTAACAAACAAACACACTAACGCTGCAACATTTTTATGTCGTAACCAACCAAGTGCAACAACATTTAGTAATTGCAATACGTAAAAGTAATTTTTGGGCGTTATTGAAAGCGAAAGTAAGAGTATAATTTTTATCTTACAATTTTTTATTTGAAATACATATTTTTTTTATTAGAAATATTTTCCTAATAACTGTTTCTATAAAACTTCAAACTGTAAATGTGCGTTTCATACAAATGCTAATTGACGGCGTTGAATTATATTTTTAATTGACTTTGGAAAAAATGTAACAGTAATTATCATTGAAACTGTTATTTCCTTAATAATCTTCAAAGACACAGTTTTCAACAATTAAGAAAACTAGTTTATACATTTTTTTTGTTTCGTTTTTGTTTTTGTCCCCGACAGTGAAAAGAAATATTGCAAAAAAAAAAGAATTGTATATGTATATTAAGTATTCATATCGTGTACATATAACAATATTTACATACAGTCCGGCTTTATGGATCATTAAAACAAATACAAATAATTAAATAAAAAAGCTAACAAAAGTTGTATGACATAATCATGTGAGCTACATATGCATACATACATATGTATGTATATGTGCATACAAGTGGACTAGATTCATATGATTTGTTGGTAAATGACCACAACATTACAAACTCTCAATTTAAGTTACTCAACTCTCACTTTTTTTCTTAACAGATACCATAGTGAGAATTTTTTACCGTAAATGAACTGCCAGCAATAATAATGATCCAATCACAACGACTGCATTATAGCAACAGAAAATTATTTACAACTACATATTTCTAAAACTCAAACCGGCTATGACTTAATAACGATTCATCATCCATCCAGACAGAACATGTACTCGTAATTTGTCACTACCACTGCAACGATAAATATTTTTAATAGATAAACATACAATCCATATCAATCTGTTCACGGATCTTTATTGATTGTTTGTTTAAACTAGTTTTTTGTGTACCACAAGAGTAAAAACTATAATTTTTGCGGCAGACTTATGTACATAAGTACATACGAGTATGTTTTCGGAATGTTAATGCAAATTTTCACAATAAAACCGAGTGCCTAACAAATTGATTTCTTTTGTTGGTGAGCATGTCGCTCTAACGTTTAAAGTTGCAGATGTTTTGAATGTTAATTGGTTTTTATTATTACGCTTACGCCTCGTTATCTGTCCGCCAAAAAAAAAATCAATGACATGGTAAAAATAGTTCGTTAAAGGATTTTAAGAACGAAAAAGTCCCCACAAAACGTACATTAATTATTTTTATACTGACGAGACACATGTGTCCCAAGTGATCTCATTTAACTAAAACACAACTATTAACATTTCGCTCATACTATAAGGAGGGCAAGTGAAGACTTCAAAAAGAATGTCGTAGATTGTAACCCACAAGCTAGCCGTAGAAGAAGACGTCCAGCTCATACATGGGAAAGGCAGATAGATGCAAAAATAGCCACAATGGGGAAAAACTGGAGTGAATTGAAGGTGTTGACACAAAACCAGACAATGTGCAACCAATTTGTTAAGACCCTAAGCTCCTTATAGAAACGATGGCGTTATAATAAGCCCAAATACATATACTTCATCCATAATCCAGATCCGTAGGTTTCATTCGAACAACTACAGTCTCACATTCGTGAGCTAGAGGATATTGTCCACAACTGGGAACAAAAAATACCACTGTTCCAGCCCAAACTCACGTTAAATATTTGATTATCCGCTGAATCGAGGCCTTACTTCGTCCCGCCACATTAAGCCAAAAAATCGACCATAAAACTTTGAACAAATCTGTTAATAGCTCCTACTTCAGTCCTGGCTTTGAAATACAAAGACATGTTATATAAATCCATTATAAATCCAATATGGTCACATTGCATTCAGCTTCGGTATTAACACGTTGAGTGTTACGCGGTTTTATAGCGACTTCCCCGACATGCCGCGCGAGTTTCAGAAGTGCGAAAATATTTCAAAATGTGCTATGAAGAAAACCCGTCGCAGAGTGGCAGAAAAATAGCACGAAATTTGACCGAAGAGGTTATAACATTTTGTGACACTTGCGAGGGACAACCATTTTTATGTTCACCTTGTTTCAATAAAATCCATTGAAGTTTTCTGAAAATATGTTCAATTTTTACCTTTATTATCATATTTTATACTATCAGTCACCGGTGACTGACGCGGCCTAAACGGAAAGGTCGGTATCAGCCACCGGTGACTGAGGTGGTACTCAACGTGTTAAACATCCAGAAGTTACAAAGAACATAACCTATAATTTTACGACTAATTGTTGGCGCATGTGGAAAAAACAAATATTTACAGGGACCTAACAGTTCCAAGCAAACTTGAGCCCATCCCAAAACTCTCGTACGCGATCTATTGCAATTAGATGGTCGTCAGAGATGAGACGGCTCTACCAAGCCAATCGTAGATAGCAATTTAAGTTTTGCATATAATAAATTAGTTACTACATTGGTAATAATTAATAAATAAGATTATAGAGATAAGATTTGAACACTCACTGCAATTTTCTTTTAGAAACATTCAACAACATTTCAAAACAAATGCAATTAACGCGCGTGAAGTTTTCTATTTGCTCCCAATACCTAAAAAATAAAGGTATGTATGTGGCCCATAGTCATTCATTGGCTTGATATCCTTGTCCCAGGGAATTTTCCTTCTTCTGGTTATCCTTCACTTTACACAATTTATCAAGAAAAATTTGTATCTTAAAAAAATCGGTTTGCAAGGGTAAAACATATCTAAGGTGGATTATTTTGAAGAGGGGGAAATTAATATGATAAATAAATATTTTGTAAGAAAATGCCATTCACATTCCTTTTATTTGAAACCACACAACGTATAGAATTTTCCACAAGAAAAAAAAAATAATGAATTAAATTAAGAATTTATTTGTTCGTTTTTATTTTTTGTTAAGAATAATAATTATATTTTACTTGAAAACTTTAAATACAGTAAAAGTTAAAATTTAAAATGTCATGAATTTTCTATGCCGCTTCGCACGTTAGCACTATGCCAAGTGATTAGTCACTCAAATATAAGAATTTTCAAAAAGTAGAGTTAATCGAATAGTGCAGTGAACGGCTCACTTCATGAACAACGATTTTCTCGAATTCGTATATTCGAAATAATTTCATACCTTCGGTATATTAAATAATTATTCCTTATTTTTTTTTTTTTTTTAATTTTCCATTTCGATAAATTCGAATCGAAGCTTTTTATTTTTGATTATTTCGTAGCAAACACAATCACAAAATCATGTATAAGAATTTTATCTTCTGATCTGCATTTCAATAATATGAAATCGGTATCAAAAATTGATCTCAAAATCGATCAAAATGCCGCACACCTTATTTTTATTTTATTTGGTGCCGTATTGCTGAGTAGTAGAATTCTTTATTAAAGACAAAATGTATTTTAATTTTACTTTGTTTCCTAACGATTAAATGGCATTTATCGTTTCTTAAAATTTGATCGAATTGGGTCAATACTATATTCTGCTGTTTACAATCAAAACCTGCAAGTTTTTGCATTTTTATGTTTGGTCATATTTTTTGTATCTTTTATACATTCAACAAAAGTTTGATTTTAAACGCTAGAATTATAAAATATAAATACAAAGCTTATGTCAGGTATTTTATTTTCATTTTTTTTTTTCACAAGTAATTTAAAGAAAATTGCAGTTTGTTCAAAACTTCTATCTTTAAATCGGTTAATTTTTTCATAGCGAAATTCGCAAGATTATGCTGAAAAAATTACGGTTTGGGATAATATACACTTACATGTGTATGTGTGTGTGTGTGTGTGTGTGTAAGTGTATGTTAGCATTGTATATATTTTAATGGCTTCAATGACTTCATAATTAAATATTTTAATGACTTCATAATTTAGTTTTGATCACTAATGATTCGATTTAAAAAAAACTAGTTTGTACGTGTTTACGTATGTAATTATGCATGCGTGCGTACATACAAATATGGATGCATGCATTTGTGTGTGCGTATGTGTGTGTGCTCATCGCTGCATGTATGGCGATCATGTTTACACTGCCAGAACATTAGATTTAATACTTTGCATAAATATGTATATAGACTGCTGTGCAAGTCTTTAATGAACCGAAGAACAAAATCTTATAAAATTTTCCAATCGAAAGACTTCATACGTATTTATAGTCTCCCATAAAAGTGTTCAATTCAGCCAAGGCAGCTTTATCGATTCATCATTTAGATACAATCTGAAAAAGTATGTTCTTGAATTTAGCCACATGTAAAATTCCTATCCGCACAAAAACATGAATGTGAAAATAAGACCAGGTTCCTATCCAAAAATTTCGGTCGTAAAAAGTACTGAGATCAAAATGGGGACCAAGTTCTTCATATACACAATACCATCCCCATTTCTAGGCAACTTGATAGTTTGGTAAAATTTTGTCCACAATCTTTTCCCATATTAGAAAGTTAAAAACAATTTGTCAAGCTAACAAGTTTTTACACCTTCATATCTCGCTTTTTAGGGTCTGTTGGCCCACCCTCCAGATATGACGTCTAGCTTATTAGTTTGAACTGTGTTACACAGCTGCCTTCCCCTTGGGCTAATAAGTCTAGTACCGCAATATGTATGCTTTGCATTATAACAGTTATTAACGACATTTTTAAACAAGGGGCAACTAATTCTTGCATAAAAATATGAACGACAATGCCATGTGTACTTTCGTTGACTATTGTATGGAGGACAATGTCGTGAAGTGTCGTGACGAATATTACAGGAATATTATTTTCGATATGTTCCGATGGGAAAATTCACATTATTTTTGAATTTTTGATTTTGTCTCAAATTGGTAATTATTGCACGGAGCAGTTTGTGAATAGCGGTAGTCGCTCTCTTCCAATATCCAGTTAAACCTAACCGATGTTTATTACAACTTTGTTCAATTTTTGAGTGTTTGAAAACCTAGCATCCAAGTAGCAGTAGCAGGGAAAAAACTCAAAATAGCCTAGCTAAAAAATTGGAGTTGTTCATTTACTACTATTGCAGCTGCCTTTACTTTTTGGTAGCTGTAGTTCTATTAGTTCTATTATTCAAAAAGAAGGAATAAAAATAGTCTAGATTATAATTTATTTCTGCTCTTGCCACCTTTAAATTTATGTAGCAAAAGAAGTAGTTTTATATTATAGTATTATTACTAAAGAAATTTACGTCATTAAGCTTAATTTACAATGCAAGAACTCAATTAATAAATTGAGTAATTAATATTGTAGCTTAAGTAGTTAGCGCGTTGACTTTGATGGCTTTAGATGCCTGGGCTCGTATACCAGTCGCTGTCAATCACTCAATAACATTAAGTTTCCTGACATGTACTAGCTTCTTTTCATACTAGTATATATTGCAGCGTCCTCCTTTGACGGTATCACTGTATAGCAATAAGTCGTCGGCGAAGTTAAATAAGAAATAAAAAAGTTATACTCGCTTCAAGTATTTATTATTATTTCATACGGCCAGAGTTATAAACACTAAAGCTTTTCTATCCCCTTCACTACATGTCTCTTCTAGTATATCCCCTTCTAAAGAAACTAGCACAAGTATTGAAAAAATAATTAGTAAGCATTAGTGTCCTGAGTATTCCTCTTCTACGTCGTTTTAAAAAACTTTCAATCATGAGTTTTAAATTAGATACGAACTCTAAGAAGAAAAACTGACCTGATTGCTGTTGAACTATGTATAATGACGATGACATGTGAATTCTGCTACTTAATACTGCCTTATGAATTCACCATGGTATCAAATAATTTTCGAAATTTATCGTAAAATTTTTTATACCGATCAAGGTATAAAATCTCTTATTCTTTGTTTTCTTTCAAACGTAATATTTATTAAAATCAATGTCTGTCGTTATATTCTTATTTTGATTAACTCCGCCGGTTTTCCCTTATAGTAGTAGTAGATATGCTAGTGACGATTTAAGCCAAGTAAAATTAGTTTTATGTAGGTAGACTTTAATCAAGAACCAAAAATAATTAATTTTATTTAAATCATTGCAGATAATATTCGTTATAACTACTTTTAAAGCCGTATGCCTAGTCAATGCTCAATTGGTGCCACAACGATTAGCAATTCCTGGAGCAGCTCCTGTGCCCATAGCAAGACCGGTCGTACGTGTTAGGAGGCCGGTGGCAGCAAAATCCCAATATTACGGCCAAAATAACATATCCCCGCGTGTAATCGAAGAATCAAAACCAGTTACGGAGTCCGGAGAAGACGAAGTTCCCGATGCGTATTTACCTCAACTTCTAAGGGAGCAACAATTGGCTCAGGCACAACAAGCACAATTTCAACAAACTGCAGCTGCTTTTCTTAATAACGAACAAAATGTTATACATGAAACTCCTATATCCCATCTTTTAAACAATGAGGAGCCTCTGGTCAATAATAATCCATTTTCTACAAGATTTCCCGAACGTCCAACGCCACCTACTACACCAAGTTCCAAACAAATTTTTAATGATTTCGGCATCGGGTCTAATATTATCAACAGCCCTCGATTTAGCCAGGATAGACCTCAAAATCCACAGCAATCACCTGCTCAGTCACCACCACAACAACAACGCGAGCGTATCCATGTCATTCGAAACAGACCTACTGAGTTAAGAGAAACAAAACCACAGTTTGTTCCGCAGCCTGTCGCAGTCCAATCGCGTCCTAGACCGAAGCCCATACAATCCCGTCCTGTATTAGAGCAAAATCAAATTGTATTGCAGGATAGAGATAGTCAACAAAATAACAGACGCCAACGTCCAGTAGCACAAACCATACGCAAATGGCGGGAAGAGAATGAGGATGGCAGTATCACCTGGGGCTATGAAAATGATGATGGCTCTTTCAAGGAAGAACTTATTGGCACAGACTGTGTAACAAAGTTTGTATTTTTTAAAAAACATCTTTTATTCTGTTTATTAATGTATATACTCTCCGATTTAGAGGTACTTATGGCTACGTTGACCCTGATGGCAACAAACGTGAATACCATTATGAAACCGGTATAAAATGCGATCCCAACAAGCGCAATGAAGACGCTGATCTTCAAAACAATGGTTTTATTAACTATGAAGAAAATCGTGCTGTTCTACCAAATGGAATAGAAATCGATATGTCTCAGCTGGGCAAAAAGAAATCAAAAAGACCGGGAGCGAATTATAGAAACTAATGTTCATTAATTACAGGAGTTTTATACGATTCTACAGCCAAGTATCGCGAACTCCTAACTAGATATAGGTCGAAATAAAATTTTTCTTTACATTCATTGTTTGTTTTAATTTAAAAATATATAAGAAATACAAAAACCTTACCATATTTTTAAAATGTAAATAACTGACGGGATACAGTTGTTGATATTAAATTAAACATTAATGAAAATCTTAATTATCCTAGTTACTGATGAAAATCTTTGTTAGTATTGAAGATTTTTTATTTTAGTACGGCCTTTGTCTTCTAATAGGTGGTAAACGGTTTGGAGGCGTTATGGATATATCAAGAAAGTCTCCAATGCAAAATTTTGCTTGAGCTAAGGTTTTATTATCATCGGCGCCCTTTTGTCCGGTGCAAGTTACACCAATTTCTCTCATTTGAAAATGATTATTTCGATAATTGGGGTAAACTATGGCAAAATCAAAATAGGTTCCCTTCTTGCGAGTATCAGGATTGACATCGCGCACAAGAGAAGTTAGTTCATGTAACGAGGCATCCATCCATGTGTAAATTTGCAACTCATTTGTAGGTACATTATTATACATATATTCCGATACCGAGTGGTGTCTGCCAGTTGAACAAAATACTCTCAACAGCAAAGGACAAGTCTAAAACAATAATATATAAGAGCAAGTCACAAAAAACATACGTACTCACCTTTTCTCGATCAATTTGTTTAATTTGTGGCTTTTCCTCCACAATCATGGATTCTACATTTGCCATCATTAACTTGAAGCACTAATTTGTAATTAAACAAAACGAAATCTCAAAATCGTTTATGTATAAAACTAAAGGGTAACAAACAAGTACAGCCGTTAGTAAGTTAAAGCCGGCGCCGATTGAAAGCCGACTTGCCTTGGGATAATTTTTGTTGGCGCCGGCTAACAACTAAAATGCAGCGGCATCTTAGAGCCGACTAAACCAATAATAGTCAACATGAAAATTAAAATATATTTTATTATTTACAAAAAAACGTGTTTATACGTAACTATACAAATGTATACATTAAGGCTTGATGTAGTAGAAACAAAACTAGAAGACATCAGTTATAAATATATGGAACCAATTACCGTTATCCTTTGTTCAAGTTTGGTTTGAAGGCAAATCAGTTTCGGCTTTGTGCCATTTTTAATGTAATTTTTCGTGCAAACGAAAACTATAACAAATTACCCCGTCACTTATAGAATTCACAAATATATCATTATCTATTAAAAAATGTATACATTCACATATGTGGAAGAATACAATATCACTTGAAAATTAGTACATATCTAAGTAAAATATCAATGCATGCATGCGTACATAAATAAGCATGGATTAGTGTAGAATAAAAGAAAGTTTTTGTTGCTAGTATTTAGTAAAAAAAAAAAAAATCATGTTTTATTATGGTCGTGTTGTCGTATACTAAGAATTTTTCACCTGTTGTGAGGTCAGGCGGTATCTTTTGCTGTTCGCACAGCAATTTGGCTCATCGTTGTTAAAGGTCAGTACGTGTTTCAACAACGTTGTCGGAACAGTTGTTGCCATCACACAAACAAATTACACACAGGCAAAATCTAAACTATGTACTTATTTACACATACGATTGTAAATCCCCGTACACAAACTGCTAATTGATGTTGTTCATGTACTTTTATGTTGCGATACGTGTCGATGTTCCTATTCTGATGGATCATAACCTTAGTAACAGTTATTTTTACTGGTTTATTTTTTAGTTTATTGACATTTTTATATTAATTAGTATTTATTAAAGCTTTGTCGTTATCTTACATTTCCACTTACAAAAGTTCTGACAACAGAGCGGTCTCCTCGAGCAGAATTAATGAAAAATAAATGGTTTGTCCGTTGGTGACGATGGCTAATGGAAACAGCTAATATATAACCGTAATTATTGCCGGCGACAATAAAAGCAACAACCACTGAAATTAAGGCCGGCTTTGTCAGTCAAGCTTATTTACATCGACGTGAAGTTGGCCACAGTTATGATCATCTGTACTAGTGATGCCAACTCTTTTGTAGTAAAACAAATGCATTTAAAAATAAAGCGCTCATAACTAATTTTTGATTTACTTGTAGTGAACACAATACCGAATAAATGCAGAATTTTCAAAATGCCGCTATTTTCACACAGAAACCCTTTTTCAGCTATTTGTTATTAACAGAAACATCTACGTATTCTTCAAACAGAATATCAGGAACACATTTTCTCTCATTTATTTTTAGATGCCTCTCATAGAGGTCAAAATCTGTATTAAGACAAATTCAACTTTTTATTGACAACACCGAATAACTCAGCTGATAAAACATGGTGTTTACATAAAATCATTAGGAAATGTAAAACAAAGTACGTAGAATTAATAAAAGTTAAGAAAAAAATAAAAGTTGTGGCTTTAAACTTGTATAACTAAAAAGTAAAAGGTTGTTTAAAGATCTTATTTTGATTTGTAGCAAATTTTTTAAAGTTTTTGTACATCTACTGAAATTTCTCACCTGGAAAAAAATTCATCATGTAGGTATTTTGGCCAGCAGAGCAGTATTTAAAAAAGGTTTATAAATATTTGTTTTATATTTGTAATAGAAGCACTTATATAATTTTACGTTTAAAAAAGTAGACAAATGAACAAATATAACTATATCTTTGCAATTTTGGAATAAAATTAGTATAGCGAAAAAAATGTAAAAACGTGAAACAACTGGTGACAACCTATATTTTCCGAGTTACAAATCTCCAAAGTTTGTAATATATATAGTCGTTGGTGCATATGGAATTAACGCAAAATCTCCGGAATCTTAACAGTTTGCATTTTTTCTGGTTTACACTTTTGCATTTTACGGCATAAAAAAAGTTGTTACTTTGGCCAGAAAGGATTTTTCTTGCATATGCTTCGCTTAATAAAGGTTTTAAAATTGTACGTACATACTTATAATTACTGTCCAACTTGGGTAAAACCTAAAAACTAGCTTTAATTATGGCATTTGGAAAATACATTGTTAGATGTTCCTTAAATAACTGGTCTATTTATTAAACAGACTAAATAAAGGTGGTAATAAGTCTAAATATTAGTTATTATAGTTTTTTGACCTTTTAATCTTGTTTAGTTAATTAATTCACTGGCTTTAGTGTTTTAATACAATTTTTTGTGGCTGTTGTATTATTTATACTCGATACTTTGCAACACAGAGGTGAAGTGAAATGTCGCGAATAAATAATAAAATTGTGTTACTCCGTAAAGTCGCTGTGATTGTTGAAAAAAGTAATGATTGACTATATTCGATCCCTTTTTTACATAATATTGTAGTTTTTGCTTTGATATACAGTGGTGGACATTACGTTTCTCTTTAGCTATGTGCGTTTTTCGAAACCCAATAAGCCTTTATATTTATTACTGTAACCGGTTCCATGTTCCAATGTGTTACGTGCTGTTCAAAAAACACATGATATGCTGCTTCAGTTTTATTCGGGGCAATGCGTATGGTTTCGTTTAAAATACAAAAAAATCCCAAAGATTACTGGAAACCTATTTCCGTCGAACTAAACTGGACTAAAAATTCATTTAATTCAATTATTAGTATTTGGTAGAAAAGCCCTTATTTTGAATAACGGCTGCTCATCTGGCATAATGTTGACAAGAGCCATGCTATGTTCTTTTGATATTGCGCACAATGCATTTTGGCATGTACGCAAGTATATTTCGGGTTGTGCTTGATGTGTGGAGGATGCCATATATAATATTTTCTATCTGATGCAAACCAGCAAGACATCGAATAATAACTCCAGAGGACAAGAAACCATTGGCTCTTCTAAATGCTCGCTTGCAAATGAAATTCGAGACTATTTCTTACGTTGCACAATGCACCCACGAAATTTTTTTTTATTAATTGTTTGTGAAGAGATGCCATTACCAAATTTAAATGGTTCTTTAAAAGGGCATGAAAAAATAGAAATTCTCCCCGCAAGTTGTTTTTCAAGGTATACCCTGTGCAACATTTCTCTGCGTCCTATTGGTTCGGAAATGATCTAATGTGTTGTACACTATCTTCCAGGAACAGTTCGAAACTTATGCAATCTCATCAACTTTCTCTTAAGCTCATTTGCTGAATAACTCTGTGCACCATTAACTTTTAGCCATGGCTAAACATTATATTGTGTTTATTTATTTAAACCTTTAAAATAAAGCATTTGTAAGGCGACCAATTTAAAATTATAAACACGAGAAATAATGAAAAATATTAAATTTGTAAAATGTGTTAAATAAGTGTCCACCACAGAATACTTGTTAATTGTAATTATTTAAACATAAATATAAAAACGAAATAAAGAATTGATTACGCCATAGACTATACAAGGCTAAACACTACTTAATTTTATAACTGAACAATATATACTCTTTTAAATGTAACATATATGAAGTGTGCTAACTTAATGTACACCACTGTAAATGTATGTATAGGCATGTATATGTAATTGTATTTATAATACCAATACGTTTATTTATTTGTTTTAAGCTTACATTATGTCTTCATCTCATTCGAATGAGCAAAACATTGATACTTTTGCAGCACTTAAACAAATAGTTCATTCCAAAACAATTTCTACTCGTGGTAGTAGTGATACCGAGAACATGGATAAAGGGTCACCAGATCAGGATATATATATAAATCCGGCCGATGGATTACCAAGTCAACATCCAACATTGAATGATGGAGAAATTTCCAGTTTTTCCGAACCTGAAATTGATCCAGATTCATTTGATGACTTACCTACATCAGTAATCGTAACTAATATACACTCAGAGGTGTTCTCTAGCCCTCAGTTGAAACAAGAAATGGAGGACTTATTTCGTATGTTTAGTGAAAACGCAACATTTCAGTGGTTGCGCAGTTTTAGACGCTTAAGAGTTAACTATGATAATGCGATTGCTGCAGCGAATGCTCGTATAAAATTACATCAATATGAATTCAATAAGAAAACTGTAATAACTTGCTACTTTGCACAACCAGTTACACCTGTATCTAACAAAAATCTCCAGCCACCAGCTCCGGTTAAACAATTCCTAATTTCTCCACCAGCTTCTCCACCAGCGGGCTGGGAACCCAGAGAAGAAAACGAACCATTAGTTAATCATGATCTATTAGCGGCTTTGGCTAGTCTAGCACCAGGCGAATCTCATGAGCTGCATCCACAAAGTGAAGATCAGCCAGCAATCATTGTGCACACGGCAAAATTGCCAGAACCTACTACCGGTTTAAAGTTACCAATAGTTCCAACCAAATGTCCGGAGAGAGCATAAAGGAAAAAATAAAAAAATGATCACCTATGATCAAGTCTGTGTAAGACTTTACATGTAGGCTCTTGTTTGTTTTAAAACTTAAGCTATATTTAATCAAAAAGTGAAAACTAATGTTTAATTGTTATGTGTTTGAATTAAAGTTAAGTTTTTGTAGTTTTTAGGTAAAATACAAGTTAAAGCACTAGCTTTTTACGGAAATTATTTATTATTTTAATGCAACTGTCTTCAACGCACATTATCAATATGATTGCTAACGACAAAGTTTAATTCAACACACTTTCTCACCTAATATACAATTGGTTCAATGTTGAAAAAATTACTAAATGTATTTTGTCCACAAAATGTTTATGTCGTTGATCAAACTGTCGCCATAAATTCATATTTTTTAGTCTTGAAAATTTACGAAATTTATTTATATTATTCATCACAATTATTTATATTTTTATTTATTTATTTCAATAATATTAAGACTGGGAGGCCAAATCAATAATCCACATGATTGTAATCTTTCATTAAAGTATTTCTTATTCCAAATTTGTTTTATGAATTAAAAATTTGTTAAATTCAACTTATCACATTGTGCGTTCTAGGATAAGTTTACTTATTACAAATTGTCCAGAATTGAGCTAGTGCACTAGCTCAACACTATAGTGTTCAGAATCGAAAAATGTTATCATTATTACGAAATCTTTTGTTGCTCTAATATTATATCTAATGGAATTAGGAAATTAAACAGGAAACTATATATGTACGTATTTATTTATTTTAAGATCGGCTTGGAATGTACGCGTAGTTTAATAAGTTCATAATTTGCGATTTTATCCAGATACTGCTTTCCCAAACTCAGCCACTTGCTTTAGTAATAAGAACTTAAAAATATGTGAATGAACCAAAAATGATCTAAATTTTACTCATCCCAATACTATTGTATCACAAAATTACCTGTATATAGTTGTGTAAGTTAAAATGAAAATGTATGTAACGAAAAATGTTTAATGAATTTAAATAAATATAAACAAAAGAAACCAATATGTGAATGTAATTAAAGTAATTATCATGTTTTCTTATTCCACATACAAAAGCTAGATGCGTAAGTAATGGGAGATTCACAACTTTCAACGTACGCACTCGCACAGTTTTTATTTTATTATTTTCTAATTAATGATTTAATGCAATTTATTGACTTTAGTCTTAATATACATAATTACATTTTATTAAAAAACAAATAAAGTAAAACAAAGTATTTAACATTTGGAATGTTTGTGAACACATAAGCATTGCTGGTAGATGTTCTTCATCATTGTGTACAAATTTTGCTTTTATCCATAGTGTACGGCGTGAATTAAGAGCAGTAAGTATATGTACATTTTTAATAAACTTTACTTAGTTAATAGTTGAAACTTATTTTTGCATGTGTTTTAATGGTACCATCTGATCGGGATCTTCAGGATATACGCTACTATGCCGTCTTTGCTTTCTGCCAGCACACTGACTAAACCAAGTATCGCCTTTGCCAAAGTTTTCGCCATCTTCGATGGACTCGGGCATTGGCTGATTCATTGTTTCGGGCAAGAACATTACCCAAAATCCTGACAGCAAGGCAATAAGACCAAATACTACGGCAGGAATTTTAGGATCGAACGAGTCCAAAAGTGTTATGAGTGGTGTTAATGCGCCAGACAGACGAGCGCACATTGATCCCAAACCCATTGCTGAGTTACGCACAACTGTGGGGAACAATTCGGCTGAGTAGTTATAAATTACAGCAAACGAACCGGCGATAAATAATTTGCCCATCATCACAATACCAGTTGAAATTGTGGAACCTTGTTGCATAAAGGCAGCTACCATGCAACATATACCACCGGCCAACATTAGCACACTGGTAATGGGTCTTCTTCCCAAACGATCTAAAACAAAAACGATAATCAAATAGCTGGGGAACTCAACCAAACCCATAATAAACAGTATTAAATAGGGATTGCCGTAAAGTTTCCCTGCACTCAAGGACAGACCGTAGTACACTAAGGAATTTGCAAACCAGCAAAGGCAAACATTTAATGTTTTCATTCGTAAATTTGGAGTTTTGAAAAGATCATCTAAACCTGCACTCGCCTTTTCCTCGATAACTTGTTGGCTCTTTGCCTTTTGTAGGAAATATTGTTTGTCGATTGGAATGCCAGATTTATTTATTCTTAAGCCTTTTTCCACAATATCTATGGCTTCACCAGCACGGTCTTGCATCCACAGCCAACGAGGTGATTCATCTAATAGCCACCAATGGCCCAGGAATAAAGCGCCATGCAGTCCATAAACAACCTGCAAAAATTGACGATCTTTTATTAAGGCACCCCATCCAGCTACCAACATAATTCCACCGGCAAATACAGCCTAAATATATAAAAAAAAAACAAATGACACATACATACATATGTATATATGTACGTGTATGTTTATATTAAAGATATTTTCTATTGCTCTTGAATGGAAAAATAACTTGGACAACCTGAAAAGCTATACCGCATGCAGTGCGTTTGCTTGGTCCTACAAGTTCCATGGTAAGTACGAAACCACAGATGTAGGCACCAGCCGAACCAAAGATGCCCAACAGATACCGCGCCAGCATAAACGAAAAATATTCCGGTATAAAAGCTACTGCCACGCCTATAATGAGTTGTAATAAAGCCGACCAACAGAATACAGTTTTTCGTCCCACCTTATCCGCCAAACCACCAAGCGCTACTGCGCCTGTAAAAACTCCCAACATAAACACTGTCTGAACTATGCTGCCCATCCATCGTCTATCACATACAAAATTCCAATCAATCGTACGTGAAGTTTCGTAATAGGTTCTATCGTAAACGAACGATTTACAAGCCACTGTGTTATTGTTGTCATCGAACATATGGCAAGAATCTAAATCACCGTTTTCTTTTTTGGGTATAGCACGTAAAATATCCGAAGAGTTCCATGGAGCATATGAGAAACTTGTGTTGTCAACACCTTCAATAAAGCAACGATGTTCGGGCACCGCTTGTACAGTTACCAAAGACAACATATGCAAACCAGCTGTTAGGGCAGACAACACTTGCAGAAAGAATTGGAACGCTTGGTAGCGCCCGAATTCCCCTAAAAGAGAAAACAAAATACATGTACATTAAAAGTGCTCTATGCAAATGTGCAAAACGTTTAAATTAAGGGTGGTGTAACCAACACGCACGATGTTAATTGTAAATAAAACAAAAAGTTATCAGAGAGTTATCTTATTATTTTTTATTATGATAGAAGGATGTAGGACAATTATGTGTGAAACAAAATATCGGGCACGGCTTCGGTGGTATACCTCTATCCGATGGTCGATATTGTCAATGACTCTGAGACATAATTGAGGTTCAATGTCGTTAATGTGCCGAAATTTATTATCCTTTAGCTCTTGAATTGTTCTTTTAAATATCCCCAAAGAAAGAAGTTCAACGGTGTCAAAGCACGTGATCGTGGCGGCCAATTATCATTACCACGGTGCGCCGCGGCGTGAGATGACACGCCCATTGAATTTCTCGCCCAAAAGAGCCATTGTTTCGTTGGCTGTGTGGCAAATGGCATCATCGTGTTGGAACCACATATCGTCCAGGTCCTTATTCTCAATTTCTGTCTACAAGAAGTCCGTTATCATCTTGCGAGTGTGAGACATTTAACATCGTACATTATGGTTGGAGCACCCTATATTTTGCGAATCTAAGGTAGTATATGCAAATTAGTTTAACTCCTAACTTCAAAAAATTCACATCTTTTGTTGTTTTTTACAAACGACTTAAAACTTAAAAGTATAAAAAACGCAAAAATAAAATTTTGAAAATATTTGGAAGTCCGTTTTGCAATAATTATATTAGTTTAAACAAAGGGAAATCTCTCAAATTTGGAACGCTATACAAGAAGAAAGACTGGGATTAAAACGAGCAACAAATATGCAAAGCAATATACGTTAATTTTTTTAATAAAACTCAAACAAATAAAAATTAACGCACCCAATGGTAGTCCGCGTAACAAGTATTACGTAGGTGCATTTCTTAATCTTGTATCACTTTTCTTTGATTAAGATTTTTTTGGTTGAAATTTGAAGAATAATAATTACTTGCGATACCGATACTTAACCAAAAATATCGGCGATACCGATAAGCGTGCTCAATATATATGACCGACCTCTATACTTTTTCGTGAGGAAGATTTTTTTATTTGGGTTGCTCCCACACAAATTTAGGTATACCTTTTTATTTACAATATAGCTTATAAAGAAAATTTACAAAATATACGACGCCGGGTATGCGCACGTATTTCCAAAACAATATTATTTATTTAATGAATATACTTTAGAAATAAATTTATAAAACGCATAAGAAAAAAAGCGCAGTGTGACTAGACCATATACGAGTATAGAAAATATTTTCTTTTCCTTTGTTCACCAACGTGCGTGATGGTTTAAAAACCGGGTTTGGCCGAACGTGACGGTTTAAAAATACTTCAATAACCCTTTTAGTTATTTTAGTGCGCATTCGAGCAATTGAGTAGTTTTGTGTCACCTAACTATTATTATTTCGAGTTCGGAGTTCTGAAAATCAAAGAACATAAATGTGAAAATAAGGCCAAGTTCCTATCCAAAAATTACGGCCGTTAAAAGTACCTGAGATCAAAATGAGGAACAAGTTCTTGTTATGTACAATACCCTCTATTTATGGGCAACCTGCTAGCTTGGAAACACTTTTACCATACTAGAATGTTAAAAAATATTTACAGACAGTTGGGTTATACCAAATTCCAGCTCACTATCTAGTGGCCCATAATATTGAACTTAAAAAAAAGTTCGCTAACATTTGTTCTAAAAGTTTTTTTTTTTTTTACTGTGGTTATCAATTTGATTATAAAATCGATAACAGGTAGACTCACGGGCGAACTCCCGCCTTCTTTGCATATGTCTAAATCCATATTAAAAATTCCCGGATATGGCGAAAAAATATTTTTATATGCATCGTAATTTAACATGCAATCAGTTTAAAACTGCCATCAGCTGTGCTGATTATAAACATATTTTTAAAACTCTCCTGAACATCTGAGATTTTTTGAGTTGGAATGTTTAAGACTTGGTGTCCGATATGTACTTATGTATTAGTCTAAATTTCCATTAATGAAATTAGAGTCATGCAACTTTTGGTTGTTGATAAGACGTGTAGAAAAGCAAAGGTCACCTTTTGCCGGCAAACAAAACTTTTATGGCACTAATTTCATGCAAAATTTTATTATATAAATTAATTCTAACTTAATAAATTTTACTTCCTTAAACATCCCAATAAACGATTTAGCTTCAAATGAAGAACAAAACATTTTGCATTAAATTCATACATTTAAGTTTCCAGAGTTGAAATGTCGTTTTATTCCACTTCTTCAATAGCATGCTCTAACAAAAAGAAACCTTGAATTCAAGTGAAACATTACAGTACGTAGTTCAACTCCAGCCTTGAATTACAGTTCAATCAATACTTGAATTGCAATTAAACTCAATTTGCAGCACATCTGACTAAGCTTTTGATTTTACCATTGCACTCACGGTTTATATTGTTACTTCACTTTTTATGAATGCATACAGTTGCGAACATGAAAATATCAGTATCTCTGGTATTCCTTTTTGAAACGATATACGTTTCGATAAAAATTCATATAAGAATTTTGTTTACTTAAATAATCTGGCAAGCCTATTACTGTTTATGAAAGACTAATCCGTGGCAACATCGAAAGTAACGGATAATTTGATTTGGGAGGACATTGAAATAGCAGCGTGAAGGATACAGATTTATTTTTCAAACGAAAATTTATTTTAAAGTGAAAAAATTTAAAAGCTTCGAGAACGAAGAGAACGAAGAATGGCATTGAAGATGGCACATAGCCGAAACTGGGTTGTCTCCAAACCAAACTTGACAAGGGATGACGGAAATTCGTTCCAAAAATTTGCAATTTTTAACTCGTTCGTCCACAACAAACCGGTTTCGGCTATGTGCCATCTTCAGTGTCATTTTCGTTCTGAGACAAGGGATGACGGAAATTCGTTCCAAATATCTACATCAAACACCCTGTCGGAATATTAAATCAAGAATCAAAAATTGTCTTATTTGGAAGTTCTGGCTGAAGACAGTATGTTAGACGTCCATGGTGAGAGACATAAAAAGCCATGAACATTGCGATACAATATAACAGTAAACTACTTTAAGAAATTAGTTAAAAAGCCTGGAAGGCAATACCAGCAGAACGGTGTCAACATTTAGTCGACTCAATGCTCATCACTGTGTACCTGTAATAAAAAAACGTGGGCTTGTAACAAAGTATTAAGCTGTAGTTTGAAATATGTAGTATTATAAAAGTCTAATTATTGATTGTTAAAAACTGTCTAATTATTGAAATTCTTTTCTGAATATCTAAGAAGAAATAGGCCATAATCATATCCACTGTTATTTTTATGTTATCTACAAATTGTGCCTTTTGTTTATAATTGTTTTTAATGGACGGGAAACGAATTTATATTTTTGTCATTGTTTTAAGCTGCAATTTTAAGATAAAAATGGTACTGCTATTTTGAATTTCGCAACTGTATGCATTTATGTATTTCAATTTATTTACTTACTTGGTTTTCACACAATTTTATGCTTTTATTATTTGGCACACAAAAGAAAAGAAGGTTTAAACTATATGGTTTTAATTAAAAATATTTTCAAACATAAAAATAACCTTAAAAAGGTTTGAATTTATGTTTACGTCTATATAAATAAAAGGGTACTCACAATGGGGTTTGCAAACAGTGCAAACGATGCGAATATGTGCCAGAATGCATCGTTTGTCTCAACACAACCACAAGCTTGAAATTTGCTTCAATTGCACTGAATAAACCTGCAGCAAGTACGACTGTGCATATTTTTGACATATCAGCCGCCATATTAAAATTTGTAAAAAAAAATTTTGTCAGCGAAGAGTATAGAAGAAACGTAATGTCAACAATTTTTGCACAATTAGTATGATTTTCTGCCACAAAGCGGGAGTGTCTTTTTTAAGCGTTTAGCAAATTTATTTCAACAGCTGATTGTTCGGAAAATAAAGGAAATGAACAACAAACCTCAACTTCTTGATTCTCTAGTAAATAATCCAATATATATTTTTTTTAATTTCTTCATCAGTCCATCACTTATTGTTTGGCTTTTGTTTTATTATTTTAATTTTCTTTTTGATTTCTTCATCACTCATTTTTTAATTTATTATTTATTTGGTTACATTGTATAAAGTAACTTTGTCGCATGCAATAAGTTAAGCCGCAGCCAGTATAAGGACTCTAACGCCGCAAAGAAAGTATTTGGTGTGTGCATAAACTTTCTCAAAACTTTTAACAATTAATGGAGTTTTGTTTGATATTTTAATTCTTACTATTTTAGCAAACATTTTTAGCTTCAATTTTAATTCTTCACAGGCAGTTGTTGAGACGGTCCTACCGCCGTGAAACTTTGTAAGCGCTGGTGTCTAGTTGCTTTGATTTTAAAAATAAAATACACAGCTGTTTTAGCATTGCAAATTACCAATCTGCAATGATTTTTGCCATAGCATATTTGCTCAAGTGTAGCAAATCTTAGTTCATACATTTTGTTGTTATGTCTGGCAAAATGTAGCATATTTGCTAGACTTGCTACATTTGCAAGGTTTGCAAGGGTAGTTTGCAACCAAGAGTGAGTTCCCCTAATGTTTCTAAAAATAATATAGAGTCCTTGAGTTTGCATCACAGAGGAGACCAGAGGCGTAAACTTTGATCACCATCTTAATTTGCACACAGCCCATCGCGAATACCCCTACAGTTGTAAGTTCTTAAGTGTTTGTTCGGAAGTCACTCAAGTTCGGGTTAAACAAGCGGTCTTAAAAATAATAAAAATATTTCATCGTTAAACTTTTGTATGCATATGTATCCATCTGCATACACTCACACATATACATGTTGTATGTACTACATATTTACACATACATACATACAAACATACATAAATGATAAGAACACAATTTATTTAAAAATCAGAAAAACTGTGGATTTCGAAAGATTCTCATTCATAACACGCTACTTACTCTCTTAACAAAGAACCATTTCACACAAATACATATGCACATTGATATATATTACGAGTATATTAAATATTTATTTTATTTATGAATTCAATTTTGTATCTAGTTGCTAAAGCAAGTACAGCATTCACTTCATATTTTATTATATTATAAATGATTAAAAAAATTCGCATAGAAAAACATAATATGGCCATGATTTTGTTTTAATGCTTAATTAACAATTAGTTTACACTAGTGTTATACTACACTAGTGTAGATAATTATCGATCTAGAATACAAAGCACAACATTTTTGGATCTTCATCTGTCTGACACCTAGCGCGCAAAAGCTATTGAATGAAGTTTGATCTAATTTTGTGGGTGTGTGTGTACCTGTAAGTAAGTACTTGTGGATACTTTTTCGGAGAGACGATCTCACATTTCGGATGGAAAATATAGATGCTTGGCAATTACAAATAATATATTTTTTGTATTTTATCAGAGTATATTTAAATATTAGGCCGATTTCTAAAGATTGTTCTTTGAAATTTCGTTCAAAACCGCGAATTTCGCCAAAAATAACAAACACTTTTTAAACAAATTAAAAGTCTAAATTTTAACAAAAATATTTGTTAAGTAAAATGTAAAGTTTATCGAAAAATTAAAATTTCACAAATAGTCGTACACACAACAAATCGTATAATTTTCGCCAAAAAGTTTTTAAAATAAACTTCATTAAAAACTTCGAAAATGTACAAATGGTTCGAAAATATTAAAAAATTTGTCATTTACCAAATAATTGGAAAATTAAAAAAATTGAAAACGGCAAAAAATCGTATCGCGTGCATATTTCTGTATGACAGGCGAGCGGCTTGTGAAGAAAATTTGTTTAGAAATCAATAACAAAAAGTGAGAGTTTTTCATATAAATTTTCTGAACGATTTGCTCGGTTGTCATACCTAAACAGATCAATAATTTATAAAGAACAAATCTAAAACCAAAAATTGGAAATATAAAAAAATTATCAAAAAAAATAATTGACAATAAATTGAAAATAATTCAAAGAAAAGCAGAAATTTTAAAACAACAAAAAATCAGAACCAAACCGCCAAACATAGAAATATTGAAAATAGCCAAAATTTAAAAAATTTATAAAACCGACAAAAGAGCCAATGTGAAATTAAGTGGATGAAATCGAAAGACAAATAAACAAATTTATAAAAAGTGGTATTAGTGAGAAACAAGATAGTTCTTTTCCTATGAGAAATCAAATAAACCTTAACTTTCGACATCGTGGGCCAGTTATGGCTGCATATGGGACGACCCCTACGAGATTCACCAGCTCGTTAAAGATACTTAGAGTAGATTTAAAGTTAATTAAAAGAGTTTTTAATTAAACCCATCTCTTACGGATTTAAGTGTATATACAAATCTCTAATAAGTCAGCTCTTTAGTTCAATTCTTTCCTGAGATTTTTGCGATTTCAAAACGAAGCGTTTTCAGAACATGCCCGATTATCTGTTTATAACACATTTATACTTATATTCATATAATTTTATTCTTGATCAGAGTCGTGTATTAATATTTTAATAACATTAATTAACACTTTATTCGTTAAAATTGATTTTTAACGTCTATTTTATGTGAAAATATCTAAATTTGTATCATATTGTGTACAAATTTTTCACACATATGAAATCAATAATAATACAATTGTGTCTTTCATCTAGCTTTGTTGAAGGTCTAACTTCGAAAATGGCTTTATGGAAAGTTTCATAAAGCATCGTACTTTTTCAGGTCCCTTTTAACGGGGTGCCAATTGGGCAACTTTTGTTTCTGCTTTTGCAAATATAGACCTTAGTTAATCGTACAGTGAAAAATATTTAATCGAATTCTACAGAATACTATAAATGTTTTAGCTTCAGAAATTGTTTTTGTTAATACCAGGTTGCTATTTATTGGATTATATACTAATTTTTTTTAAGGGAGTATTTTTTATTGGTAAATCTCGCTGAAATATCAAAATCTGACATTATGCGACCTTACTACGTAGAGAATCGTTGAAAATTCGACATCTCGGATGTCACCTTGCGAATCCTTGGCGAACATATTGTTTTCCATACATGGTGACATACAAGAAGAGAATGTGACGGCCTAAATAGTCCCATAGACACTCGTTCGCATTTATATCCAGTGACTGACTTATTAGATAAATTTTTCTGGTACTATCCGTTACGTTATTTTGGTGGCGTTACATTGTAGTCTCGATAAATATTAAATTTCCGACGCCGACGGCAGACATACATCCCCATGATATTGCAAACCCAACATCATGTTATACTCTACCTGAAATGTGCGTAGGATTAAGCTCTGTATTTTGTTGTCCGACTTTTTCGGGCCCATCGGATCTACGATTATTAAATTTACTTTCGCTGAAAATTAGCGTGTTTCCCATAACCCTCAATCTTTTTTGCGAATTTTATGCGCTTTTGTCGGTTTTTTCTATAAACGGGGGTTTTTATACATTACGACCATGGTATCCAGCATTTTATAACACACGGCGAATAGTTTGAGCGCGGCATGTCTTTTCTTACCCTAAAGGAACTTCTATCTGTATCTTTGGAGCATTTAGTCTTAATTATTTTGTGCGCGATACTGCCCTCTTAACTACAATTCCGCTATTGCTTCTTTGCTTTGTACTACTTTACATCAAGTTCTTTCAGGTCTGCCGAAAGTTCCTTACCTCGCTTTACAAAAATAAATACTTCAAAATTTCCATAAAATTTTTAAGTTTTTTTTCTTTAATTAAATGAATAATTTTTTATTTATTATTTTCTGTTTGTAAAATTAATTATTTTTTTATTGAACTCAATTTGAAATCAAAAAATAATTATTGAATGCTCCTCCAATCACTGCTCGTTGGATACGCGTTTCTTAAATCATGACACGCATACTCGTATATACTATTTCTGTGTGTGCATAAGAACATGCATACACACATACATATACATGTTGAACTACATTCAATTGTTTTGAAATGACCCTACATTCCTTATAAACACATCTGAATATACATATTTATTTATGTTAAATTTATTTGAATAATTAGTTTTGTTTTTTATGCAAATTGAATTCAATTGAAAGGTTTGTATTCAATTCAATTGATCTACATACAGCTTAAACTTAATTGAAAATAAATAACAGCGATCACAGCAGATTCGAGTACATCTCGTTGCACAAAATGTCGCACAACAATAATAAAGAAAAACTTTTCAATTAAATCAAACTGTAGCTGAAGCGCCACTCAAAATTGTTTTGATCATTACTTTTTCTATTAATTTCATGATGAAGGACTTTTTCTAATAATACAGAAAGTAGTAAATATACTTATGTTACACAATTGCACAGAAAATTATTATTAATATTGAGTGATAACAACTGCTGTTACACTTTTTTGTCAACCCCTCTGCATTGCTACCATATGGTTTTGTATATGTGTGTATATGTGTATATAACATACTTTAAAGTGCCGTTAAATATCTGTGAATGGATGTGTGTATGTAATTAATTAAGTAAAAACTGTATTAACAATTAAAGCAATAACAGCAATGCCCGCATTTGGTAAAAATTTCAACAAATTCAAGTAAAAAAAAAATTTAATTGAACAAGCCAAGTCGGCTACATAAAGCATATACATATATACGTTCGTCTGCATCGAACCTTATACACCCTTCGCCTTACGAAACCACTCTGTAGGAAAGGTTGATAGTAAAACTGTACTGATTCACTATTGACTTTGTCACCAGTACTACTGTGAAACTTTACCCCAGAGAATGATTTCTGTTATAGACATTATTTACCATGTGCTTGTCATTGAGTTCTTTTAGGATCATTTGGAGACATTTTTAATCAATTTAGTCTTCACTTTGGCAAGTTTTTACTGGATTTCTCCACATGTAATATTGGCAGGTGCATCCTTGTCTCCATTTCTATTTTTGTACAAGCTCTATTACTTTTTAACTTGTCTTTTATAATTTGTTTTGCTCATAGTATATATTTATCAAATTATTTTCTAATATTCACCTTTCTAATTCAGTTTTGTCACGTTTTTTGAAGAAAAACTTGAATTTTGCCTGTACAAAAAAAATTATCAATCCATCAAAGGCCAAAGTGTAAACACTTCGTTCACAAAGTCACCAAAAATAGTGAACAAATTCGTGACTTCCAGCCACTTTACACCAGTTTGCCTTCAGGACAATATCCAATAGATGGGACCCACATACATACATGTACATATGTATGTGTGTGTAGATACATAAGAATACTGCCAGAGAACATTTATTGCAGAGGTCTCTGATGTCAGAAATAATCAAAATTTGTCTTGGACATTGAACTGAGTGATCAGTCCATTTTTTGTTTACCATTTCAGCACATTTTCTGAAATATCAAGCGTTTAATATTATACTCATCTGTACTTTGTAGGAAAGAATTTAAATTTTTTTTAAGTTTTATCGAGAGCGGGCTTCTAACCAAAAATGCTTTAAACATCTCTATAGTCGGAGGAGTTATCGTTCAGTAGTACTGACAATTCCTTCAGAATTTCTGAAAAATATTCCATCAGAATTCGTAAACACTTCTGCTTAATTCTTAAAGTCATAAAATATTTATTATTATTATTTATCTGTTGCCACGCACAAAATTAATAAAATTACTAACGAAATTGAGAGAAAATGAATGTCTCATACTACAACTTTATTACATCTTGCTAAACAAATGTTTGTTTGTAGATAGATAACAAATTGTGTCAAATAAATTAAAAAAATATTAACATGGGAAGCTTAATTGATATTTTTGGGTCTACCTGAGAAGAATTAAGTGATGACCACGTTTTGAAATGTGATAATGCTGACGAATATGTCTAGAAATAATATTTGATATTGATTTGATACATACCTACACACCCTGCCCTAACTGCAAAAATAATGTAACTGTCATATATTTCGAAATTGACTTCTTCGTCTACAGTCTGGTAAAATAATTAAATGAAAATAATTATAATTATATATGTAAATACAACCCTTTCTATTTTAACGTAAACTTTATCTAACTTTTCGTGTGACCGCACTAATTACGTAACTGACATATAAAAATGTGAGAGTCGCGAAATTTCTAAATGTTTTTCGGAAGTTTCGAATGAAAGATCAGAACGTTCTAATTACGAATCAATCACGCTAAAATTCTACCCACGCCCTCTCATCCATGTGGATTTTTTAGATTCACCTCCATGCGAGATAGTGTGATTAGAGTGAAAAATGATTAACGATCAAACGTAATCACGCATGATTCACGCAAATCACGTGAACGGTGCCTATCTCTAATTTCATATTCTTGCATGTTCTTTGTTCGTTATAAAATCGTAGTCAAAGCAAAGACGTATAAATTGGAGTTTGAGCCCAGTGACATTAAATATTTGGATTGGTCAATAATTCGTATTTCTAATTTTATATTAAATGCATAAAGCTGCATAAAATTAAAAAAAATGTGGAGGATAAAACTAACGTCACTGGCAAAATCTATTTGTTTGCGGAGAATTAACGTAAAGCTTATTAACTTATTATGCACAAGGACATACAACATGTACACAATCAAACTCAGACCACCGCTTTGCCAAGAGTTTGTGAAATTTTCTCTCATAATTTGAACTTCATTCAAACATGATCGAACTGACGTTTTTCTATAGATACATTATGAATCTTTGCACTAATAAGACTTTGGACTGGAGCAACGGAAAGTTGATTCTTATGTTATTTGGGGTGCTGAATTCAAATCCTCATTCGGTTACTTAAAATTCTAGCTTTCGAGTTATAGCATTATGTAAAAGAGGTAGCACTTGCACGACAAGTATTTGCACAACTGGAGTACAGTTTGTCCCATTATATTCAATAAATAATCCGAAATTCGACAACAATATTTTCTTAAAGCCGTGCCAATATTGTTTTCTAAGCCATTCTTGATTTGATATTTCGACAGGGTGTTTTGATGTAGATTTTTCGAACGAATTTCCGTCATCCCTTCTGAAGTTTGGTTTGAAGACAACCCGGTTTCGGCTATTTTTCCTTCTTACCTCTTATACAACTTGTTTCCTCAATTAGTCATTCAGTTTTTCTTGTATTTTCCTCCTTGCTGATTAATACTGTATTATTGCCCTTATCAGCTTTCGTTGTGATCACGTTGTTTTGAAATCCGTTTAATTGTTTCAGAAATATCGTGGAACTTGTGACAAAAAAAATCGTTATAAAAATTTTTGTTTTAAAAGAAATTTATAAAAAAAAACAACAAGAGTTCAGATCTTTTTCAAGTAATGCTTAGGTAAGTATATTCCAAAATCGAGACACAACTTTTGATTTCATTCACAATTAAGTGTTGCATATTTTGTATGCATATGGGACCTTTATTCAATATTGGATGCCTTAATTTAATTTTGAATAAACTCATAAGTTGTGCATCGATTTTAATAAAATATGGCTCGTTGTGTTTAAAACTTATAAAGCTGTATGACTACAGGAAAGAAGTGAGATGCTCGTTTTCTATTTTGCATGATTTTTTAGAAATCAAAAACAGTTTTCCGTTGCTCCAGTCCGTGTACACCGGACCGTGTACACTCATGTAATCGACGTAGTATGTGTTGACTTATTTGTTATTAGCAATGGAAAATTGTAAATTGAAAGGATTGAAAATTATAGGTTTATCCTTTTATCTGTATTTTCGTTCTAATTTTGACCCGTATTTTGCATGATCGATTACTCGATTCGTCCCTGTTGTATACATGGAACATGTCTGTAATAAGAAGCAAAAGCTTCTCTATTGGGTTTTATCGAGTTCAATTGTTTTCTCAAGTTTGTTAAAAGTAATGAATGTTTCTTAGTAAGGCCATCTTAAATGTTTAATTCACACATACATACATATGTACTTGTACATACACAATACATGTGTATAATTTACAAAATGCGGTTTTCTTTACATTGGCATGTTCAGTGATGTGTAATCAAAACCAAACAGTGGAGTAATAAAAACTAAAACACAATTCCTTAACATTGAAAAATTTCATCAAACAACATGATGTAAAACTTTTGTTATGATTGTTGCAAGTTTATTTGCTATTAGTAACTATCAGTGTTGCCAGGTCCTCGAGAAAATTAAGGCTAACAAAGATTTAAAATAGGGCTAATGGAGGCTAAACTGCTTTAAAAAAAGGCTGAATTATTTTAATTCCTCATATTATTAATTGTATTATTACTACATAGCTAATGAAATAAAAAGAAGTGTTTAAAAATTAAATATATACGTTTCAAATGTATAATATTAGCATTAGAAAATATGAAAACGCATATGAAAATATGGACATGATTATGGTGATTATAATACAGGCATCTGAATACATTATTTTACGTGCCTTTTCATAATGTCCTCCTCACTAGAAGTATCGGAACTTCCATTCACATAGACTTACATATATTATTTTAAAACTATGGCAACTTTTTTCTGACCTCCTAAGAAGCATTAAATGCACAGCAAAGAATTACGAATTTTTAAGCAAACACCACCGTATTAGTTCGATTTTTTTGTTTTGTTTTAATAATTTTCAAGGTACTAAAAAGTCTTGCAATCTTAACACTACTGAAGGGTAAAACTAACAAACTAACAACTAACTAACTTAAACTGCCGTACTTCCATTTAAATTTCAACTGTTGAATTAGTGTTTCTCGAGTTACATACTCGTATATGCAGAAAGCTTTCGCCGTTGCTTTTAAATTTTACATTTCCAATATGACAAAAATATTTGGTTTAACTCTTTTAAGATAATTTTCAACCGTAAAAAAATTTATTTTTCGCAAAGTTTCCATATCGGATGGCAGTCTTTGTCGCAGCTGTTCAATTAACTTAATTAAAAAACTTTGGCAATTTTGACGTATAAATTTTTCCCTTGCGTCACATTTAAAACTGGTTCCAATTTTGCTTTTTAAACTTTTTCACATTTATAGGACAAAATTGCAATAAGTCCTAAAAATGGTTGAATTAGCGGCGAAAGCGGATAAATTTCTTCACAGTCGTGGACGACTTCAAAAAACAGGCTATTTAGTAAACCTGGTTTATGCTTGGAGTAGTTTCATTATGCTAGCGGCATTTTATCGGAAATTCGTTCCAAAAATCTACATCAAATCACCCTGTCGGAATACCAAGAATCATTATTTGATCAGCCTTTGGAATGAATATAAGAATTTGAATAAGTTTATCGGGAAATAAACTGGTTATCGGGAAATAAAATTCTTATTTTCCTGATGCTGGTAGAGAGGTAGAAGAGGTTTTTTTAACCCATTCAAGCTTGAAAATTTAAAAAAAAAGGTCAAGAAAATCCATAATTTGCATGAACAAATTAATTTAATTTGGAGAACCTTTAGCTTTTAATTAAGACGAATGAATATTAGAAAAGGTTAAGAAAGGTTTCGAAACTAGAACACAATTTTTGAGGCTAAAAAACAAAAAAGGGCTAAATTTATCCTTGACAAGGCTGAAATGACAACGCTGCGAACTATTAAAAAATCATATTTATTATAAGCTGCTGCTAAATACTTGACGTCTTGACTAGCCATAAATCTGTTCTGCCAACGTACAGACTGATGGCTCGCACAGGAATCTGGCTCGTGAAGACCGTCCCTGTCGATGGTCTGTTCGTAATCAAACAACGTTGTCCGAACAGTTGTGTGTGTGTTTGTTGTGTGTGTGTGTGCGTGTGTGTGTGTGTATGCTCAGAACATGAAAACAATCTGAATGAGAAACAAAAAATTATCCTCAAAGTGAACAGGAACTTCTACACCTATTCTCCACACAGAAGACCACGTACACATTTTCCCGTTATTTTGCCATCACTCTCTCCATGTGTGAACACATTAGTGGCTAGTCAAGGCAAAGTGTTTTTGGTATAATGTCTGTTGATTTGACATTTGCAAAATCACTACTTAAAATAACCGACTGCTGTAGGTCGAAAAAACAGCTTTAAACGCGCTGAAAAATTAATTTCACCAAACCATTTAGCAAAATCACAATTAAATATGTATGAATATTTAAAACAACCGTGACTTGTATGTGCGAACATATGTGCATATAGGGACATGTACGAGTATATGAGTACAAAATTTATTTCTTATTAAATTGAGGTAAAATCGAATTTTTAAGTTTTACAAAAAAGACACAAAAAAGCTCGAAAATAATAAATTAATAAACACATTTAAATTGTATACATATGCATGTACATATGTATGTATTTTGTAAATAGTGCATTGATTCCCGCATTAAGAATATGTATTAAGTTATCGTATCTTATTATTTTAATCTAAAAATTGTTTGTAGGCTTACTTTACAAAACGGAAATTTTTAGTACTAAATACATTTGAACAAAAACAACAATAAAATAGTAATAATACAACTGAAGATAAGATAACATTTAATAATATTTATTTACTCATTTATTATGAACTAATGTGTATGAAGAAGATGATAATAGATGATAAACAACCAAATTTTTTTATAGATGAAGCTTAATCTGCAAATGTGCGACTCCTTCGTTTGTTCGTTAAGAGCGGGAACATTTTTATAACGGTTATTGGGCTTTATGAGTGTGTGCGTTAGTAGGGTAATTTTAAGCATATGAGTATATTGTTTCTTACCCAGTTTTCCCATTAAATCCTCTAACACATAGTCCACAGCCATGTTTTATTTTATTTTATTATTTTCTTTGCTTCTTGCTGTTTCGTACTAGAGCCTTTTTGGTACCTGTATAAAAGTGTAAGGAATATTTTTTTGGGGTTTTTTTACTACATACATACATACATATATGCATTTGGAACATATGTATATATGTTTATGTGTCAATACATGTATGTGTGGTAGTAAATTGTTTATTAGTACATCGTTCTTTTCCTAATTCAATGAACTTCATTTTTTAATTAGGTTTTTTTTTTAGTGTTTTCATTTGAATTGTTGTTTGAGTTTAAAGTTTTTGACAAAATAAACCAGTTTTAATCGCAAAAAACAAATTAAGTGACTGGCGAATAAAAAATTTTAATTCTCAGTTTTATTTTAAAATACATATGCATGTTTTTTTTTCATTTAATTTGTTTAATGTATTTGTTAAATAAAAATAAATTTAAGACTTTAAAGCAAATTTGGGATTCTCACCAAATGCCAGCGAGCCGATAACGTATAAACTCTAACGCACTTATAAGTCGACTAAAAGCAATCGGCAGTCTGGGTTCTGCTAATGTTTTGGGGGATCTTGTTTATAAACAGCAAATAAAAAAAAAACAAAAAGTGAAATAATAAATGATAATATAAACAATTCATGTGTTTGTTTCTTTCTATTTGTATATAAGATGTTAACATTTTACTGTTAAAGAAAAGTTTAGTTGTGTCGTTATGTTTGAGTAAATAGAATAAAATATAATTAATACACATTAAATGTTTTAATTAATTAAATAAAAACGAAGTCGTAAATTGAAGCTTTTCATTACTTAAATCTTACTCGGAATTTATATACATAAATATTCAGATGAAATCGGAGTTGCTAGTCCTTGTTAAATAGTTTAAAATTAAGTTTAGATAAAAATGCTGCCAAGTATTGAAAATTTAAATTTTATGTGTTTACGAGCGTTAATAAAAAATATTTAAAAAAAAAAACTTTTACATATTTTTTACATTTAATTTAATCTCTTTTATTGTATTTCTTTAATAAAAATCTATTACAACAACAAAAAATAATTATTTTTAATTTAAGTTAAAATAAAATTTGTTAGTGCTATAAAATTTAAAACGTTTGAAATAGTTGCAGGCACAGGTACATACAGTGTCGGTCAAAACTTGTGGGACAATGCGCCACAACTTTTGTTCTAGAGGTAAGCTTTTAGAAGCTGTAAATACACTCTAAAATAAAAGTACATATAAAAGTATTATTACAATATAAGATATTTTATATCTTATCATTAACAAATTGACAAAAAGTTAAGTAAAGATAAATACAAACATTCATTAACATTTTGTTACACCACCATGATTCTTCAAAACTGCCGCACAACGTTCAGACATAGAACTAATAAGATTCACGATAGTTGTCTTGGGAATAGTCAACCATGTCTTATCTTTAGCTTGATATAATTCGTTTGGATCACGGTGCACTAATTCCGGGTTTATCCTTTTATTCACAGTTTTCCACAGATTATCTATGGGGTTCAGATCGGGTGACTAAGCGGGCTATTATATGACATTAACTCCTTCCAGTTCTAGAAAACCTTTTACTAATTTGGAAGTGTGATTGGGGTCAGTGTCGTGTTGGAATATTCAATACTTGGGTATTTTGTCGAGGGCATGAGGACACTGTCGATCTTGTATAGTCGTCTAAGCTTTCACTTGTAAAGCAAACCCACACCATAACATATCCTCATCCATGTTTAACAGTTCCAGCGCAGTATTTGGGATTTAACCCAACTCTTTTCATTTCATCCGAATGCGCAAAATTAAATTTCGATTCATCAGAAAATCAGTTGAAGTGATCACGAGCAAATTTAAGGCGAACTTAACTGGTTTTCTGCGATATAAATTGCTTTTTCGCAGCTCTATAACTTTTGAACTTTAGCTGCTTTAACTGCTCTTCTTTGTACTGTTCGTACACTTAACTTCAGATTAAGATAATTTAGTACTCTCGAGCCTGGAATATATGGATCTCTTTTGAATAATTCGTGCATCTTCCGTAGTTGTCGTCCATTTTGGTCTGCCTCCTAGATGAATTGTTTCCACAAAATTCATTTTTTATATCTGTTTATTAAATAGCTGGTCGTAGATCTTGGCATACAAAACTTTTCGCAAATATTTCATTGACTCATTCCACCTTGATATTCTCTTATTACATTGTTTTGTTTCAGCCATTGTAATTAAATTGGTCTAAAATTAATTTATTGCAAAATAAAATCGCAAATGTTTATTATTACAATTTCCCTCCATATTTTATGTAGTATTAAAAGGTATTCACTTCTGTTGTTATTGATATTACTTCAATATTATACTCGTATAATTTATATTTTTATCGAATAATTGTAACGGTAT
This sequence comes from Phania funesta, assembly GCA_963932375.1. Classification (NCBI taxonomy): domain Eukaryota; kingdom Metazoa; phylum Arthropoda; class Insecta; order Diptera; family Tachinidae; genus Phania; species Phania funesta. The sequence goes on from OZ010652.1 coordinate 126,980,627, forward strand.
TTTTTCTCATACAAAACCGGTTTTGTCCAATATGTTTTGTGGATTGCTCTTCAAATGTTGTTTCTTGTTTTATTTGTTTTTTATTAAATAAATTTTCCAAAAACTAGCAACTTTTTTTTTAAGAAATAGTAGGATTATATTTTGACCGACACTGTGCATACAATTATAGGTATAAGTTTTTAATACGTGAATGGGGTTGATATTGGGTAATCGATTATTAAATATTTTGCAAACCCCGACTTTCGAATAGTTCAAACTTTTGAAATTTTAAATGTTGCAACTTACTTAAATTGAAGTTGAAGTTCTTGCTGCTCCTATTAGTATAAGTGAAATTTCTGGCCTTAACAAGTTTTACGCAGTGAGATATACATATGTTGCGTTGCAAGATATATGTCAAAGAATTTAGGCGATCGGGCGTTTTGTGTTTCCATTGTCAGCGTTACGAACATGTGTCGTCAAGTTTGGCATAATGGGGTAATCCACAAACTGATTATCGAGGGATTTGGTATGAACATCTCTCGTGCCACAGAGAACACTGCTGGTCCCGGTCGTGTAGAAAATCTTAAATTTCAGACATACTTACAGCCCTTTCAAGGTGATCTGCTGCCGATGATATCCTTATAGCTTCTTCGGGTACTAGGGCTAATTGTACTGTACTGACGGATTACTTTTCAAAATGAAGGCTAAATTTAAACATGCGAAAAACAGTAGCCACGATGTTTAAAAGAAAGCGTAAACATATCTAGCCAGAGTGCAAGGCATTTGTACCGTGTTTCAGGATAGGGAGTAGGATAATTGGGTTATCAGATAGGATGAAATACCTTGGCATCATTTTTCATGCAACTTTTGACCACTATTGCCATATTGACAATGTCTTAGTAAGAACCAAAAAGATGTAACCCGTTTATCAGGGGGTTCTGAAACGAAGAGCAGGTCTCGATAAGATAGTGCAATTTTTTAAGTATCACCAGATCGTATATCCCCTTATCTCCTACGCCTTTCCAACTTGGTTTGGAATTTCATCTTCCCAAATAGACAGGCTTAGAATGGTTTTGGTAGCTTGCCTGGCTTTGAAGCCGTAGGTTGTTCGAGGGAGTCAAGACTCGTGCACGAGGGTGCAGAACTTTTATTTTACTATAGGATAATAGGCATGCTGAATATTAGAGAGGCGTTGACTAACACCGCACAATAGCTTTAATAGTATTTGTAAATCTTTCTATGAGCTTTCGATTTATTTATATTTTATTTTATGTTCTTTTTATTATTATCAACATTTTTCATTTTGTTTATTTGTTATTAGTTTTGAGTTTCAGGTAAGTCCTTTTCACACTATTTGAATGAGTAAAACGAATTGTCAGAATGCAAATAAATTGAAAAACTGTTGTAGTGTAAAAATATGTTAAGACTCTGATAAAAACACAGATGGTAGTTTGACAGTCGTATGGCTCTCATTTTATAAAAATTTACTGAAAGTTTAGACTTTTCATTTTATCGGGTTGCATTTTTACAGAAGTGTGATAGTGTAGACAAACAATGTAATGAAAATGTTTTCCATTCTTTTTGGCACAACGATTATCATTGCAAAAATCCAACAAAAATCTAAACACTTGAATAATAGTGTGAAAGAGGATTTAGTGTTTCGTTTCAAGCTCCTTAGTTCCCTTTTTAGGGAATTTAAAAAATATGTGATAATTACGAATTAAGAAGGATGTATCAATTCGTATTTTAATTTACATTTTATTTTTTACGTTTTATTTTCAAGCAAGTATACAAAGCAATCTGGCAAGCTTTCTTGCTGTAAGTCGGAGCTTCTGGGAGAAAGAGAGAGAGAGAGAGAGAGAGATAAGAATCCATAGGGTACTCAAATTGTAAGCAAATAAAAGAGAAATTGCAGAAAGGAATTTTTATGTTCGCTTCCTCGGTAGTTCTTCCACTTCCTACGGCACCTCTTCAATATTATAATTTTCTTTGTCATCTGGCACTGACATTTAGCTCGAGCTCGACGCGTAGATCCATTTACTTGTTGCTATAAATAAAGAGATACTTATTAAAATCTTAAGGGATAAGTTTCAAAAAAGATCCTAGGTTGTACTTTCAAAGACGATATTCGAAATCTCTTGGTGAAGGGTGATCATTTGAACCACCCTTGCTCCAACAAGCTGTTCCACCACTTCTTGGTTCAACCGGTTCGTGACCAAATACGTTATGTTATACCATTTTAAATAGGTTTGAAGCATCCTCAAAGCGTTATAAAATATAATTATTCCTTTTTTCGTTTTACAGTCGAAAATGTAGAACACCATTACGAAGTGAACGTAAGTTGCAGGTTTTGTTATCACATCGCCACGTAATCGAAACACTCCGGCGTCTTCATCTCGTCGAATAAGAAGTTCAAAAATGTTCATAATTAATATTTTCAGTTCGATGAAATCGTAAACAAATAATAAAAATCTTTCTTTTGTTTCTTTCTTAATTTTCTAAACATTAGTTGAGTCCAGGCGAAGAATTTTTTTACATTGGGTCCAAGACGAATTCATTAACAGGTGACAGCACTAGGAAAATACGAAGCAGCTGATTTACACCTGTGTTGTCAAAATTTGTTTAAAAGACCTTGTTTTTTAAATAGCAAAACAAACAAAATCAAATGCAATCAATATCAATGATTTTTGTTTTTTCTCGGATTTTCTTTTTGGAAGAAGTCCCGATATTGCAGTAACTTCCACCATTATTAGGTTTGCAATTTAGTCCAAGTTCTGCCCTACACCTGTAAAGACATATTCGATAATGTGGTATTGGACCGACACTATCTTTATATCTACTATACCCGTTGTTCTTGGGTCAACCTACCTTCTCGTTGGTCATACGTCAAGAAATCCATGTTATCAGCAGTGAAGGTAGATTTACTTTTTTAATTTTTAGTTATCTTTGGAATTAATTCACCAAACACCAATGTTTGTTTACCTGGGCAATTGACTGTGCAAGCGTTTGCCAACTTTTCTAAGCTTGCAACTATAGTGTAATATAAACCATATTAATTCCTACTCTTTGATTAAAGATTTTTGTGCGTGTGCTACTATGGAAAACAATAAAGTCAATTTTCATCTTAATACTCTTTTCGCTTCTGATCACCTTCTTTAGACTATAAACAATTGTACCTTATTTTCAATATTCACTGTTTACTTTCTCACTTGCTGTTATTCCTTAAATTCATAAGTAAAGTTTACATTTATTAGTATAAACAGTGGACAGCAAATAAATACATCTTAAGTCTTTATGGCGGCTCGCTACGGATAGATATTAGATTATATATCAACTGTTCAGGTATTAAATACAGTTTAGTTCATCCTCTTCTTCAGCGACAGTTGGTACTGTTGAGACCCGCCTGTAATGAAGATAAGATTTCCTTCTTAATTTTAAAGTTTCGTTAGAATTAAACGACTTATCTCTTATGCTACTGTGGGCAAAAAATTTTAATTTAAATTTCGCGCGGAAATCCATTCGTCGAGATTTTTCTTTTCTACTTTGGTATGACTGTCAGTGACCTCTGTGCCAAATATCACATCAAAGTAATCATTGGTGTTTAGTATACGCTTGTCTTTCTGAAGTACAACAAGGCATTCGGCGATTTTTACAATGAGTGAAATTATTCAAACAAAAAGTTCCATTAAATTTTGTTTGCGGAATGATATTTCTGGTGCCGAAACGTTCAGGATGTTGCAAAAGGCCTTCGGTGATAATTGTATGTCACGAGCAAGTGTTTTTTATTGATAGAAATCATTCGAAGACGGTCGAGGGCGCATTGACGACAAACCACGTCCAGGACGGCCATCAACATCAACTGATGATCAACACGTCAATAATATCAAGGATTTGGTGTTCGAGAATCGACGATTAACAGTCTGATTAACAGATTAACCTTACTGATATCGCTGAAATATCGGAGGGATCAGTGAAGACCATTTTAAAAGATCATTTGGGCCTAAGAAAAGTGAAATCACGATTGGTTCCAAAAATCACTAAATTTTCTTGAAAGATAGCGCCGCGTTGACGTCTGTCCAACAATGCTTTCCGACTATCAGAATGTCATTAAACGTATTATAACTATCGACGAGTCTTGGATCTACGCTTACGACCCGGAAACAGGCGATCAATCGGCCGAATATCGTGCCAAAGGTGAGCCAAAGCCGAAAAAACCACGTCAAAGCAAGTCAAAAATCAAGGTCTTGTTGACAGTTTTCTTCGATCATCGAGGTGTGGTGTACTGCGAATTCCTTACTAACGGCAAAACTGTCAACAAGGAACACATTTTGAGTGTTATGCGTCGTTTGCGCGAAGCTATTCGTGAAAAGAGGCCGGAATTATTGGTTTTGGTTTTGCACTACAATAAAGCACCGTCGCATATCGCATTGATTCTTCGTGAGTTTTTCACCACAAATTCAATCAATATCGTTCCAAAACCACCGTATTCGCCTGATTTAGCTCCGTGTGACTTCTGGCTGTTCAGCTCTCAAGCGAGCGCTCCGGGGAAACCCTTTGAAGAAATTAAACCTGAATCGATACGCGCATTGGAGGCTGTTCCGGAAATTTGTTATGTGTCCCTTATTGGCGCTGCATCTACGATGCCAGCTAGCTTACTCGCCTAGTCAGGGTAGGTCCCAACCCACAGCTGCAGTCCTGAGACAAGCACAACAAAAACAAAAGAAAAAAAAAATTACACCAAACAAGAAAACACATATCGAGGAAGAAGGGGATGGAAATATTCCCCACTTTGCCCACCCAACCTTGGACACTGAATCCATTAACTTTACTAGTGTCCCCTAAATCCACACACACACACTTGTTTCAACACTTACCTCACATCCAACCTTACTCTTATACAATCAATCAGCTCGAACACTTATTTGTAGTGACTAAACAATAAAAAGAATTACATATTTATTCAATAAAAGAAACTTAAACTAAAAAAATTTAATAACCGTTAAAAACTAAATACCGTTAAAAAAAATATACAAATTAAGATTTTTAATAAACCAAAAAAATAAAAAATATGTTACAAAAAAACCGCTAACCGGAACGTATTTATGCCCACACAAACATTTGTAATTTCTTTTAGTAGGCTTTTAGGGAAGAAACCTATACAAAAGAAAATAAAACCTATTTAAAAAAAAATTGTTTCTATGTGGTATAGCGGGCTTCACCCCAAGCCAATATTTTTCAGCTTGAGCAAAATAAAAGATTGCTGTTATTTCTGGCAGTTATTTTTCCCGCACCGTAGAGAGTCTAAGTATAAAAAAAATTAACTTGCGTTACCTGCTATATTTTGTTTTCATATTCTCCTTTGTTTTCTAGTGGTACTTACAATATTAGCCAAGAACTCTTGGAAAACAGACACCAAGAAGCCTGCGTTAACCTTATCGGGTTTTCAAGATTTAGGAGGTATAAAAATCTGTATACACTGAATATTATTTGAATTATTTTTTTTCTTATCACTTTATTCTCTTCTAATCTAAGTTAATATTACTTTTTATTGGTGTTAAAATAAAACCAACTTTTACGTTACTGCAAAACTCCTCTATTTAACGATCACAGTATAATTGCGATATTTTTATATTTTCACTTCTGTCTGTTTCTTACGTTTCCATGTAAGTTTCCAAATTTGTCGTTATTCCACTTATTTCTCTATACATCTTTTATTATTTCCAGTGCTATATTTTTGGTATTTTTATGAATGAATTTAAAAAGCCTATATTTGTAGCACTCTGTTCGATTTAACATTAACGCCTATAAAAATTTACTCAACAAAAATACACATGAGCAACAACACTACAACTGTTTATAATAATTATAAATTATTCTAAATCCCACTAGAACTAAAGAAACTCTGGAAATTAAATATCGATATCGAGCCTGGTTTACATTGGCATTGGAATAAGTGCAACAAGTGGTCGGTTTTAGTGTACTGGTGCTAAAGGTTAGTACATATGTACATACAATAATATTATTGCGTTTATTACCGCAATAAACGTTAATTTGTAATGTTCGTTTAATTTCAAATATTAAAAACAACGTAGTGCTAATGATTTTATCAGTTCACAACTTTATTCAGCAATTACGACTCTTATATACAACTCTTCAAACCTAATTTACTCTGTAAACTTAACACTCTTAAACACACAGCTGTTCACTCTATGAAATCTCAAAGTCAACAATCTCTTCTGCGGTGGACGGCGCCTTTATATACAGATCACGGCCGCTTCTTGAAATGTCCCGAACATACGCGGAATTGCGCATCATTTATTTCATTTACTGGCTTAGTAGTCTTGTATATGTGTTTGTGTGTGTATCTTTTGCTTACTTTTTCTTTCTGAAGAAGTTATTTATGCTACTAACTTGAATTGCGGTTCGGGGATTTCTGGTACGCAATTGTTTTTGCTTTATGTTTATAACATTGCGTATTTGTACAATATGTCGTTTTACACATCTTTGATTATTACTTCACCCACATAAACCTTTTCGTCCCGAACATGCTCAACATCACCTTTTCCAGAACAGCTTAGTACTTTTTTGAACTTATTGTATGTCAAATTCAATTCGATTTCTGGTACATTTTGTATGGTACAGAAATTTGGTTAATGAAGACCGTTGCTATTGATGGTCAGTTCGTGTTCAATCAAAATTGTCCGAACAATTGTTGGCACATCTTTGTTATGCCAATACCCAAAACATGCTTATAAACTATGCTAAGAGCATCCATACAATCTCGATGAGACACTAAAACATATGCTGGAACATCTACACGTATTCTCCTAACAGAAGACCACTAACAACTTTTCTCCCGTTATTTTCCAGACTCTCAGCTCTTTCAATGTGCAAACAAATTTATGGCTAGTCATGACATACATGAAAATTGCAGATTGTTGAGAATGAACATAAAGTAATATGATGCCGAAACTACGATTAAAGCTCTGATTATATTTGATGAAATATAAATTGTTGATTAAATAAAGTAATAAGATTTTTAATATAATATTTGTATGGCAAGATCTAGCACAATTTATTCAATATATGTTCATTTTATAACTGTGCCTTGATTTAGTTTAACTGATATTCCGTCGAATTTTGATAAGTGTATACATATATACAAGTACTATTTTGATTTGATAAAAGTACCACTCTTAAATTTCAATTTTCCATGCCTGTCATGTACTCAATAATTATTTATCACTAGCTAAAATTTTGATTTCTTGGCATGATTGTGTTTTATGAAAAGTAAAATTGCTTTTAAAATATAGCATCAAAATCAGTGAAAATGTTTTCCGGTGGTGATTCGAGTGATGGTATTAATAGTTTGAATCAATTAGGCGCATATGGGTTTGTTAATCAAGTTGCTGTTTCAAACGCCATGGCTGCTGGCCATAATATTGATTGGGCCCAGTTGGCTCAGCAGTGGATTCAAATGCGGGATAACTCGGAACTAGAAGCAAAATTGGATTCTAATGCTAGTGCTGATAAAGTCGTGAACAGCAGCTGCAATAACCCTAATTTTGAAGAAAAAGGAGAGGCTGACATGGATATGGATGATGAAGAGGTGACAGATGACAAAATAGCACAGAGAATTAATGATTTACCTTCCACATCTGCCCTACATAATAACTTAAATAAGTCGTGGTTTCACGGCGAAGAGAATTCCCAAATAGGTAAGCAAAATAATACTAAGCAAATGTATGCCGTTTTAAAAGTGATATTACATTGATAGCGTCTCGATCAACAAGTAATAATCAGTGGGATCCCTGGTTAAATAGGGACATTGCGACGCCAGCTATGCCTAACCAACATACTATAGATAATGTGCATGCGAATCCTACTGCACACATTCCATCGTTATTAAAAATGACTGTACCACACCCCCATGAAATAAGAGTAATGTCAAACCAACCAGATAATACAAACATTATGGACGCAGCAAAAAGAAAGGGGCTACCGGCATGGATAAGGTAAATATAAATACTTAATTAATTCATACCTACAATAAAAAAAATACAGGTATGCAACAGTATTTTGGAACATACAAATGAATATTTGCTATATTTAAAGCAGCCCTAGGAATTAAATTTCTAATGTCTTCTAATTCCAGGGCTTTTAGAATTGTTAAAACTTAACATTCAATTTTTTTAATATATATACATACATATGTATGTATGTATTTCCTATCATTCCTACAAGGAACTAGGGTCTCATTTAATAGTTTACTAATTTTCAGGGAAGGGTTAGAGAAAATGGAAAGAGAAAAACAGAAGCAGTTAGAAAGAGAACAACAACACAATAATGTAAATTCAATCAATGAAGAAGATACATCCAATAATAATTTGAGCAAGCCGACAAATTCTTTAAATAACTTTGTAAGTATTAAAAAGGTATTTAATATGCATACAGGTTCATTAATTTTTGGCTTGTTATACAAATTTAATGCAGCCAACTGCAACTTTAGATGAGGATAGTACTGATAATGAAGAAACTACAACAATTAGCTCAAATTTGCAGAGAGATGTTATTTTAAAAAAGGACAACACAGAAGAAGACGACAATTACACTTCTCTAGAAGAGAAGACATATGAGCAAAAACTATCTAATTTAGTAAGCACTTTTTACCTAATGCGTATAAATTTTTATTAAAATCTTACTTTTCAATTAACCAAGAAAGAACTAAAAAAAATACTTCTACATGAAGATATTTAATAGAAATGTCTTATCCACATCCAATTTTTCTTTGGTACATCTAACGCCTTAATAAAACTGACATTTTTAAAACATATTTTTTAGTTTGTGGTATCGACACAAACTAATAAATTTTTTGCATGAAAAAAGGAACGAATTAAAAATATTTTTTTTATTTTATTAAAACTGTCAGTAATATATTATATAACTTTTAGTTCTTACAAATGCCATTAAATATGTGTCAGTAGGGAAAAAGTGTTTAGGTCTTATTTTGTCGTTTTATAGAAGAGCAATTTTAAAAACAACTTCAATTCTTTGAAGATTTTAATCCCCACAAAATTGTAAGTTGATGAAAGTTACTGTTCCAAATGAAAAAGATAAGCAGAAATTCATTTTAATATAAGGTTCCCGAGAAATAGAACTATAGAAGTGAAATTTTGCTACGGGATGCTTTTGAATTGAGAAATCACAATGGAGCTATTAAATCGTTTTCAGCTTAAGTTGACTAAGCACTTATTCCTTATTGCCACAAATATATTCCTTTGATACAAATATTAAAAGCTAAAACTAATGCGTTTCTTTTTTACATACAACAACATCATAAATCCCACGTAGATGATAGCAGTACGTCGAACTTTAACTGAACTCTTATTGGAAGCCACAAATGAAGAAATTTCTAAAGTGGCCGATGAAAGTATTAAAAAATTTAAATCTAAAGGTAACTATTAATCTTTTTAGTACTAAAATATTTTTATGATTTTTCCGCAGCTGGTCTATGGGCAAGTGTAAGTCTAAGTTTTTAAAAATAATCGATTTAAGCATCTTATTTGTTTTGTTTAAAAATCTGCTATAATATGTAATATAATGTACATTTTACATATACAAACTAAAAGCGTCCTCCGCACAAGTCATCCGCAAAAGCGCTTTATCTACCTTAACTGACAAATTAGGTAAGTTTTAATTTTCATTGTATAATCTATTAAATGCCCAAACCAGAAAAAAATAGCTTAACTTAGGAATGTATGTATATTTCTGAGATGTGAAAAGTGTTTAATAATCTAGGGAAACTAACTTTTGAAAAGAGATTTACATATGCAAAACCTAATTGCACTTATAAGTTTAACATAGTTAATGAAAATATTTGGAATATTTGGGTTACTAGTATCTCTTTCAAGTCTGACTAATTAATTCAAAAGTTTTTTCTGTATATATTTTTATAAACTTTATGAATTAGCACAAACTAAATTATAGGTTTAGCAGAATATGGCGACAGTTCAAGTGAAAACGATAGCGATAATGACGAGCGCAATTCATCGAAGAAGGCAACAGGTCAATCAGAGAGCGACAATGATTCCGAGGACGAAATACATGTAATAAATTATATTTTAAAATGAAAAATGAATTTATTTCAATAGTGCTTGCCAACAGAATGTAATACGCCTAAAACGAAGAGCGTTTGTAAAAATTTCTGAAGAAATAGAGGAACGGGTGGCTTCAGCCGCTGCCCGTGAGGAAGATAAGCTTAAATATTTCTTGCGAAAAGAAGAGGAGGAGGAAAAAGAGCACAATTGTAGAAAACAAGAGCGAACATTCGTAAGAGATTCATCGTCTTCTGGGCACAATATTTGCAAAGGTTACGAAAAAGATATTGGTGAGATAACTGAAACAAAGATACAACATCTAAACGGTACGTCAGTTTATATTCAGTATTTAATATTATTGTTTGGCTAAATTTTAGTAGCCGAAATTTAATTTGATACAAATTAATTATGTTATAAAATCGTTGTTATACATCAGACGTCCCCATTTTTGTATGAACAATGATTTGGGAGAAAATAACTCCAAATTTATTTTTTTTATAAAATCAGACGTATGAACAGAAATTGGATATTTTAATCCCATTATGCATTACTTTCAGAAAGTAAAAAATTATTTTAACAAAAGGCCGGTATCGGTAGAAGTAATATTAGAATTTCATTTTAATATACATAGATGTGGATATATATGTAATGTTCATTAATGAATAATTAAAGGAGTTACAGCAAAACAATTTTTTTGAGCTGACTCTGTTTAAGAAAATTCCTACCGGAGAAAAATTTAGGTCCTTTAAAATGGTCGAAGGAAATGGTATGGTGGCGCGCCCATTTTTATCTTGCGGTAGTTTGATCTTTGGTCCCTAAACTCAACAAACGCTTCTTTGCCATTGATATAATTGGCAGTCGAGTGTTTGTGATAGTTTGTAAAAGTGTAGTCCATAATATTATTTATCAGCACAGGGTGATCAACCGTGTTAAATGCCTTTAATAAATCCAATACAGCAATAACAATTCGTTGCCGCGGTCTCTGATGATTGAGGCCATTAGCGATCTGAAGCCTTGTTGGCGAGCGAGAAATTTTCTTTGAGTGTTGTACATTGTGGTAGCGTTTCTAAAAACTTTGCTACGGGTGATAATAGAGAGATTGGCCGGTATTAGTCTATCTTAGTAGCAGGGTTATCTTCTTAAAGAATTGGAATAATACGGGCAACCTTCCAAATTTCTGGAATCACCACCCATTGGCGCACCAAGAGTTCAAGAAGGCGTGCCAAATATTCCAGAGTGTCATATATTCCAGTACTTTACCGAATTTCTTCAACATAAGCATGGAGATGCCATCAGGTTGGAACCATTTGCTGCGGTGAAGTTTATGTCGGTAACATTTCAATTCGCTAATTTGAGGAGTCACAAGCACGATCGCGTTCTTGAGTCAAACGTGCTCGTGCACAAATTTTGAGTAGCCCTGCCAGTTGGCTTTGTTGTAGTTGATAAATGTACGCTTGTCGGGCTCCACGAAGTCGATCGGTTTCAATATCGTGACGAGGATGGAAATCAGACCAGAACTAAACGCAACTTCAGTTTGACAGTTGCTGCAGACCAACCAACAGACAATGCACATGTCTGGGGAGCTAGAACATCCTGCTGTGATTCTAGTGGAGATATCCTCGCTAATTGCAGCGAAGTCTGATTCGTATTCATTTCGTAGCTCTGATTAGCAACTCTAATAATGAGCATTGTAATCAAGTATTATTAATTATCACCTTCCAAAAATTGGTGGTCAGAAAAGCATCAAAAATAAGTGTTTTTGGTAGAATTTCAATTGGCCCCCTAGTAGCTGTGATTTGAGTTCGTTGCGCTATTTTTTGGTGAGCCGTAAGAATAAATGTTTAACTAAGCAACCATCCAGAGACTCGAAATCCAAGATTCATGAAATAAAAGCCAAAACAATCGGAAAAGTACTTGAAAATTAGCAGTCATTTGAAAAATGTTGTGTTTCATTCTTAAATTTAAATGTTCAGTATTTAAAATAAAACCACGCTTTTGCAAAATTTTCTAAAAATATAATTGACGATTTGTTGGCGAATTTATGTATACTTTGCTTATTTTTTCACATTTTTTATATAAATAAATTCTAAACTCTAAGAGGCCGTTACATTAGACGATTATTAAACTGAATATTATAAATAGCATTTCCTTTGAAATAATTTCGGAACAATTTATTTTTGTTTGTCACATTTCTTAAAATATAAATTTATAAAATTGTTTAAGCTTGAAGGCCGTTTTTATATAAAAACTTATTCGATATTTCACTACTCCATTGTGTAGCATCGTTAGGAAAAAAATATTTTTTATAACAAACAAAAACCAACAAATAAAAATTATGTATATGAAAAAATACATAATTTTAGTTTGCTGGTTTTATTGATTATACAAAATATTTTATTTTCTGATGATGCTACACCATGGAGTAGGGAAATATCGAATAAGAGTTCTTTATATAAAAAATACTTTCAAAATAAAATAATTTCATGAATTTTATTTAAAAAAAGATAAATAATAGACATAATTTTATTAAAAGATTTTATAAGTTAACTATTTTTAAAATTGTTGAAAAATCTAAGGAGTCAAGATGAAAACTTCAAGAAATTATATCAAATTTTTTCACAAGGCTGGTTGAAAATCTCGCAAATTTAATAGGTCCTGTTTCTTTAAATATTTTACTAGTTATTTGTTTATTTGTAAGGCGTTTTTAAGATGTTGGATAGGGTACCCAAGTTCTCTAATTTTGTGAATTTTGCGGATGAGATAGAGTGCATTTACATTTGTGAACTATTTCGTGAAATTAATGGTATGAAATTTTTATTTGTTGCGAATGGGTGTAGGAAAGGATACGGAATACAAAACAAAAATGATTAAATATTTATTACCAGGGTAGACTAAACAGGTAAACTTACCACCGCAGCTGATCTCTTTTTAAACTTATTGGATGCCAAATTCCATATAAAAAAATTTTGCGCCATCTCCCGTACATTTTTTATACATGGAGTTTGGCATCATCTAAGAAGCCGGAAATACTTTGAAAAATAAAACATTTTTGTAAAATCATAAACGCAGACTTGGAAATACATCCATCAGCCATTTTATTTCTAATTTGTGGTGCAGTATTAGCCAAAAATTCGGCTAAAAATATATTCCGCGATTTTGAAACCGCTTCATCTGGGACATACTAAAAAAATAAATTTTACTCGTTACCTGCATCAACACAAAGAGACTATAATAATGATCCAAAAAAAAAATTGCTATTCTAGTGATATTAACAAAAAAAAATTTTAAATGAAATGTTTTAAAAGAATTTCATATAATTGTAGCAGAGTTAGTAATTATTGTAATTATTGTTACAGTATTGTCAGTTATTGCAAGCAGTTTTATCAATTATTACTATTAATTAAATTAATAACAAAATGTAATTGGCACCCCGTAAGTCTGCTGAATACTTAAAAAGTATTTTTATTATTTTAACTTTGATATTTACAACGTGTTAGCGTAATACTTTGAACTATTACCTGTAAACCGAAGCAATATTTTCGATATTCATTGGTTTAAAATTAAATATACATATGTATGAAACAAAACAGCAGTTTTAATATCAAATATTAAAACTCATACATTAAGGAAAACAAAACAATAATTTCGTAAATGCTTTTCTTATTAGGTAAACGACAAAAGGAACGCAGTAATCGCAAGGAGCGCATCACACGTTTTAGTGACAATAAAGATAAATATGTGACACTACCAAACGCTGTTACATTTCTCACAAATATAAATAGTGCCACAAATTTTGGTAGCGGCAATAACACTACAGCTTTGCCAACTAATAGCCAACGGAAAAATAATTTAGATATTAATGGTTTATTGCCTAATTATACAAATACGGGCATGACAAATGCGTTAAATGCTGCTGATGCTGCATTAGAGAAAGCTCTTAAAGGTAAAGGTTCCGCGAGTCCAGAAAAACATAGTCGTCGACATGAACGAGATCGTAGTTATAACCAACCGAAAAAGAGACAACGCATTAGTGAAACTAAAAAATCGCGGTCCCGTTCTAAGTCAAGTTCTTCATCGACATCGTCTTCCTCATCGACTACGTCATCAGATTCTGATTCTTCTACTTCTAAATCATCCCACCATTCCAAATCCAAACAGAGATCGGGGAAAAAATATAGATCTTATACATCTGCTGACAGACAATACGAAAAATCTCACAATGACCATAGTGGCGATAGTAAATATTCATCATTATCTTATGAAAAAAGAGATCGTCGATCAACCAGTAGCCGCTATCAGCGTAGCGTTTCTAGTGATTCGGAGGATGAGTATCGCCGAAGACACAGAAATAATTCCCATTACAGCCGCAAAACGTCCAAAACACGTAGCAATACGTCGTCGAGACATGCCCGTGACCGTTCTCATTCTAGATCTTATACCTCTTCCCGTAATCGTAGGAAATAAATTTATTTTTCTCTTTCTTAGGTGAAATTTTATGCTACTACTTCTCCGACAGCGTTTCATATTAAAATACATGCATCAGTCTGTATTGTTTTTGATTATTTTATAATTTTTGAAATATTTTTTTTTTATTTTTAAAATCTTGTAGCAGTAGTAGGTTCTCCTCATTGCTAATAAGGGCAAACAATTTTAATCTTTTGAAAACTTTCATTTTATTTAAAGCAAGCTTCTTAAAATAAATTATAAAATACTCCCATAATGATCAGCAGTTTTATTATTGATTCAATGATAAAATTAGTCGAGTTAAAGTTAATATTATCAAAAAATTAAAGAATTACAATCTGAAAGCGAGATTCTCTGTGTAAGGGTTTGACTTGTGACCGTATAATTAAAAATATTTTTTGGACAAGTAATTTGCATAAAAAAACTTATGAATTTGTTTTTGCAATGCGGTAAGAAATTTTCTTTCGATAAAATTTTGTAATATGCAAGATTACAGGATGTGGGATGTTCAGAAAGAACTACGCTTGAATTACCATCAATTCATCTTCTCTCATTTTTTTAATTTAATTTAAATTATGGATTTTCTTGACCTTTTTTTATTAAATTTTTCAAGCATTAAATTAATTAATTATTTAATTTATTCATTCATTCAATTAGAAGATTTTGTATCGAAAATTTGTCGAATGTAGTATGAAAATAAAATGCACATACGACTGCAAATTCAAAACAAGTTAAAACTTTTCTCCAAGAACAAAAACCCTTTTTTTGCGGCGGTTATAATGAGCGCCCTTTTACTTGTTTAATTTGTTTTACGGCATTATGGTTAAAGAACAAAATTTCAAATTTCATTTGATAGAAATAACATCAAACCCGATATTCTAGTCGGAGTCGAATTTTAACATATGTACAGCAAAGTGGCAATACCTTACCTTAAACTGCTATTTAGCAAACAGATGAACACTAATGAAAAACTTTTTTTTTATTAAATAAAGCCCAATTGTAGTTGACATTTTAAACACGGTAAGACACAGGTAACTAACTAATTTTTCCCATTTATTTAAAAATAAAGAGAAAATATTGACTATTGACTAACCGTGTAAAATAAGAGGAATTTAACACCGATAGCCATAGACGGTCGTGCTAAATTCATTTAATAATAATTTTAATTATTAGCTAAATAAAAAGAATAACGAAAGAATTTATTTGGTAAGTCAAGATATAATAATTCTCTTTATTCCCGAACAATTTAAAACAATTCTAATGAATGATTATTCTTCACCTTCTTGAATAAATTCCTCCTTAAGAGTTAACTTTGAGTTCATATCCTCTTTGTTTGTTTTCAAGTCACGTTTGCACACCCTCCAATTGGCAAATGGGTCATCGTATTCATCTTTAGGAGAATGATGGTCTTTTTGTCGACGATGCGTTCGTAAAGCAGCACCACAAATAAAAGCCTCCATACAAACGCTACACTTGTATGGCTTCTCCCCTGTGTGCCTTCGCATATGGATTTTTAGATCATTTGATTGTGCAAAACTTCGCTGACATTTAGTGCACTTATATGGACGTTCCCCTGTGTGAACACGCATATGACGGGCTAATTTATTTGCGCGGGAGAATGATTTTCCACAAATGGTGCAAATATGAGGTTTCTCTCCGGTGTGCTTGCGCTGATGTACAACAAGATCTTGACGTCTGGGGAAAGCCTTCTCACATTGATCGCACTGATAAGGATTTTCACCAGTATGTCTCCTAATGTGAACAATAAGACTGGCTTGTGTAAAAGACTTGCCGCAATAAGGGCAATTGCTTCTTTTATAGTTATGTTTGGTTTTAAGCATTTTTTTGTCTTCCTCCGTAAGTTGATCTACACTCTTTGAGTGGCTCGACATCAAATGTCGAATATAATTGTTGCGGCGCTTGAACATTTGTGGGCAATAAGAACACGAAATTTGTTTATCGTCTGTTGCAGAATGAACACGAGTGGAAATATGAGCCAATTCCTCGCGCGGTATGGCTGTGTGCGCAATTTTTATATGCCGATCTAAAGTTTCTATTTTTGCAAAAGATCTTTGACAATTGCTGCATTTATAATGGCTAGATAACAAACGTTTAGATAACCTTGATCCAACTGCATCTTCACTTCGTCTTGTTTCAATTGTTTGATCCGGACCACTAAGATATTTAAAACGAAAATCACCAGTATTATTCTTATATCAGTTAATAAAAAAAAATCATTGTGAATATTACATGTTACTATCCAAAATGTCCACTGTTGGTTCAGCATCCATAACGACAACAACTTCGTTGTCTATTACCGGTCCCTCCTGTTCTGTTATAAACTCTTCTTCTAATATTTCTATATCTTGTATATCTACGTCAGTAATGTTACCATCTTTCTCCAATCGTTCCGATTCCTCTTCTGACTGGTGAATGTCAACCTTTAAATAATTATCTATATCAATTTCCGCCCTCTCCACTGAACAAATAAAATCATATGCATTTAGAAGACGTTCCGTGCAATCCTGGCACAAACGACAAGGTTTTCCATCTTCATATTCAACCACCTATACGGTCGGAAATAAATATACATTTAAACTATAAATAATTTGTAGCATTGTGCCAGTAACAACTACATACCTCAACATCGGTCACTTTTTGAAATACTTTTGCCAACATTATATGATCTTCATATTCCACATCGTCAAATAAAGAGTTCGATTCCGAATAGTATTGTAAACATACTCGGCAGGCTGCTTTTAGAGAATCCATTAACAATTAATATTACCCTGTGAATTCTATAAACCATAGACAACTAATTATTATTCTATGCTATAAACAATTGTATCTGAACACTAATAAAAAACTGTAAATCAGTGATGAAAACTAAAAGTATTAAATTGCTCGTATGTACGGTTTAAATCGAATTGTACCACAACATATTCGTCCTTACATGGTGTCTTGACTGGCCATAAATCTGTTCAGCTATGCACATTTTGCTGCTCGCACAGAAATTTGTCTAGTCAAGACCGTCGATATTCATGGTCGCTTCATGTTCTAACATAGTTGCCCGAACAATTGTTCGCACAACTGTTATGCCATTATACTAGCAAGATACACACGGGCAATATAAAAAATGTGTAAGCTCTTCATTTTGTTCTACTCTTTAGGTGATTTTTTTGCATGGCGTCTTAACTAGCCATAAATCTGTCCAGCCATCACACATTTTGCTGCTCGCACAGAAAAATGGCAAGTCAAGACCGCCGCTGATCAAGGTCGCTTCATGTTCAAACAGAGTTGTCCGAACAATAGTTCGCACAAACAAAATATATAGAGAAAATAAAAGAGTATGTATGTGTATGTGCGCTCGTCTGTAGCTATGCTAAGAGCATCTATACAATTTCGATGAGAGGCATAAAACTATGCTGAAACTGACTGAAACGGTTTCTTTAAACATAAAACCACGAACACATTACCTCTCAATGTGCAAACATTTTTATGGCTAGTCAAGACGTAGTGTTACGTACTGCCAAATTAGCAAGCCGTCACCCGCTTTCAAGCCGTCATTAATTAATTTAAAGCAGGCGTCGCAAGTCCAAGTATAATTTGAATTCTGAGGTAAAGTTAGCGTTTGTGAAATGTGTAGTGTCTAATATATATATTATATATAAAGTAATCAGTGATTAAAATACAATAACTTCGTTTAAAATAATTTGAAGTATCACTAAGCTCATATATTAAAATTATTTGCATGGACCATGGATAGTAGCAGTACTTTAGAAAAGCGATATAGTTTTAACATGTCTCAAGGCAATCCTGTTGCTGAGTCCACACACCTTAATGGAAGTAGGTGAGTAGTGTAGTGAACAAATATGAGTAAACTTGTTTTGATTTAATTAATAAAATTTGTTTTTTTCGTTTAAAAATTTAGTAGTTTTTCTTGGGGGACTTCAATGAGTCCGAAGCATCGCAGTTATTCTAGTTTGTGTATCAATAACTCGAATACTAATTGTAATAATAAATCCATTGCCAGTCCAAAATCTAAATATATTACAAAAATTGATGCAAGAATAGCTGCCGATGTCCAAAGCAAAGGATTGGCGTCACGCATTGTGAAATATCATGAGTGTGGAACTAGGTTGAATCGAAGCTTGTCAGCACAAAATCTTTATAGCAAACCAGGACAATTTCCAGCAGTCACACTGAAGAAAACAATTTTACCATATAGAGCTACAAAACAAGAACTCTCAATGATACGAATACCACCTCCAGGTAACTAATAATGTGTACATATGTACAAACTTTAATGTGTGTGAACATTTCACTACAAATATGTGCGCATGTGTTATTTACTTTTTCAATTTAATAGACAAGTCGTCGTTTTATGGAAACACAATTTCTAGTCTTTTGAGATCTAGTTCTGTAATGGGATTGCAATCTAAACGAAGTGAAGATTTATCCACAGAGAATAGGCCCATAATTCATCCACCCCCTACGGAGAGCGACATGGCTCCAACCCGTAGTGTTTTAGATGTACTAAAAGAGATTTCCCGCAAACGAATCAATAATGAAGTAAGTTGCAGCGTTAATTAAACTTGTTTGTCCACCATTTTTTTATATATAAATATATTTAACGTAATAATAAACTCAATTCTAATATTTTAGGATTTAGACTCGGAAGAAACTTCCAAGAAATATTGTAATCGTCCTGGAAATGATATTCTTGACACCGTTAACAGCCCATATGCACTTCAACCAAATATTGTAACATCATCATTACCTTGTCAACGATTTAAAAGGCAACGAGATTCTACAACAGCACATCAAGGAGTACTATTGCACGAAACGAAGACTTCACCAGAACAATCCGTAAAACGAGTATGTAATTATAATAATGACATTACAAGTTCACTTAGTTCAAGCTTAAAATCTAAGAGATCATCAGCGACGCATAACTCAAACAATCAAACAATGCACGCTAACATAGAAACTTATGAAATGCACAAATCAAAAGGGCAAAGGGATCATGATAATAAGAACAAAAATAATATACGAGTTGACATGAGAGTTGAAAATCTTGAAAGTATTTCAGGAAAAGTGGATTCAATTAATCCAATTACTCCAATACCAGCAACTCCTTGTGTGCAAGATCGAAGTAAAAGTGATGAAGTCGTACCGAAGCAAACATCGGAATCCTTAAATAACTCGGATCAACAAGATAGAATAAATTTGATACCGGCAGCTACTAAGCCACGTTTAACTTTGTTTAACAAAAGTTGTGATGACATTGAAAACTTAGAAGAAAATACCAACGATTCAAATGATTTGGACGTTTGTGCGGGAATACCTTTCGTTAAACCAAAAAAGATTACATCAAAAAACGGTTTCAGAAATCCTATAATAGAACGAACACAAAAATCGAAGTTGGCTTTGATGTTAAGTGGATTAAGAGGAGAGCTGTACCAAAATATTGAAGTAGATGTATGTGATTCGTCAAATGAAAAGCTTGAAACAAATAAGGACAATACAATAAATATTAATATAAAGAAGGTAGAATCGCCATTAAAATCGACAAATACGATGAATACATTACCAACAGTCACATCCTTCAGTAATGTAGGACCACAAGATACTTCAAATTCAGCTAACAAAAAATTATCACCTTTAGTGGGACTTAAATTAACCCAGCCAAATTCATCATCTGAAAATCTCACCAATATATTAAGTGTTGATGGTATAAAAAGCACGGAAACGAAATCCAAACCCAATGTACCTGTACTGGGTGGTTTCTCCGTGGGTACAGCAACACTTTCTTCCTCACTGGTAAACACGTCATCAAATAATGTTTTTAAAGATTGTAAAACTACAATACCAATTTTATCTACTCCAACCAACAAGAGTAACATCCTTAATTTCGAAAAGTCAACGCAATTAACACCTACATTTACCTTAGATGATAAAATAAAAGAAATGCCAGTAAATGTGCAACATTCGACGAATAATAATATGCCGCAATACCCTGCTGTTTGCGCTGCAATTACTGTATTAACAACAAGCACAAGTACTTCTTCAAATATGTCAAGTTCTTTAACTGCTAGTAAAGTTTTGACTTGCGCTTCAAATGTGAATACATCAATACCTGCAGTCAGTACTCCTACACAGCATGGGGATACCTTGCCATGCAATAGCGGGACAAAGCCAAATAATGCTTTTAGTTTTAATGTTGCTGCTTCTACATCTTTGCCCATTACTACTACATCTGTGCCAATAGTGGTTGGTAATTCGACATCTTCAACGGTTTTAACAAAAACGCCTTCGACAAGTATTGAGGCACCAGCAAGCAGTACTCTATCATTTTGTGCAGCCGCAGCGTCTCCTACGGTTTCAACAAAAACATCTCTGACAAGTGCAGCATCCACTAGTGCTATATCATTTAGCGCAGCTGCGACATCGAAAAACTTAGTTGGTTTAACAAGTATGCCTTCCGCCATATTTAAATCAACCCATACACCAACCTCAAATGGTGGTGTGTCTTTTAACATTGATGGAAATTTAACTGCAACTTCTTCGCCTACATTTGTAACAAACACTTTTTCAACAATTAGAACACAGCCCACGAGTTCTTGTTTCTCCTTCAGTTCTGATACAAAAAATCCAAGTTCGTCATCAGGTGGCCAAAATAATCAGGGATTCCCTAACCAGACTGGAAATAACGTATTCAATTTAAACAATTCAGCGCCATTTGGTTCACAGTGCTTAAACACACAAGCTTCAGTAGGATCGGCTACTGTTTTTGGTAGTAACACTAAAAGTTCCGAAAATAATATTTTTAGTTCATCGAACACACCAGCAATTTTTAGTCCAAATTCTGTTAAAAATTCTGTTAAAAATTTTGAATCGAGTGATTATAACAAATCAGTTGTATTGGCCACACCCACGGTATTTGGCGGTAATTCTACCAACAGTAGTATATCAACTCCATTTAATTTTGGATCTAAGTCGTTTTCTGTCCCAACTACGGATACAAAAAATGCCAGTAGCGCTCCTGGAGGATTCTCATTTAGCTCAGCAATGTCAAACAGTACAGAAAATGGAGCATTTGGATTCGGAATCAAATCGACTGTTCAAAGAAACGCTGAAAATAATACATTTAGTAGTTCGGCTGGTTTGACTTCTCAAAATAAAAGTTTTACATTTGGTTTATCTACTAATAAACCTGACAATTCCGCAGGAATATTTGGTGTTGCTGGGAAAGAATCGTCTCAAAATACATCTCAGTCTGGATTTTCGTTTGTACCTGTGACGTCAATGAGCACTTCAACATTTACTTTTGGAGCAGCCAATGATTCTTCCCAGAAGGTCATTACCGGTGCAAATAATTCTTCAACAGGCTTTACATTTGGTGCAACTGCAGCCTCACTACCAAGCACTAACACAAATAATAAACTATTTTCGTTTGACTCATTAAAACCTATCGAACAAAAACAAATACAGTCAGCGCCAACCAGTAGCACCCACCCTTTAAATATATTTGGTTTAGGTGGCGATACTAAAACAGCCCAACTACCTGGATTTAATTTTAACTCTGGGAGCTCAACAAATTTAAAGTCGAATGCTCCAACAGTCAATAATATTTTTGCTCCACCTCCTGGTGATCGCCCAATACGTCGAGCCACAAGGCGCTTGCAAAAATGACCCGCGGATGTACTTTAAAATTTTAAGTTTTGATAAAAATAACTAGATTCAGGATTCTACATTTTTTACATCAAAGCTTCTGATACAAATTTATATAACCAAGTTGAAAATAAAACTTTAAGACCAAAAATATATTTGTTTACATATTGTTACGTTTAACCTACGTTTATGTAATTTTTCGCAGGTTCTTTCAGTTATAAAGGTTCATTTAAGCAATACACCACCGAACTTATTTTATGCGATGCTAAAGAGTTTTGTTTGATTTGGGTACCTACTATATTTGTATATATATATCAGCTAAAAATCTAAACATTTGCTGAATTAAGCTTGTTATTGTATATGCTTGTAGTAAGTTTTTATGAATATGACCGCAAATTTCTACCTCAAATGAAATGTAGTTGGATGGGTTATGCCTGGGTCAAGGCATATTCAACAAGGTGACTGCATCGGAAGGTATCACTATTACTTCACTATAACTTCACGAAAAATAAAATATAGTTGTTTGGTGATGTATTCCGATGCAGTCACCTTGTTGAACATAGCTTGGCATCGGTTAAATAGAAACAATCAATACAAATGTTTAGTAAAAAAACGATAACGATTATTTTAACTTTCTTTGTAACACTTTTTTTGTTTTTTGTATAGGTGCATATTTGGTTTTTTGACTTTAGTTAATTCGAATTACTCTTTTTTTACGTTTATTGTTTATTTTACAAACAGCGTATCGCTTGACTGAAAAACGTACAGATTGTTGTTCGCACATGCATTTGGCACGTGAAGACCGTCACTGTTGCATTTCTGTTCGTATTCAACCAGATTTGTCCGAAGAGTTGCTAGCCGATGTTTTCATCATGTGCGAACAAATTTGTGGTTAGTAAAGACTTAGTCTAACTTATTTTTTAGTGTGCTCAAGAACGGTTTTTGTCGTGAGCATGAACCGTGATAAAATTTTTTTCATTGCTAAAATTTATTTTAAATTTCTAAAATTAACTGTTATATATTAAATTTTTCCTAAGATCGCGATGAAATTATAATGCAACGAAAAAATCTCCAATTGAACATTACTCAAGAAAAAGGAATATGGTATAAATAACAAAGTGTTTTTGACAGAGCATGAGAGACTATCTGTGGTTTTTACAAGACAAAATATTTTTTGTTTTTATCTCTTTCCTTCAGAACGGTATTATACTGCATGTGATATAGGGCGTTTGCCTTTAACACACAAGAAACTTATAACATAATATAATTTATATATATATATATATCCCTTTCTATGTGAACTGTGCGAAAGTATGATAAAATTTATTTTAAACGTCAAAATTCATTTACACAGAGGCTTTGTGCTCTGTGTTATTGAATTTAAACATTTTTGCAGAGAATTTTTTTTAATATATTGTTAATTTTAACATAAATTTTTTTCTAAATTTAATATTTTATAAGCGCAAAGAGTAAATCACATCAAAATAGTTGTGAATTTTAAGAAGATATGCTTATAAATTGTTAGTAATTTTTCGGGCTGCACAGCAACAAATCAGGTATGTGTAAAGAGCAAGTAACAAAAATGAGCGAGTACCACCCGGTTATATAGAATTATTATTGTTTTCCCAAAGTTTCAACTAATAAAAGTTTATTTTTTAAATTAGATGGGTATTAAATAATCTACGATTACTATCATTTTAATATACTTATGTAAATAAACGTAGTCTATTTAATTATAATATTTGTTTAATTAATAGAAAAATTGTTTCTAATTAAAATGTTTTTTTCCTCCTTTGGATATACCAACTTTTGTACATATCGTTTACAAAAACATTAAAATGCAAGACTTATTAAAAACGCACACCAATACGGACACATCAACCTAAACAACACACAAAACATCTAAAAACAACGTAAAAAGGTAAAAAGGCAAAGTACAGTGGGTCAGTTCGAAGGATTACCAATCAAAAGTAGTACGAACCCGCATCTTGGAAGAATATGACTGAATATAAACTTGTTGTTGTCGGAGCTGGTGGTGTTGGAAAATCAGCTTTAACAATTCAATTAATACAAAATCACTTTGTCGATGAGTACGATCCAACAATTGAAGACTCTTATCGCAAACAAGTAGTGATAGGTAAGTAAAATGATTTATTACATGGTCTATTTTTGTTAATATCTTCTTTAAACACATAGTATGCATATTTTAACCACGGACCAATTACGGCGTTCGATATCGATAACAATTTCTATATAACTTAAATGGCTTTAAGAACAAAAACTTACTCTAAGCTTTAAATATTGTTCCCCTGCCCTAAAATACTGATTCTTTACTGCAATTGCAAAATGGTCTTTATATTGCTTAGTTTGTCTTAAACCTATTTTAATTATTGTTAATGAAAGTTCCGGTAGCAAGGAGAGCGTTAAAACATATTTTTAAATGTTCATATTACACTTCATAGAGGATTGTATGCAAGTTGCTTTACTTCATTTAATCCTTTAAGATATTACTTTATAAATTTTGTTTTTCTAGTCATTTTTATTTGTAAAATTAAAACGTATTTAAAAAATTATTCATAAATATTAAAATTTCACTGTTGTGGTCTGTGTCGAAAATTAACCGATTTTAATGGTAATTCGTTTTTCCAAACCGATAACATCCATCACAGTCAAGACATATTTGTGTCACAATACGAAACAAAAATAAACCATTATTAAATTTTTCGTTATTTGCTTATATCAGTTCTAAGTAGATCTGGACTGAACGATGACTAAAGGCAACAAAAATTATATTCGTTGATCGAATGCAACTTATAATAAGGGCCTTAGTAATCCATTGGACTGTTTTTGGATAGGTCGAAAAATTTTGTGATAGTACTGCAGGAATGTACCATTTCAGATTTGCTCAAGTGAAGAAGAGGAACTGAAAGATACCTAATATATTCCCGTGTCTCGATGTTAACCATGTCAACGAGACGTTTGAAATAAATTGAAAAAAAAAACTACACGTTTAAGAGTAAAAACAAACCTTAACTATTTAAATTAATTATTATTTAATACGAGTATTCCACGTTTTTGAAAGGGATTAAAAGTAAACAAGTAAATTAGCTCATCCTTATACATAATGTTTTAAATATTTGTAATTGCCAGTTCTTGGAAGATTTACAAATAAACGTAAAGTGTTCACTACTCTTAGTAGAAGAAACTTTTTTAATTTTTTCTATTGATACTTGAATATCACATTGGAATGTTATGTTAATATATTAAGAAAATATGTTCCATTATACCTAGCTAAACGAAAGTATATACTTATTTATATTATTATTATTTTGTTTATATTAGATGGTGAAACGTGCCTGTTGGATATATTAGACACAGCTGGTCAAGAAGAATATTCTGCTATGCGTGATCAATACATGCGTACGGGTGAAGGTTTTTTGTTAGTTTTTGCAGTTAACAGTGCAAAATCTTTTGAAGACATTGGCACATATCGCGAACAAATTAAGCGCGTTAAGGATGCTGAAGAAGTACCAATGGTTTTAGTAGGAAACAAATGTGATCTACAAGCATGGGCTGTAAATATGAATCAAGCCAGAGAGGTAGTATAATAAATGCAAATCTAATAATTTTGTTATGGGACTACAATTTTTTTTAATAGATAGCCAAACAATATGGCATACCTTTTGTAGAAACATCAGCGAAAACTCGTATGGGTGTAGACGATGCCTTCTATACTTTGGTACGCGAAATTCGCAAAGATAAGGAACACAGAGGGAAAAAGGGTCGTAAAACATATAAACACACAAATCGCAAGTTCAAATGTGAGCTTATTTAAAGCACACTTCAACTAAACGGTGGTAGCACATATTCGTACATTAAACGAGAGACTACATGAATAAATAAATAAGAATCGCGCAAACAAATGCACATTGTCAGTGCAAATTTTGCGTTATTTGTCAGTGCTAATTATGATTTCAAAAAGATGAATTTATGTAACGTTATTTAAGAACTTTAATAATACAAAATAATAAAAAGAAAAGAAGTCCTACATAAACATATTTCGCTCACGCACAAAAAGCAAGAACTATTTTCATGTAATAAGGAAAAAGAATAATTAAAAATGTTTACAAATATCTATACACGTACATACATACATATATACACTTTTTTAATATTGTTTGGTGCTTAATATTTTAAAACAATCTTGTACGTTTTCATGATTTTTTCTATTTATGTATAATCTTACGCTATGATGCTGAATTCACCTTGTTTTGCCATATTTTACATTAAAAAGTATATTGATCTTGAAATCGATTGTTTTCCATTGATAGTTTATGTAAAATTTAAACTCAAAATATTTTCATATTCTGCCACCATGAGATTGATTTTTTAAATGCATATAATAACATTTATTTGAATCTTAATTGTATTAATTTTAATAGATGTGCACGTATTAACTTTTTATATAATATTCAGCAAATATCGTTTATTTAATCGACAAAAAAATAAAACTTTTATTTGTCTTATTAACGAAAATAAAGTTATTTTATAAATACTAAAGGATTCTTGTTAATTAACATTTATTAAATATTCGCAACAACAGGATCTAAGGTTGTAATGTGTTTTTTCTTTGCTTTAAAGAGATAGCTTGGCATATGCCATGAATTATTTGTGGAATGCGTTCTGTGGTAGTCGAAAAAAATTAGTTTTCTTAAACATTAGCACATGTTTATTGTTACTATAATTAAAAACATGTTCAAGAAAAAGACGGATTGACACGATAGTAAAAAAAGGATGTATATAATAATTCCTAGATACTCTAAACAAAAAATATCTCCAAGAAATCTTCAAAATTTGTGGGAATGTAAATAAAATTAATACAAAAAAAAAGTCATTCTTGGGCTCATTAGATTTTTACTTCATAAACAAGTACAAAATTGACATATTAAACAATAATTGTTATAAACGATTTAAGTTTTAAAAGGCCAACATTAGGCTTTATATATTTTTACTTACGAAATACTATAGACATATGTATATCCAATGAGCGTTAAAGACTATAATCCATTAAACGATCAAGGATTAAATGTGAAATCTAATACCTATTGTATAGTTTTAAACATTGTGGAAGGCGAGTGATATAGTAATAAAATGGCCTGTTTCTGTATGGCGAGCGAACGACGCGACCACAGAATTTATCGGTTGCCATACGGAAACAGGCCATAAATGTGTTTTTTTTTCTTAAATTCATTTGATTTTTTGTTCCAAATTTATTTTTAGGCATTGATTTTGGCTTAACTGAAGATATAATTGTAAAAGTTTCACTAAATGGAGTAAAATTTGAAGTAGAGGGACATTTTACACAACCAAACATTATTACGTTTAACAGTAAATGTATTTGGGAGTGTGAACTGGAAGATATTAAAAGGTAATATGTACATATCGCTCATTTAATCAAACAACGTCATAATGATGCAGAATTGTTCGTTATATCACGCTTTATATTAAGTATAAATTTTATCATTATATCTTTTCTACTTTTTGTAGGTAATAGAAAGCTTTTATCTCGAAATGGCATTTTTTGAGTTATGACGTTGTTTGAGTAAATGAGCGATATATACTTATGCAGGTACATATATCTCAAAAATCAACATCAACCAACATTCTTAAAAAATATACCGGCACAATAAACGTGTTCAAAAAGTTTGAACAACCAAAAGTTTTACTAATTTTCGTTTCACAACATTAACAACTAGCTGTAGTCTATGAACATAAAGCATTAAGCTGGTTGGCGACTGTTATTTATTTTACAATTTTGTCAGATGGAAACAAGAATGATAGAAATGCAAGATTGTGCCACCTGCACATTACCATTTGAAAAAAATCCTGCATTTGCAAATAAATTCTTCTAGTTACACTAAGTATATCATTAAGAACCTACATACATATGTATATCTGAATTTTAAGTTGCACTTTTTCGGTTTCGGCAACAACACATGCTCTAAAGGTATAAATCCAAAATTGAATAGGTATATGCATACATGCATATGTAGGTACAAATTTCCTATTTCATTTTTTAAGATTTTCTTATTTATTTTTAGAATAAAAACAGATAATCGCCCAATAAAGCTGGAATGTTTTTTAAATAATAATAGCTGCGCTAATGGATCAGCTAACCTCATGGGATCACTATTATTGCCGTTGCGGGGAATGAAGATAATCAATAATCTTACGAATTTTCAGGTAAGTTTTTTTTAGAACCTACAAAGCAGGGATGGCAAATTTTTGCAATTACAAAAAATTATTTATACCAATACCTAATATGTATGTATGTACATATGTGTGTATCATACATACATATTTCTATTTCATTAATTTGTTTCTGATATTTGACTGATTAACAGTCTGTTTTTGTAAAACGTAAATTTACTCACACAAATATATTGTTTTATTACGTTAAATTTTAAAATTTGGTTTTCGATTCCATTTTGAAGTGGAGAAAGGTTTTTTTTTTATTTCACAATATTGCCAACGCATTGTTTTCATGTATTTTCGTTACCGTACGGTAATTAGTGTGTGTGACCTTTTCTTTATAAATAATAAATAAAAAAACATATCTTTTACAAAAAATTATTTTTCATTAATAATAAAGCTCATGGAACATAATAATTCAGTTTATTGCGCAAATAAATTATTTAAAATGTACCAGTAGGGCAGGCGTTAGTTTAGCCGATCCAGTGATGATTTATATGAAAATGGACTCATAAACAGTTCATAACAAATATGTATTTTGTGTTTTTATGCTGGCAACATCATTATCACATCAAGTTAATGTTGCATAAAAATGTCCCAATTGATCCGGGTAGTCGACTCTATAAATAGGTTCAAACGGTTTTAAAATAAAGAAACTTTTGTTTTTTTTATAAAAATTCCTGTATTAAGTTAAATTAAGAAACTGAAATAAATAAGCCAGAATTCACACGACTTGTTTTTCTAAGAGATGAATATTGTATTCGAATAAAATTCCTTTTATTATTTGCTTTGATTGTATATATCTTACGCCACTAAAATAATATTTATGCCGACATTAATTTTTTTATTAACTTTATGAAAATGAAATAAAAAGAATTGAAAATGATGTAGAATATTGTTTCTAAAATAAGCTTATCCCAAAAACATAAAAATGTCAATGTTTAGATTCAACATATTTACCAATCTTGTTTTCCATGTTATTTTGTGGTTTCATATAATTAACTTTAACACAAAAATTAATACAATTGTTTTGTATATTGATTCTGATTGATTTGATTTTTGCTGAAACTTTTTTTAGAAACTAAATATATTTATATGATTACCGGGTTAATCGTATAGTGGGTTAAAGCATCACTAACAATAAAATGACAACTAATTACACATTGAGTTGCCTACATAAGCCTAAAGTTGTCACAAACGTTGAATAGCTTCTTATACGTCTGTTATTGTTTGCTAATGAATACAAATTTATAAATTTGAGTTGAGACAAAAGGCCTTTGATAACATTTTATACATAAAATAAGGCTTTTTACGAATATGGCCGTAAAAATGTCAATGTATTGTAGGTGTCTACTTATTTTAAACCCACAATAACATTTTGCTTGTTTGTGGTTTATAAGTATGCCTGTTAAAAGTTTTTATGAATACCCTCAGTAAAGGTATAGAAATGTACATCTCGCACATTTACTTGAGCAACGTCATAACTCAAAAAATTCATTTTTGGTTTTAATTCATATTTTAATGATTTATAATGCCTTATATTGTGTATAAATTGTATCTTTATAACTGTTGTTCTTTCCACATTTGAAGATAATGTGTGGAAGCAAATCGAAAATTTCAACTTGGTTTATCTCGAAATTGAATATTTTGAGTTATGACGTTATTACTGTTAATAAGCGATATGTATTTCTCTTTTCACCTTCAATATGTATGTAGGTATGTCATAATACAGACGATTTGACAAAGTAAGTGCACCCGGCAAAGACTGTTATGAATTAGTTAGTTGTGCCTCTAATACGTGTACTTGTGTCCAAATTCATTTCGAGTCGAATACTGGCTAATTTTTGCAACCATAAATGAGATTTATGCATTAGCATGATTTGAAAATATTTATGTATGTATGTAAGTAAAATGACAAACAATACAAATATGTATGTACCATTTAATGATACTGCTTGCTTTCTTTTTAATAGTAATTTTTTGTACCAATGATAATGACATTTCTAAAATGCTAATTACTTGTATAATTATTGCAAAGAGAGCGTTATTATTACGACTAGTCTTTAAAGTTCTTGTTAGTTAAAGAAGGTAACTTATCTGGATGATCTCTAACTTTTAACATCAGGTTTACTTACGCATTTTTGGAAAAATTCCAAAAAGGGTATTTTCAAAAGAACGAGCTCCTAAATTTTATATGGAGTTATTTCTTATCTAACAGATTCGAATCAATTTAGAATTTTTTGTTAGTTAGTGACCCTAACTTTGAGTCTTTTGCATTTTCTGTGACAAATTAAAAAACAATGGTAACTTAAAAGCAGTTCCTAAGTATTTGAGTTGGCAGAAAAGCATTTAAATTTTATTTAAAAATTAATTTACCTTTATTGTGACACAATTTAAAATCCCAAATAATTCTTTTAAATAAAATTTAAACAAATCAGAATTGTTTAACTATTTTGTATTTATTTAATATTATGAAAAGTGATTTTATACGCTTGAATTTCAAATGATAACTATTATTTTCTGAATACTTTTCGATTTGCACTTTGGAATCTAAATTCTACTTCATATTTTATTACAATATATATGTAATTAATTTGTCTAATTAAAAAATGTATAGCAAAATAAATTTACAAGTCGTTTATCTAACATAGTAGACATTTTTTTTTATACAAATTTCATTTTAAATCTTCACTAGGAGTTTAATCTTCCAGCTCCGATTTGAGCAAATTGAGAGACGAATGCATGGACTCCCAATAGTAAATACAAAATACAAAAGTGTATATTAAAAAAAAGATCAACAAAGTGTCATGGGCATAAAAACTGAACCTAATTGAGTACTTCAGTAGCACAACGGCAACGCTGGCTTCACTTTAACTAAAGTTACCTTTTACTAAAAAGAACTTTAAAGGTGTGTGTAATAATGGTCCTGAATAGGTATATTTCTTTATTAAGTTTATTTATTAAACTAATAAGAAAGAAAAATATTTGAAAATATTGACCAACTGAAAATGTGTGATGTTCAATAAAGTTAATGTTATTGATAGTTATGTTCTTTTTATTAATAATTAATATTGGAACATTTTCATTCAAAAGCAATTTCATTGTTGAATGGCGAAAACTTGGTTGAAATTTTTTGATAAAAATGCAACTCAATTTTCATATAAAATTGCTTTAAAGATTTGAAAAGAAATAGGCCTTAAAAATTTGATTCTACTACTTTTAAATAATAAAATACAAATCCGAAAAGAATACAAATATTTGGTACAATCACTCAATACTACATATTATTATGTTTTGCCATCCCTGATCAAAACTTGGCAATAGAATTCATTCCATATAAAATCGAATATATTTCCTTTAAAATAAGAGAATTAAATTTTTTTAATTCCAATTATTAAATAAAATACAATCAACACTTTACTTAATATCTTCTTAGGTTACACCGTATTGGTGCAAGTTAAATAATCTAAGCCCCAATATTCGTCAAAATGCTCCACAGCTTTGCCTTATGTTGGCAATTATTAAAAAAACCATAATTGATCATATTGACTTCGAAGCTTTTTTGGACAAGGTAAGAATTGATTACAAGAATTAATGAAGAACGCTTATTTGCCGTCACATCGGAAGGTCATCTTGAGACGCAAATTAAGAATTTAATCCACGAAATGATGTACATACATATTTATAGAAATACATACGGACGTCTTTGTATGCAAAGTACATTCAGAATTTTTCTTATGCTACCGCAAAGCTTTCATATTTCCAACTTTTGTGAACAAAGATTCTCACTTAATGGACAATCACCTATTGGTCAACCAAATTTGGTCTATGACCAAATACCACGAATCAAAAAGAATCTCGATGAGAGGCAAAAAATTATGCTGAAACTGAACGTGACCACGAACTCATTTTCTGTCGTTATTATGGAGAGGCTCTCTCGATGTGCGACGTAGTATTAGTTTTGTGCTCTCTTAGTGATGTCACATCAGCGTTTTTTGTATGAAAAATTTTACACGTAAAACAACAAGCACAAGCAATTAATGGCTGTTGTGACGAAATGCGCAGTGAGAAACCTATTTCTTTGATTTAAGCATAAATACTACATTTGTGAACTAACTTCTTTTGTCGAATTTGGTACGACTTCGTACAGACAGTGTGATCAAGTTGCCGTATTGGTAACAGTTCTTATATATTTCATATTCGACATACAAGAAATCGGATGGAATTTTTTATTTAAAATCTAAATATAGTTTCAATATATTTGAACTAAGTACTTCGAAAATTTTTGACTCTTCTGCAAAACGTTTGGACGAGCGCCATCTTAATTTGTTTTTCTTTTAGAAAGTATGCAGAAAGTACTTACAAAACTGCCCAAAAAATGGTCCTTCCGATAATGTGCACACACAATACACTAATCAAAAAGTACAGACAGTACAGATAAAGTTTCAGATTACGCCTAATGTCAGACATAACCTGAAATGTTATCAGATTTTAGATATACATATACTTCTATATATGTATATAAACATAAACAATATTATAACTATTTTTAGCCTAAATCTTCTTGTACTGATAACAACAATACGACTAAATTATCATCAAATGTAAGTCGTACTCTAAGCATGTTAAAATCTCAGCAAGGCATATTTATAAAATTACTTGAAGACGTTGGCCAAATACAA
The DNA here is from genome assembly GCA_963932375.1 of Phania funesta. Classification (NCBI taxonomy): domain Eukaryota; kingdom Metazoa; phylum Arthropoda; class Insecta; order Diptera; family Tachinidae; genus Phania; species Phania funesta. The sequence continues at coordinate 127,013,775 of OZ010652.1, forward strand.
GTCGGCAATGATCCTCTTGAAGACTGTGACATATTTTCCGTCACATTGACCTTCCGGCAAATAAAGAATATATTAAATTCACTTAACATCAGGCAGTTAGACAAGGAAATCATTGAAAAATCCATTGTATTCCAGTGCGATTTTTTAGGAAGCATCTCAAATAAAGAAATCGACATAACAATAAACGACTGCTTCACTATAAATCAGAAAATGTCTTTATGTTTTCGCACATCCTTGAAGAGCCTTCGGTTATATTTCGAACGTGTTTTTTATATTCCCATAAATTTGTATTATAGCAGCGAAATTGCTATAGCAAAGTTTAATTTTGACATTGCATCATTTCTTTCTGACGATATAAAATATATCAATGAAAATGAGTCCAACCTATGGACAAAACACGGTTCATTCGGTTTTGACACTCTCAAAATGATAAAAAGTCCAAGGGCTCTACAGCCCACACTTGAGTTCTTGCTTACGATAGAACTACTAACAAAGAATACAAAAGAAGGAAAATGTGAAATACAACCTTGTTCCCAGCAATTTAGTTGCTCAGCGAGTCGTGAGGACAATATAAGTCAAGAAATGCACTTTGAGAAGGAACATTTTGTAGTTGAAGATAAAGTCGTAGAATACTTACATTTACAACAAACTGTATTAGAGAATCGCACATTGCAACCCAGTTACTCTGAAGCATGCCACGAGAGCAATAGAAGCTGTATACCCAACAAGTCTGTTTGTGCCGTGGCCGTCAATACAGATGACCAGTTTGAAGCTCAAAAACGAGAAAATATTAATTTTCATTTCATTCAACAATCACAATTACAATTGTACAACGACTGGAAACAAAATCATATCGAATATTACGAAAATGAATTGGCTCGAACAAAACAAACGTATACGCAGGAGCTGCAAGCTTTATGGGAAGAACATAAGAACCATTTAAAAGCTTGTCTGGAGGCGAAAATAATGAAATGTGAGCAACTGTTGTCACAGTTAGAAAATACGCAAACGCAACTTAATACTCTAATAGCCACAAACTTAAAAAATGCAGCGAAAGCAGACAATATGTCACGAAAAAACGAAGCCAGTTACAGATTAAAAATCGAAGAACTTGAAAGGGAAATCCGGTGTTTAAAAATTAAGGTCAACGAAAAAGGTTTGATTTTCATTTGAAAATACACTTAAGAGATATTATTTGAGCACTAATAATTTTTAGAAATCGAGCAGACCGTATTAAAGAAACGAACTGATCAACTGGAAAACAAATTAGAGTTATTCCAACGAGCTGATTTCTCCCTGGATCAATTAAAAGATATCATGAATGAGATGGTAATTTTCACAGTAATTTTTTTATTTAGTTTTCTAACGTAGTTTCCAATTTATGTTTACTGTGGAAGCTTTTGTAGGTACTTATTTTATTAAGAATTTACTACAGCGATCGATTATTCGACATTTTCTGAAAACCGGTTTCAACATTAAGCATTTGTTTATTTATACAGGGTGTCTGGTAGCAGATTTATATTTTCAAACTTAAATAAAAGACGTAAGAATTTACACAGTTTTATTAAAAACATTGAACGATAAAATGGAAATGCGGATTTTATTGTATAAAGAGTATGTCATCCAAATGTCTTCCGTCGAGTTGTACACACTGTTCAAAACGGAGCCTTGTGTTCTGCCCCACACGCTGTAGTAAACTTGATTTAATTGAGCTGATTTCTCGACGAATATTTTCCTTTAAAGCCACAAGAGATTGTGGATTGTCATTATAACCCCTCTCTTTCACGTAGCCCAAAAAAAAAAATCCACGAGAGGAAGATTGGGAGACCTCGATAGCCCTGGGATGTTCCCAAAGCGACTAATCAGTTTTTGGTGGAAATTTTCCCGAAGCAAATTCGTCAAAGCTCTGACTGTGTGTGCAGTCGCCCCATCCTGTTGAAACCACGTGTATGAAGAGTACGATGGATGAGCTCGTAGGTTTGGCAAAAAGAATTTCGTAATTATGCGTCTCCAGGCCTCGAGAATTTTCGAAAAAAATGGTCCAATTATCTCATGCGTGAATAAGGCACACCAAACAGTTTTGATATTTCAATCGAGGTTGCAGGTTCTCGGAGATCAGTAACGGCAGTGTTGCTTGTTGACGTGGCCGTTTTAACGTCGTTTCACAAAAATTTTTACGTAAATCAGTCACTTTCTTTCAGTTCTTGAACGATTTTAATTTTAAAAGGATGGAACTTCAGATACTTTCTTAAAATTTCATGAATAATCGCTCTTGGAAGTCCTAGTGAGGCTGCTCTTTTTCGTATTGAAAGTCGAGGATTTTCACGTAAACTGCTTTCAACCAGTTCAATGTTTTCGGGAGTCCTTAAAGATCGACTGGGCCCTGGCCGTGGGACATTTATAGCCGAAGCCGAATTAAATTTAAACTCCATCACGTATTCGCCGAATACCGAACTTTGAACAAAATTGCCGACGAGCAATTACGTATGAATAATTACTCTTAAAAAAGTCTACACGGCGAACGCTCGATGCTCACTCGACTACTTCGACATCGTGACTGACAAATCCGTACAATCAATAATTCCAGCGCACCGTTTAATACTTTTTAAAATAATCGTATTTAAAAATATAAATTTGCCACCAGACACCCTGTATTTATTGCTGGTTAAAGCACACACATGGACAAAAGTCATCTCCACTTTGTTTCTTAAACGTAAAAAAAAGATACTTCTTAAGTTTCTTCAAAATAAATAATAAAAAACACATAATTCGTTGTTCATCTGGGCGAATTTGTTGTAGTAGTTAATAAAAACATTTAAAATTATACATCGCCCTTAAATTTATTTTTCCTTTTTTAGGAGAAGTCGAAAGTCGAATATGAGTTAAATTTTCCCTCGCACACCTTTAACGTAAAATCAACAAGTTTTTAGCTTCTACTGAAAAATTTTAAATTTTGAGTTATTACACTATTGTTGCACATGTGCTATATACTTGCTTACATGGGTTGTTATTATTGGTTTGTTTTTCTTTATGTTAGGAACCTCTTATAAACGGCTCTGCCTTGAATTACTTTATCACTTCGTCGATAAATATTTTTTGTTCTTCTTTTAATCTAAATTTTCAACTTTTTATGGTGTTCTCTTATCTTTTTGTTCCAATAATGGCATAAATGATTAATTGCATTAAGATTGAGGCATTGAGAAATAGTTGTTGATGAATAGTGTAGATCATTATGCGAACAATATCCTAATAAGGGTCATTATTACAACTTGCCTTTAAAGTTCGTATTAATAAATGGTAACTTTAGCTAACGTGAGGAATAAACACAACTTCCTTGTAAAATAAAATTAATCTCTTGGAAGATATGCCAGTCCAAGAGCGATAACCGACTACTTTTGACAAATGAATTTGGGTTTTAAGAGTAACATATTGGCAAATACTTTTATTTATTTGTTTACTGGCCCCGAGAGCCCTTTTATATTTCCATTACATACATACATATGTATATTTTATATATACATATGTATGAATGTATTTTAAGATAAAACTGTCCGATAAGTTGCAGCCATACCTAAATAAGAGCGTTGAGCGTTGCGTTACCAGCAGGGTACGAAGTCACAGTACATTTGAAGTAAAATGTATGTCTGCAAGAACTGCAGCTACGTAACCTGCTGCTAACGCAACGCTCAACGCTCTTATTTAGGTTTGGCTGTTAAAGAGAAGCTGCTTATACCTTTAACTTTTAACGTGGGGTTTATAGATTTGGAATTGCCATATTTTTAACAAAAAAACAAAAAAATGGAAAAGAGACCGCGTTTATTTTATATTAACAAGATATAAAGTATTTTTGAAACGGTTTTGAGATTAAAATTAGTACCAAGTTCTTGATATTTATGCAATACCAACTCAATTCTAGGCAACCTATTAGTTTGGTAACATTTTCCCACAATTCTTTCTCATATTAGAAAGTTTAAAAAATATTACCAAAATAGCAGATTGCCTAGAAAGGAAATGGTATTGCATAAATATCAAGAACGCGGTACTCATTTTGATCTCAGTACTCTTAAACGGCCGAAATGTTTGGATATGAACTTGACATTATTTTCAGATTTATGGTTTTGTGCGGATCTGACTTCTTTTATTCCCAATTTTTTGTAAATTTGTATGTACTCGTATGTATAAAACTTCTTTTAACTTAAAGTTAACAGATGGTTGGGTTAACCCCATACAAATAATGGGCACCCTAGTCCCCCTAGATAAAAAGTGCGCGTCTTCAGATTTTTCTGATTACTTATTATCCAAGACCTAACTGTATATCAAATTTCAGCACTCTAGCTATGGTGAAAGTTTCACATAATAGTGATGAGTGAGCCAGTCAGTTAGTAGGTACTATTATATGTTCCTTTTAGATCTTCATATATCAGGAAGCTTTTATGGTCAAATTGCAAGTTTCATTGTTTTACGATTCGTGTAATACAGACACTATGTGCATTAGGCTTGAACTTGGCCTGGCGCAATACCGGTCACCTTAAAACATTATTTTTACAGAAAAGATATGTATAAAAGCATTCCTGCATTTACTAGCAATCTGTCAAAAGTACGTGCAAGTACGGCACACCGACTTCTAAACCCATGGCAGACATGAAGACAAAATTTTCGTATGCCGGAAGGTACTCTAAATATCCATATCCAATTTTTTAACATTACTGCTCTTTTAAGTTTCTAATTACTTTATATGATTTGAATTTTTCATAATATCAGCGTGATCAGGCTGATCGTTTTACGGCAATTGAAAATTTCTACAAAGAACAATGGTTGAATTACATGCAGATATTGAAAATGAATATACTCAAGATACTGAATGAGAGAAAAATATCCAAAATCTCAGATGTGAAGTAAATATTTTAGAATTTATCGACAGATACTCAATTGTAATTTAATTCTTTAAAATTTCAGCCTTTGTTTGGATGAAGTATTTGGCGAGGAAATAGTTACTGTTAATGCAAACGATAACAAATCATTTCAACTCTAATCTTTGTTGCTTAAATTTGACTTCTGATGGTGAACAATTTCTTTAATTTGCTTTTTTTATGTTCATCATCACATACATATGTAAATAAAAAATACTCTTGTTAATTAATGATTCAATTCATTTTAATAAAAAAAGGCAAAACATCCAAAGGTGCCAAATAGTCCATTAACCATGTTGGTCCTCTATATGTAGCTTGAGTGTTTCCATCTCTCCATGTTCCTTTAGGCAAATAAATATCGCGTTTTGTAGCGGAAATTTCTACGACTGGAGCTGACATAATATCATCACCAAGCATAAATTCTGTAAAATATTTGTTGCACAAAATTATTTTCTTAGGTTTAAATTAAAGAGCTATATATGTATGTATGGATGTGTGTTTGTATGTATATATGTAATCAACTACTAACGATCGAAAATTCCCTGAGCTGTGGTGTCATCTGGATTTGCCCACCATACTGGTGTATTAACTGGTTCGCCTGTGATTGTGGCTAGTTTAAAACGCTCTATTATTTTGTCTGTATAATCACTATGTAGCTTAGTGAATTTTTTACTAATTTCGATTGCTTCATCATCAAAATTCCACGGGACATAAGAAAATTGCAAACTAGGCATAAAAACATTAGCTTGCAGCCACCTTAAAAATAATTCTTTGGAAGGAGGCTTATTATTGTAGCCATTACCACCTACCATATCTGGTAGAACGAATGGATAGCCATTCAAATTTAACTGCAACAAAGTAGTTATCAAAGTCAGAAGACCATTATCCCATTTCCACTCCGAATCTTTGTCTATCATTCGTACAAATATAGGCAAATCCTGTGTTCCTTGTCCGGAGCGTACTTCAACCATTGGACCAAGCGATGCGACTGTACGAACATAGTCTGTAGTAATTTGGTTCGGTGAAGAACTGCTTGATATATTTAATACAGGGTCGTCAGGAACCCAACTGGACTCACCAGCATCAAATTTGAAACTGTCAATGCCATCTTCGGTTTGAAGTCTTTGCAAACGCTTCGTAAACCAATTTTGGACTTCGGATTTAGTGAAGTCTATATAAGCTGCTTCACCAGTCTTACTGTTCCACCACTGAGTTGCAGGATTATTGTTATGATCAACAACTAAATACCTAAGAACAGGAAAATATCGTCCATTTTTTACAGATTTTAATTTAATGAAAATATTCCCTTTTTTACCTACCCCTTAGAAAGTGCTTCATTATAAATCTCCTCGCAATCTTTGTTTATAAACGGATGTATCCATAAAGTAATACGGAATCCATTAGCCTTTAAGTCGTTAGTTAATTTTTTTATATCTGGAAATTTACTCTTCCTAAAAGTCAATGCCCCATAACACTCTTCCCAGTCGTCGTCGATTTCTAATTGACTATTTTGAAAACCCAGTGATTTAATTTTATCTGCGAATTCGCGAACAATTTTGTCGTTGATTGCGGTTTTGTATAGAGCCCAAGTGGACCAAATTGGATATTGAACCATGCGCTTATCGGGATACTCATTTGGGTGACCCAAAATATTTTTAACTGCATACATATGAGCAGTTTTTGCATTACTTGCTATACCGACGTGATAGATAAAACTCATACGCTTCATCCTAACATCATAAGGCAAAGCTTTCAAGGCAGACAAACACAATTTGTTTTCATGTCCTTTCGAGTTTTGCTCAATAAACAGTGGTGTTATGTCTTCTACATAGAAAAACTTTCCATCCGAATTAAGCCAATAGCGCTCTGCTATACCGGCATTCTGATTTTCCTTTGTTAGATACGAATAATTAGTAAACACTTGTCGTTCAATTGGCCAATATTGATGGCGATCTTCCGGACCACCATACCAGTAAGTGTTTCCAATATTCAATCCAATACAGTCCATAGGTTGACTAGCATCCACAATGTTATCGCGTATTATGCGAACGTGCGTTATTTCGTCTTTTGATGATATTAATTCGAATTCTATAGTATTCGAACCATGACTTAGCTTTAAAGTCCCATTCGCCGTAGCTTTCAAATTACCGTTTATAATAATATTTTCAAAAGTAATAGTTTGTAAAACTTTGGAACCTGCAATATGAAGCACAACTTGTGAGAGTGCAGAGAAAACCACAAAGTAAACCAGAAAACTTGAACACACCCTTTAATATCTCGTATTGTTGCTTTGATGCTTCCCTGCTGAGTCGTATAAAAACATTCGAATTTGGAAAATTGTACTTTTGATTCACACTTTTACAGGGCTTCGTAGAAGGAAGTAAGGCCGTAAAAAGTAGCACTGTAGCAATACCTGCCCTATAAAACATTTTAATGCTTTTTCTTTTGTAAATGTAAACGACTGCTTTTGCAATGATATTTTAAACTAATTTGGCTCCGTATTTATTAGCAAGATTCTATATACATACATCCATACATACCTTTAGCAAAATGTATATTGTTTTTATCAACCATCTCAAGTATTGACTCTTGACAAGTAATTATTTACATAAATACATATGAAATGCATAAGTGTCGTCCAAATCAACCAAAGAACACTTGGTATAAACAAATTGATATGTGTCTGATACAAACGTACACATATGAATACGTACACACCTATGTATACATATATTATGCACAAATTTACGGTTTCAGTACACACTCGTAACACAAAGCAACAGTGTGTTGGGGTGCGTTGTTATGTGCGCTGATTTTGTGCAAATTATTTCCGGGAGAGGTATTTATATACATATGTATATATGTACATATATAGTTCAATATCGGTCGATCTTCACACGATACTTAGCAAAAATTCTCTGTTGAATATTCGATTGTCTCGCTAACAAAACACAATTTTTAAAGTGCGGACATTAAAATGAAAGACGAACTGATATACTTATGTATGTATACTTATTATGAATTTTTCTGTCCATGTGACGGTTGCAAATTTGACCGTTTTAAATTCAAGTATGCAATGTAATTGGTCGATAGTTAATTTCTTCTAGGATGGTAGTCATCACTATCTAATTAGCGATACAACTACATGAGGTAAGGATCAGGGATCCTAAGTTCATGGCAAAGAAATAACTGCTGCCATCACTGACAGGCGTGGTGTTGGAATCGAGCTTTGACGATACCAAAGACACCTTAGAGGCGATTAAAGCATCTACGTACTCAATTAGGAAAAAGAAAACTTCCAAAGCCTGGTGATATTGGACAAGAAACGATTTTTAGGTTATTGATACCCTGTTCTGCGTAAAAGTGAGAAGTATCCAGAACACTGCAAGACAGCACTAGCGGTCAAAGAGGAGTTGAAGTAGGCGGTTAGACTTGCCAAGAGAATAAGTTTTGAACAACAAATTGAGAACTTGAATGAGGATCCTAATTCTAAAAGGGTGTGGAGGTTTGTAAGGAATATGAAAGGGAATACCGACTTTGTAGATCGAACGTTATAGAATGAAGACCATAATCCGCTGCACCTGCAATATCTACACGATCAAGTGCTATGTGGATGCTGGCCATGCTGCATCACCGGGAGTATAGGGTAAAAATAACTCGAATAAAGAATAATGACTGCAAAGACATAGAAAATGCCTAGAATTGCATAAACATTATCACTCTAAAAAAGTTCTTATGGGTTTGGAGGGTGTCATTTGAATTTTAAATGTATGTTGAATGGATAGAACAATTTCGGTCGAGCAGAACGACTAAATTATGAATATAATCTGTGTGTGTTAGTATTAGGCTGCAGCCAGAAACTGTCTCTTGCCGATGCCAGGATGACTCCTCTATAGTTTTCCAGTTTTGCAAGTCCTGCAGATTTCCTCTTGGTCACCTTTGATAATGATTTTAAGCGTGGCAGCCTTCTTATGTGGATGTGAGGGGCTAGACCTGTCAATAAACTTGGACAAAAGTAAATCAATACCAGAAAGAGTGTTCGCTTGAATATAAATACAACTTTAAAGTCTCTCGTCACTCACTGCAGGGGAGCATTATAGCCGAGTGCTGGTTGAGCCCAGGAGTAGTATGAATTTATTGAAAACCACCGGAAAAGATAAGGAAATCTGTTGAGAAATTTTGTTAAACGAAGAACAGAATTTTTTTTATCTACTACGGCACATGCCTCTGATCGCACTTTCAGAGGGTATTTGGGCCTTACGGGCTCAACTCCGGTACATGCCATTTACGTCCTGGCATGGGTCTTACCACCCAAATATCGTGGCAAACTGTAAGCAGTAAATGAGATTAACAAGATAAAATATGACAACCTTTCCCTATTTTCCAGTATAAGAAGTGTGACTATTTTTAACGAGTTTAAAGGTTTTGGATCGAATAAATACTAAATGTCGTTAAACCAAATATGAACAACTAAGAATATTCCAAAATATGCTACCTGACAAAAAGAGAAATCTTTCTAGAAAGCAATAGTCTTAATACGGTAGAAATCACTAGTACAAGTATAACAACTATACTATATTTGCAACTGGTGCTTCGTTGTCTGGAAATGCCAAGGGCTGTGCTCGATGTATCGAATAATAAATAGCACCAGTGTAAGATTGCTCACAAGTAATCAAACATGTTTGCGGATATATGTGCCATAAGAAAATCGATTGATATCGCCATTCATGAGGGATAATTCTAGTGCCTGGCTGGGCATGTCGAGGTCACCCTGCTTGAAAGAACTGAACAATTTGCTACAGTAGCGTCACGAGATGGGTCTCTCCTGACAATAGATCTTTCACCGGAGTAGGCAATTCGGATGGTACATGATAATTTTTTTGAGGAATGGAATGAAAAGTTTAATGAGAAGTCCAAAGGGAAATAATTATGCATGTAATATCCAAAGGCAAGGGCTGGAAGGCCAAGTATATAAAACAATTAATAGGTTGCTGTCTGGCCGCACGCTTCGAGTAATATAATAAAAACTTAAGGTTTTAAAATCAGATTTATGTTTGGTTTGTTCTGTTCTGGAGTGTGTGGATTGTTTGATTTTTAATTGCAAACATTTCATTAAGTTCTTCCCTATGTTACGTAAAATTGCCTTTTGATCTGGAGTTTACCCTTGAAATTTAAGAATCTTAAATGTCGCCAACAATATTTAGAGTAAAAAAAGTCGTAAAGCTTGAAAACTAAATAACTAAAAAATTTTATGAAGAAATAAAAATGTTAAAAACACACTTCTACTAAGCAAACTTCGCTTGAAGCTCAATAGAAAGATTAAGGAAAATGTTTGCCCATAATACTTAAACCTAGTTTCTCAGACAGTATATTAGACTAATATGTCGAATATGTAAAATACGTGAAACTTGTAATTTTTCAAAATAATTAGAATTTGTTTACAAATTTCGGGCAAGATATGATAGGAATATTCATTAAATATCACCGTTAAAAAATTATGGAAAACTAGATCAAATAACGATGATGAAACACTGGCCTTCCATGACATCATAATATTAATGCTTAAAATGGTTAAAACAGAATCTACGTTATTTTTGCCATTTCAAAAGAACACAACTGTTCATAAACGGTCCGGGCAATTTTTTCCGAAAAGTTTGTTAATCTATTGGCTATTCACTTTCATATAACATGTATAGTTTATGTCCTAACACTTACCAGTTTCCATAGTGTAGAATCCAATATTTCGAATAACATTTGTTTAAACCATTTACTTACATCTCTATGCATTTCCTAAATCTCATAATGAGCTTTAGTTAGTATTGTTTGCAAATCGTTGCTAGATTGATATATGTATGTTGCTTTTAATTGATATATGTATGTATACATTTTTAATTTTTTACTCGTATTCACAAATATATTACTTACTACCTTTATTTTTTAATAAAATAAAGATTCTTTTAATTTCTTAATAACTGTCTTGACTCTACACCTACATATGTATGCATGTTCTCAAGCAATAAATATTAGTTAATTTCCAATTTCAATTGCTTAAATTTTTCAGCGAGAATTGGATCGTCTTGTTCCTCGGCTTTGAAAACTTCCTAAGAAAAATATTATAGTAATAAACTTTTTTAATATTAATAGACTTGTATTTTGTAATGTACTTACTGGATCATAAATAACTTTTATAATAAGAGAGCAACTAGGACAGACCGCAATTTCCTCACCCTCTATTAGTTCTTCCTTTAAATATATTAATAAATACCACTAATGGTTTTATTTGGAATTCATACCTTCGAAATCTGAAACCTGTCGCCACATGGACACGGATAGTAATACATCTGCTCTTCCTCATCATATTCAAAATCTTCTATTTCCACTTCATCATGAAATACACTCATTTTACACGTTCATTGTATCGTAAATTGTAATTCAACGTTATTAATATTACCTGCGCCGACACATTTTATCAGCGAAGGCGACTTTTGCACAAAAATTTGGTGGCGGCTTCTATCCGGCTGAATATTTAGATTAAAGCGACTTTTTGACGTTTTCTTGAAAGTAAAATGACAAGGGATTAACACTGTTGCCTACTAAGAGAGATATACAAATTTGCGGGATTGTGGTAAAATAATAATTTCAAAATTTAATTACTTTGTACACATACGAAAATAAATTTAAAATTGTTTATCAAATATGCTTAAAGAACACAACTGTTGATTGTCAATAATGATATTGCAAAAATAAATTATCTATAATAATCATTTAAAAGTATTGCCCTGTATATTTGTGTGTGCGAATGGTTTGTCAACTCTACTTCAGTAATAAACAAAACATCACTCTTGTTTTGTTATCATTTTCTAATTCTAGTCCTTTCTTTTGAAGAATTATTGCAACAACTTTTCTCTTAGAAAACATTTTACAAATAAACTTTCACTTTCTCCTGAAAGTGAACAAGAAATTTTTATTTGTAATACGTATACAGAAATTTTATGAAAATACTCTACTTTGTAAATGCAGAGTAATATCAGTTTTAGGACAGAGTCAGATTTTACTACAGTGACTTGTTAACTTACAAAAATAAAATAAAATAATAGAAAGGTGGTTTTATTTTTTATATTTATTTTGTAACCATATCATGAATCAGAAATATATGTTTTAAAAAGCTTCCGCAAACAAATATTCGCTATTTATTAAAGATTTATAAATCTATTCCTTTTCAAAGACTACAACTATGAGAATTCGGTATCAAATTTATTTTTCCTAAATTTTATGAGTTTATAGATTTTTTAAATGTGTATTTTTTTAATTTAAGCTCGTTCTTAGACTTTTTAAGTGTGAATTTTTATTTTATATTTTACTTGAATTTTACATTTTACTTTTTATATTTTACTTGAATTCTACAATGTTTATTTAGTAAGTATAGGTAAAAGTGTAAATTTCGAAATATATAAGGTATTTTAATATATAATATAAAAAATTGTAATTCTTTTGCATTACATTTTAATATAATTTAATGAGTGATTTATCGCGTACCGTTAATTTTCGTTTCTGGCAACGCTGGATATTACTTGCCCAGACCTATTGCATTCTGCTTTTAATGTCAAAACTTTGTGGTCAAACAAAATAAAAACAAACAAAATAAGACATGGCACAAAAACAATTTATAGACTTTTATGCTATATTGGATGTGCAAATCGGAAATGATGAAAACACTATCAGGAAAGCTTACCGGAAAAAGGCGCTAGCGTGTCACCCAGATAAAAATCCAAACAATCCAAAAGCAACTGAATTGTTCCTTGAACTTTCTAATGCACTAGAAGTACTGACAGATAAGGCCGCGAAGACTGCATATGATAATGTTTGGAAAGCAAAGAAGGCTGCTGAGGTGCGACATAAGCAATTGGACAGCAAGCGGCAAAAGCTGAAAGAAGATTTAGAAAAGCGAGAGCGTCAATCGCAGGACGTGCAATCGGCTAAAACTTTTAAGAGAAATGAAACCGATGAGAATATATTACAAGAACAGATTGAAAGATTAAGAAGAGAAGGGTCCCGTCTTTTGGAAGAAGAACAGGCGATGCTAAAAAAACAGTTGCAAAAATCACTAGATGAACATGTACAACAACAAAACAAAAGTGGTCTAATATATCGTCTGAAAATTAAATGGAGGGCAGAAAAAAAAGACCCATTAAATGGAGGATATACATCCGAGAATCTTACAACATATTTGAAAAAGTATGGTGAAATTGTTGCCTTAGTCATGAGCAAAAAATGTGGCAGTGCCATGGTCGAGTTTAAAACATTAGAATCGGCGGAGATGGCTTTAGCTTATGAAAAAGGTTTATTATATAATCCGTTAAATTTTGATTGGGTTATACAACCAACTTGCTCCACAAATGCAATTAGAACAACAGTTACGACAAATGATTACGAGGAGTTGGTTTTGCAAAAATTAAAACGGGCAGAAGAACGGCAAAGGCTAATTGAACAACTGCAAAAAGAAGATTTATAATCGATTCAATTTCATCAAATATCTGTACATACTAAAAAAATATAACTTTAATAAAGTAAAACAGACTATTCAACAAAATTATTCTTAGAAGTACGCTAAAGATCAATTAATGAAAATTTTTGGTAAATTTAAAAAATTTTCATAAGCAATTAATATCCTTATATAGCAGGTCATTTGTTTAGTCAACACTGTACTCAGATGGGCATAAAAATATTGTGTTGTTATACAATTATAATTTGATATCCTAGTCACTTTCTAGAAGATTATACAGATGATTTTAAACTTAGATCTTTCGAATTCAGATATAATTCATTCCGAACAAACTCTTTGCAATAACAACACTAGTGCAAGCTTAACAGCCCAATATAATTGCTGTTAAAAACCACATTAAATCCGAGACCGATTCATTATAAGCGACTGCCATCGTTGTTTTGGAATCATTTTATTTTTACTTTACTATGTATCAAAAAAAGTTATGCCGGTTACACCCCAGGATGAAAGATTTCAATATCGATTCTAAAACGGTTAAGCTCTTCTCTGCGCCCTCGAACTAAGCACGTTTTTCATATTTGAACCAACGTCATCAGTCCGATTAAAGCAAATATGTTTTATTATATTTACGGTACGGTCGATAGCACTATCGATAGTTTTATTTTTAGCGGGCTATCGATGTTTATTATACAATAGTGAAACTATCGGCAAAAAGTCGTTAACTAATTGAAAGTGGTCAACGGCAGCTTATATAATCATATAGGTGTTATTTCAAGGCTTCGGTAAAAAGAAATTTAACGGCGGCTAAACATGACGACCAAACCATCTCCGCCACAGATTATAACTCGCCGCTTTCTTTCACACTACGTCTTGACAAGCCATAACATGGCGTTTCGCTGTTCGTAGTCGCTTCATGGTCAAACAGAGTTGGCCGAACAATAATTCGCATAACTCTGTTATGACATTACACAAACAAAATACACAGGAAAATATGTTTATGTTTGTAAACACCCGCACAAAAACTAAGCAAAAGCATTCATACAATCTCGCTGAGAGATTATGCTTAGTAGTGAAAAAAAATATATGTTCTGAGCTATAATCGCCTATGTATATTATATTCAAAAAGTCGGAAATGTTCGTAAATTAAAAAATCTGGCAACAGTACATATTCGTGAATTTTTTTCAGCGTTGCTTAGTAAATCCGTAAAAGTATACTATTACATTAATTTTATTAAATTTAACAAATATTTTTTACTAACATGTTTGTATGAAAAGCTTATTTTGTTCAATTTATAATAAAACATGTAAAGACATTCGTGTTATTTAATAGTGATTAAAAAATAACTGGTATACATATGTATGTAGTGGATAGTTTGTTAAACGTAATTTATATTGTGGAAATATTGAAGTAGCCTCTATACATACATTTCTGGACAATCGATGTGCAAAAATTAAATTTACTGATTAGCAGTTCTACAATAGGGTAAACGCCCCAAAAACATGAATGGTGTTTTGATGCAGCAAATTAAATGTGTATGTATATTGTTTTATTTGCTTTATGAAAATGGTTATATTTATTTTATATGATATTATGTCACTAAAATTGTTAATAACTTGGATTTTAAGAAAGAATATATACTTGTAGTAATTACGATAAAACATATTTTATTTTCTTTCATAGCGGTCGCGTCTAATTACATTATATCATTTCTATTTAAATCTAGAGGTCAAACCTTACACAAGCGTAAGAGTAATAAATTAACATGTTTTATCAAACAAAAAAAAAAATCCTTTATTTTTTGCTGTGTATGTTGTATGTATGCTTACGAAAGATAAAAGTTCACATGTAATTTCCTGAGTAATGTCAGATATAAATGTTATAATAAATTTGAAGATAAGGAAAATTATGAAAATCAGAAGAACTAATTAGTCTCCATTAAGAGCTCTACAATTTTAATTGAGAGTATGAATTATGTATGTACATATGTGCATATGTTAATCCAAAATAATGTTGATGGAAATAAAATATCACGTTCGTATAAATTCCGTTTTAATTAGTTATGAAACCACATCATTTAAGTCATATTTTTTAATTTGTAATAAAAAGCAAAACCTTCGTAATACCAACTACACACAAGTGAAGTTAAAGAAAACATTTGCATCTTGCATTTGATGTTCCTTCGTCTGTATCGATGTTTACTGTTTTTATGGTTTAGCTCGCTGAAAGCAGTAGTGCTGTGATGCATAGATATCAATTGCTTTTTCCACGCATATTAGTTTAATAGCATGTGTGCTATTTATACACAACTGATGTTTCGTTTATGGTTTCCTCTGTAGTTGCTTCGTGTGTATCAAAAAATAAAACTAGATTCCGAATACATGTTTCCTCTAATGTTTCCTTGCGTGTAACCTTTAAATAATACAGTGGAATTATAGTTTTCCATTTAACAGTAAATTTATTATACCTATGATTAGTAATACATTTGACAAAATAAGCCCAACCACTATTTTTACGATATATTGATTCAAGCTGACGTGCTCCATATAGGATAAAATTAGAATAAATAGTATAATAATGTTGGCATGGTTATCGTGGTTATCGTTATGTTAATTACAAACTTATTTAAGTCAAGAATAATTGTTTAAAACAAGAGTAAGTACATATGTACATACATATACATATCGCTCATTTACTCAAAGTCATATTTAAAAAATGCAATTCTGGAGCTAGTGATACAGAATTGTCCGTTATGTCATGCTTTATATTTATGAATTTTATTTCATTTCTACTTTGCACTGTTGAAGAGTATATGCCGTTATTTTTTGTAAGTAGGGGATTCAAATAGAAAACCTTAACCGCGTTGATATCGCAATTACATTTTTTTAATTATGATTTTGTTTGAGTAAATGAGGGATATGTACATAATATAGTGGTTTCGCTTATTTCGTCATATGTTTGACTAATCTGAAATAACTTGCAAGATAGCCTACGGAATACATTTTGAACATTGCTTCTAAGAAAAATAAGTATATAAAAATGAGTGCTGCTTCCTAGGTTATCTGGGACGTTGGAACCAAATCTGCTATCCGTTTCCTCCAATCAGCTCTGATGATTTCGTTACATGACATACATATGTATATTACTATAAATAACACCAAAACCATTTGTTCAATTCAATTAAAATACTTATGTTACATATCGTATATAAGCTTAACATAACTACATACATACATATATATTTATCGTAATAATCGCTTTTACGTGTAAGCAGATAATGTGGTAGTAGTGAGTAGTTAAATTGTCAAAGCAAAAAGTTCTTACATACTTTATTTTGCAATAATCCAGAATATCCATAAAGCTGTGGTTAAAATTTTCAAAATTTTTACTATAACTATCTCTCGAATGCGTAAAAAATCCGATCCGTATAAATGTGCAAAATCAGAAAAACTAAAAAGTGAAAAATTGATTCCAAATATAAACAAAAAAGTATTTTATACTTACAAATAGCAGTTAAAAAAATCTAATTATGAAATTCAGCAATAAAATAAAACAAATTTTTGTTGAATTTCATAAGAAAACTAAAATATTATGCATTACACTTTTGTAAGACCATTAACACCAAAGGCTGAATACCGATATCTTAAAATTTTTAATATTATAAATTAGGTAGATTGGTATTTTTTTAATTTTAATGGCTAACGAAAAATAGTTTAACCAGAATAAAAAAAAAAAAGTAAAATCTTACTTACAAATTAAAAACTTTGGTACATATTTAAATGAACTACTTTTATTTAGTACTAAATTTATCAATTTTGTATTATAAATTTTAGTTTATAAATTTGAAATTTTTGCTACTAAGTTAATTTATTACAATTGTTCAATAATTTTTTCATTTTTCAATATTTCGCTACTCCATTGTGTAGTCATCAGGAAATAAAAACTTTACAATGGAGTACCGAAATATCGAAAAATAAAAATATAATTTTTTAACAAAAGACCTTCAAGCTTGAAGAATTTTAATAAATTAAATTAAAAAAGGTCGAGAAAATCTATAATTTTGCTACTAAGTTTTAGTTTATAATTCATTTTATTTTTGGTTCAGTTAAGATGGAATATTTAGTCATAATATTAAAGTCATAATATTTTCAGTTCATATTTTCCAATGTTTTGGTTTTTCATAATTTTATTGTAAAATATATTAAAATTACATAAAATAACATGATCTGATTTAAAAAATTAATATTACTGCTGAAGCTGGTAAGCGGAAGATTCTTCATTTGATGGTATATAACATTAGTTTAATAAACTCCCGGCAAATGAAGTATGAATATGAATGTACGAGTATAGTTAGTATTTCAGGCCAGTTTCGTACCACAATATAATTATAAATAAGACATGTCTTTATTTGCTAAATGCTTTTCTTTAAATTATTCGTGTCTGTCATGACTCACACCCATAGAAAATCCACCATTTTCTGAATGTTTTAGTCGTCTAAATCCAATTCCTAACACATATTTCGCTTTACTTTCGAGTACATCATGATGAGTGAAAAAAATAGCGAATCGCCTCTTTTACCCACAAAAACTCATTTATTTCAAATGAACTCATATTGGATTTTAATTTTGATATCCTAATTACATACCTAACTTGATAGTTTAAAAAAAATATACATAAATTATTTAAACAGGACAAGAAACAAGCATTCCAATATTAACTACTAACGATGCAAAAAATATGGAAGTATGCGAAAATGCTTTTAGACACAACATTTTTATATATTGTTTGCATAGGAAATGAAATTAAAACATGATATTTTGTGAAATATTTCGAAAACTAATTTGAAAATATTGTAAAAATACCTGGAATTTTTGGAAAAATACGATTATATATTTTTGTATTTAAGCAGCCACAACATTTAACTATAGCTGCCAATCACATTATCCTTATACTGATAAAACAACATCTATTCAACCAATTTTAAAACAGTCGACATATAATTATTAAACTACAGATTTTAAAGTTAAATGAATTATGGATTAAATGAAACAAGACTCACTGCCGCCACCTTATCTAGTACACAGGCGCTTTCTGATACATTGAAAGAAATAATTGCAATATTTTTTTTATTTCTTTCTACTTTGCCATAGAAAAGCCAAAGTTTATATACCAAACATGTCTTCAGAAAACGAAAACCTAACCGCAGCTTTGATAGTCGAAATGCCAGAAACGCAAAATGAAATTCAAGCAGAACTTGAATCGAATTCTCTAGAAGCAGATGACAATTTATCTAAGAAAACAAATTTGAATGAGTTGAAAAGTTTTCGAATTCAGCGTAAACGAG
The DNA here is from genome assembly GCA_963932375.1 of Phania funesta. Taxonomy (NCBI): domain Eukaryota; kingdom Metazoa; phylum Arthropoda; class Insecta; order Diptera; family Tachinidae; genus Phania; species Phania funesta. The sequence goes on from OZ010652.1 coordinate 127,032,530, forward strand.
AACATGATGACGAAAAGAATGAAGACAATATTGCAAACATATCGAAACAACTTTGTTTGGAAAATCTTGAAATGGATAGGAAATCTATAATTGAGATTCATATTGCGAATACAGACGTTAAACAAAAAATTTGCAGTCTTAAAAATGAAACCTTGTCCCAATTAGTGGATACAACACATCAAAATATATCGGATTTCTTAGACGAAAATATCAAAGAAATTAATATTATGACAGACATATGCACCGAGAAACAGAACATATGTAAAACTGAAAACAATTCAGATTTTATATCAAATAATAACTCAGAAAAAAATGATATTATTGAAGAAAACTTTCCAGAATTAGAAACAAAAGAAGACATTATAACGCTGCAAGCGAATACAGATTCTAATAATGCATTTTGCAACTCAATGATAAATAATCTAAATCAGTATGAAACCAGTAACAACTCCCAAATTGATGAAGATCTTATGCAAAATTTGGAAAAACTTACACCAGAGGAAGAAGAGAAAGATAAAGAATACCGCAAAAGTTGTAAAACTTTCCTACAACATCTGCCATGTTTTAAGTTACAGTCCAGTAATGCTAATACTGGTGCTACGGACGTCAATATTAATAATTCTTCGCCGACAACTGTGAACGCAACGAAAATTCACAAGTGCAGAGAATGTCGAAGGCGAACTCCACAACAGGGGTCCAATGATGTTTATTGTCGTTTTTATGAGTTTCGATGTCTTCAATACACTGAAAATGGTCAACTATTAATTGCCGGTTTTCCAAATCCCTATGTTGATCCCACTCAGGAAGAAATAAATATATGGCGACCAGATGAGAAAACTGAACCAACAGCTGGAAACATGGATATACAAGTGTGTCGTTATATACTGCTGCACGTGGGTGACCAATTTTGCTATCTCTGGCGTCAAGAAGCTGAGGCACTAAAACTGCACGAAAATCCTAATAGCACCATAGCCTGGAAGAAAATAGTTCAGGGAATTCGAGAAATTTGTGATGTTTGTGATACCACCTTGTTTAACTTTCATTGGACTTGTGAAAAGTGTGGATTTGGCGTATGCATAGACTGCTTCAAAGATCGTAAAGAAAATAGGACAGTAAGAAAAATGCAAGCAGGTGAAAAACCGCCAAAAGGTCGGGATGATTTCTACTGGTTACTATGTGCTGGAGGTGTTATGCATCACACGAAAGAGCTTATATTGACTCAGATTATTGCCGGCGATTCTATGAATATTTTAGGTAGACTTTTACATGATGTTAGAACACTTTGGGAAATCCCTCAACTATGCGGTTGTTTATTGAGTGTACAAAAAATGCCAAATGGCGATTTAAAGAATTTAATACAAGACATGATAAAAGAATCTCAGTTAAAACAACAAACCAGTGCTTCTTCGTTAGCCACACCAGAAACACTAAGGAAGCAAGCACGTTTAGAACAAATTCACTCTAAAGCTCTGGAATTTGCCCGTGTTAAAGGAATCGATTATGTGCCTGGGCGAATATTTACAAAACAAACTTTAGGAAAAGACCCCATCACTACGGCATTCGACAATTTTAAGCATATTAATTTTCTACGAAAAGGCCTGGCAGGATATAGAAGATTTCTGCCACCGAGAGCAATGATGTTAACAAATTCCACTTTAATAGCTCCAGGTGTTCCTCATGAATGGCTATGCGATGGAAAACTATTGCGTTTAACAAATGCAAATCACCCTGATAATCGTATACTTTTCCAAGAAGTGTGGAAATGCGGTCAACCTGTCATGATATCAGAGGTAGCTAAATCCCTAAATTTAGACCTTTGGCGTCCAGAAGCATTTTTAAAAGATTTTGGCGAGAAACCGAACGATCTTATCAATTGTCTTAATGGAAATCTTGTTCCTAATCAGCCAATGCGTCATTTTTGGGAGGGATTTCAGTGCATGAAAAAAAGACTTCTCGATGCTAATGGCAAACCGATGTTACTTAAATTAAAAGATTGGCCTCCGGGCGATGATTTTGCTGAGATACTACCTACAAGGTATAAAGACCTAATGAAAGGACTTCCAATGCCAGAATACACATTGCGTACTGGTAATCTTAATATAGCCAGTTGTTTGCCGAAAATGTTTGTTCCTCCAGATCTGGGGCCGAAAATGTATAATGCTTATGGGTCAGCATTTCATCCCGATAAAGGAACCACAAATTTACATTTAGATATTTCTGACGCTGTCAATATTATGGTTTACGTCGGAATACCGGAAGACTCTGACAATAAATCTCAAATTTCTGCTTCGTGTAAAGCTATAGCTATGGGCGGCTGTGAATTTTTAACGCGTGCAAGAGTTCATAAGAAAAATGTTTTACCCGGCGCATTGTGGCATATTTTTCCTGCCAGAGATGCTGATAAAATACGAGATCTGCTCAACAGGGTCACTCTTGAAAAGGGGTTTCGTCTAGAACCTGATCATGATCCAATTCATGATCAAAATTGGTATTTAGATGACAAATTACGAGCAAGGCTTTTCAACGAATATGGGGTGGAGGGCTATCCCATTGTGCAATGTCTAGGCGATGCTGTTTTTATTCCGGCTGGTGCTCCACATCAAGTGCAAAACCTACATAACTGTATAAAGGTGGCAGAAGATTTTGTTTCGCCAGAAAATATCACACACTGTTTTCATTTAACCCATGAGTTTCGACGACTCTCTCATTCACATACCAATCACGAAGATAAATTACAAATAAAGAACATCGTATACCATGCAATAAAAGACTGCTGCACCATCTTAAGTAGAGCTTTGGAAAAACGTCTCAAACAGGAAGTGGAACGCGCCGAAGAAATTAAAGCTAAACTTCAAATGAGGGCTGATGATTCTGCTTAGTTTACTTTTGAATAAAATTTCAATTTATTTTGTATTTATTTATTTTTTAATTATATAATATTACCAATAATTAATTAATAAAAAGAATTTTGTGCACTAGCTGCTTTTCTATTTCAAAAATGCTTGAATTGTACTTGAATTTAATAAAAATCGAATTTAATAAATTTCAATTTTAATAAAAAATTTTAAAAACATTACTCGGGGATAAATTGACATATGACTTAATATATCATATATTCCAGTGGTAATTCTACAGTCGACGCTTTACTAAAATTTCATAATGATATAGTTTCCAGTCTTCGGCAGCGCTCTTGTACTATAGCAACTGCTTTAGATGTAAAAAAGAGTTCGATCATGCATTTCATAATGGAAATATCTACGAAATGATTTGTGAGACTGTGGTATACCACAGGGTTCTATATTGGCACCACATCTTTACAATATATTTATGTATGATTTTGCTCACGTTATTTCGAATTCTTTAGCTCTGCTCTTCGCGGAGGATTCTCTTCTATATATTCACAATGAATTCGTCTACTGAAACCTTACGGGAGGTTACCAACCATCTTGGAGTGATGAAACGATTTTACGATGGCTGGGGGTATTCAAATTAATCTTTCTAAATGGGCAACGCCTCTGGAAATTTACGATAAAATTAATCTGGAACGATAAGGAGATTCTCTTTACCAATAATATAAAATACCTTCACGGTAGTTCTGTATAATAAAAGTTTGCCGAAGAAAACAAAGTTTTCATTATATAAAACAAGTATTAGGCCAATTTCCCTTTATGGATTGCTAATATGATTTAATATTTCACCAATCATAATCAAAGAAATAAAAATACTAGAACGGAAAATTTTGCGATATTGTACAGGAAAGAGCAACAAATCTATAAATAAACGATATTCGAATCGATATATTTACAATCAGTCAAAGGTTACCCCCATAGGTCTTTATACTTGCGGCATTTTAAAAGGTTTATAACGAGACTGACGCTTCGTGATAATAATTGTATTGGTTAAATTAATGCAGAACCTCGAACTTTAGTTTTAAATTTCAACTTTTGCCACTGATTTTATACAAATAATACTCCGGTTACTCGTAGGGGATAAATAGTACTCTTCTTTTTGTGGTTTTGGGGTTTTCAATTTTTTATTAATTAAATTATTTAAGGCTAACATCATCTTAGGTTTTAGTATATTTTAAGATATAATCTTAGTAATTATGTAAGCATTGAGAGCAAGGGCGTAGTAATCTTGTTAAGCTTCTTAAAGAGTAAGTTTGTGCTGATCAAAATTGTTGTGAAATTAAAATAACATTATAGTCTTAAGTTTTCTTATTTTAATTCGTTTCAAATTCCTTTAATGTTAGAAAAAGGCTCAATAAATATTAGCATGTTTCAAATATATAAAAAACATTAAATACATTCAGGAAATAATTTTCTTTTTATATAACTTTTCAAAGCGTAATAAGATCTAATATTTTAGACTGCGCCAAAACTGGGCAGTCTGTCTCACATAAAATTTAAAGTAATCTACATACGATTAATTTGTATTTTTTCAAGCTGTATACCTATTCTTGCGAAATGTAGCCTTGTAAAACCATCCCTACAATCAGATGCACACATGAAAGACATGTAAAAAGCCTTTAAAGAAAATTCGAATGGTACAAAGAAAAGTCGATTATACAGGTGAATCATCTACTTGTTGTACTAAACTCGGTTAATAAAAAAATTTGAATATTGTGCCGTAAAGATAATATAGCTAGCACCCCTAGAAATGGGGTGGTGTTATACAAATTTCGTCCTCATTTTGATCTCAATACTTTTGATAGGAACTTGGCCTTATTTTTGTGCGCATATTGTTTATTTTTCGCCATTAACGCTATGCAATAAATGTAACATCATTGGTCTAAAGCGACTGAAATGAAAAATTGAAGTTCAAAATTAACAACAGGCGACTATCAAAATTTTCTGCTAAAAATGTAGTTCTTCACTTTCGAGTGGCGTGTCCGAACTTGCCCAAAATCTTCTGAAACCCACGGGCGGTTTGATATCTTATCGTGGGCTACAGAATTGAAAAACTATCAACTAGGTAACGTGGGGTTAAAATAAATTACACAATGGTGTAGCTTGAAAAATTTAACAAAATAAATTAATAAGGGTTGATCAATTTGAAAACATAAATTTAATATGTAGATTTTTGGAAGGAATTTCCATCATCCCTTGTCAAGGTTGGTTTGGAATAAACCGGTTTGTCGGAATATCAAATCAAGAATAAATTTAATATTTTTTTAAGATTTCGGCTGCTTGGGGCTAACTCCACATTGTTTCAATCAATCTAAATATATAAACAAATGTATGTATGTATGTGTATATACATACTCGTATATACATATATAAAATTTACTTTATTTACTTTTAAATAGAATGTCAATGTTTGTGATTTTAAATTCATTTTTAAATGTTTATATTTTTCTAATCTAAATGAAGAATAAAAATAAAAGTCAGTGTCTATCTATCTATCCATAAGAAGCCAATTGTACATTGTGGAAGGATATTATTACTAACATTAGAGAAGTCCTTATACTGAAGACACAATCGTCAATAGCGAAAAGTTTCAATATGACTGTTGATTTTAACGATTATTTTTGGGTTTGTATAATTGCGTTTTTCACTTGTATAATTTATATCAAAAAAAAAACTATAATTATTATAATTTTAGGGGGAGAAAAACAATGGTTTTGATGTTTTGTATCACAATATGAAGTATGGTTTGCAAGCCAGCAAGGAGCTTTCAGAATTTTTTCGGGAAAAGTCGAGCGTAGAAGAACAAAATTCAAAACTAATGTCAAAATTGGCTCACAAAGCCAGCACTGGGACGTTAAATAGTACATTCTCTCCAGTGTGGACCATACTTAGGACCTCTGCAGAAAAATTGTCCACACTGCACATGCAAATGGTACAAAAACTTACTGAATTAGTAAAGGACGTAACAAAATACACAGATGAATTACATAAGAAGCATAAGACTGTCAAAGAAGATGAGGCACAAACATTGGAGTGTGTAAAAGCCATTCAAAACTCTACAGCGGATGTGCAAAAAGCCAGAGATTTATATAGCAGTAAAGCACAAGAATTAGAAAAACTGCGAAAGGACAATTCATCCCAAAAAGATATTGATAAATTGGAGACGAAATTACGCAAGCTGCAGGAAGAATATAAAGTATTATTAGATAAACATAATCCTATTAAAAACGAGTTCGAACGACGTATGACGCAGACCTGTAAGGTATGTGTAATAATTAATATACTCCAACAATAACACTCGCTTATAAAAAAAATGTCTATATTTCGGTGGCTTTTATAGCGTTTTCAAGAGATTGAGGAAATGCATTTGCGTCAAATGAAAGAATTTCTTTCTACGTATCTGGAATTGTTGCAGAACAACCATGACATGGTCGGACAGGTAATACAAATATTTTTCACTAAATAGGTCGATTTTTTCTATTACATTAGGGTATTTTTTATTTAGTTTATTATAAATTTCACGTTCACAATTCTCGAATCTGGATTGGGGTGGTAGGATATGAAATTTCAAAGCAAAGAAATTTATGTATGTGTATGCAAAAGCGAGGGGCAATCCATATTGCCCGAGTTACGAGCCTCCAAGATTTCTGTGTATTTATTGGAGTGAGAGAATTAGGAAAATTATGGGAATATTGGAAAGCTTATTTCCTATCAGATGCCGTGTGTGTTCAAATACTTTATTCCGTTTGTATTTGAAATTCAAAGATTATACCTTTATATTAGTCCCAAAAGGTGTCAGCTTTAAAAAAGATTCTTGCATAGCCGGCCGCGCGCAAGGATTTTATAATCTGTGGTACTTCGAACACCTGCTTCGCTTACTAGAAATTTGCCGCCATTGAAATGGTTTTTTCACAAGCTTTCCTACGAAACTATTAACAGCACAAATTATTCGAGATATCTTATATTATATATAAAACTTTTTTTGGGTTATATATCAGATTACGAGCAGGCCAACGATCCTTTTACCAAAAATGAGTCGAAGATTTTTTTTATTGTATGATAAAAAGATGTGAAGCTATTCCTAATGCGAACTTATTTTAATTTTTATTTACTTTACATAATTTGTATTTAATTTTTTATACTTCCTAAGGAATATATCATATAAAAATGTCTAGGTTATTTCCCAGGAGTATTAAATAGTGTTTGTTGTAGTAGTGGATAGAAGGTATAATAATTTTAATTGCTTTAAAGCTGGTCAAGGAAATTTTTGCATTGTTTTTGAACAATTCAATTAGATGTAATTTGTGATGCACATTTTAAAGCAAAGCAAATTTTTATTTAACTTCAATCAACATACCATGTACTCATATGTATATATTTGTAGGTACATTCCGATTTTAAGCGCCAATTTTTAGACATGACTGTGGACAAATTGCTGGAACAATTTGTATTAAATAAATATACTGGCTTGGAGAAACCCGGTAATAACTTTAAGATCCTTGTAGCTTGTTGACAAATTGCCATTAACAAGCTGTAAATTTTTTATATACATTTTAGAAATGCCAGAACTTGAATTCATTCCATTATCTTTAAATCAACAAATATCAGCCACTTCAAATATTCGCCTAAGTCAGCCTACAGCTGCTGCTAATTCAAATTCCGCCACTAGCATAAACCGTGGAAACATCTCATTGGATCTACGTGGCACAGAAGCAGTATCTGTAGGTAGTGTTGCTAGTGGCAGTGATGGTATTATAAATGCTGACGATTCCGCTTTAGATGTTCATAGCACGAAAACTACCACCACATCACGGCCCACATCACCTGAAATAATATCTACTGCAAATACAACAGCAACCACTAGTACAGTGAAAAGTAATTTCCGCAATTGGTTCTCATCGAACAATCCAAGCAAACAACAGTTACAACAACCAAATACCGGAATATCTACATCTGCCACAAGCGGTAGTGGAAATTTCGGTATGGACAGTCATTGTGTCACAAGTTTACTATCAGTCAATATAAATGCTACAAATAACACTACTAGTACCACTACCACCACCACCACCACCTATGGCACAACTACCACAACCATCAACAAAAATTCCCTTAACTCAGAGCTTCAATCACTACAGGATAATAATCAAGGTTCATTTTTGACAACTGCTTTAAGACTATTACTCTATTCTATCTCCTATCCTTTTATTCCGTTCTTTAATGCTCTTTAAAGAATTTTTCATACTATAAGATCAAGAATTGTTTATAAATTTCCCTTTCTTTTCTACTATGTATATACATAATTATAAAAAGTTAAAACTTCAGACATTTTGTGGATTCACCAACGATAACAGTTTGAGGAAAAATAATTTACTTACTAGGTTTCATTTAATCTCGTTCCAATTCCTATCGAATATCTTTAAATACATTTAAGTTCCACATTTAATATTTTATCATGATATTTTTTCTTTGTAATTTTTTAGTTTCTGTAAATGATTCGTCTATGAATTTTTTAGTTTAGTTTCATTGCAAACATTTGTTTTGTTTATAACTTTGTAGCAAATACTTAAAAATACTCAAACCACCAACTTTACATAAAATTTTTTTTCTCATTTTTTAATTTTTGATAATTTTAAACTAAACATATTGCTCATTTTTAACGGTTCCGTTATAACACTAAATTTCTTAGTTTCAAACAGATGTTTCATGTAACATTTTCCAGATCGAGTTTTTTCAGACTAGTTATTCTGTCAAGATACTTAGTAATATACTTGTTGATGACGGTATGGTTGCAAATGATTGATATGTTCAATTGTATTATTTCTGTAATTTTAGTTTGAATTCTAATGATATTGGTACAAATCAAATAATAAATTACAAAAAAAAAAAAATGCTATTCTCGCAAAGAAATGATCACGCTTCACTTTTTTTAACTAATAATATAATCAATAATATCTACCATAAATAATTCGTTTCAACAACTTCCTTTCATCTGTACTTGTGAATAGCACCGAACTCACAATTAGAACATGACGTTTTAACAACAAACTCCACAGAAACCGCTACAGCTACATCACCAAATGTATCAGCTCCAGTATTAAGCACTAAGAAATTCTCTGATCGTTCAGGAAATACAACTAGTACTACAAATCATCAGCTTTTATCGCCACAAAATTCAACAAGCAACAAATCTTATTCATCCACACCTGCCGCGACTCTGGGAACAAGTCAGAGAAGGACTACATCTCTTTTAAATATTTTCTCTTCAAATTCTCAGGGTATGATCTTGTGTCGATTGAAACTAAGTTTTTTAATGCATTGAAATGAAACGGTTAATGGAAGTTTTTTGGAGCTTTATTTTTCCTTCAAAATCGTAAAAAATCTAACTTTTTTAAATTTACAAAAATTGTATTCTGTATTTTGAGTTGGTGTTTGAGTTTCAGCTATGTACAAAATAACCATAGTTTCTAATTACTTACCCATATATTTTTTCTATTAAATTTAAGTTGTTTAAAAATGTTTTCGTACAAAGTCTTGTTAAAAACTTGTAATTGTCTGTATAGTGTCGGGCATACTGCGAAGTCGACGTGAAAAAACGAAAACTAAAAAATCCAAGAAAAAGAAAGATGGCGAGATAGCAGATAACATTAAGGAAGAACGCACTCAAAGGTAAGTTTATTATGTTTATGCGGAATAATGAATCCATTGATACATTAATTACAAATAGTATATTTTATTAGAATTCTAAAATTACAAATAAGTTACAATTTATTGTTTTGACGTAGTTTTGTCGAACTACAATTATTAATATTAAGTAATTTAATTTTTAGGCAGAAGTTGGTGTTCTTTATTCTCTCTATTCAGAAAGAAACTATTTGATATGATAACTTTGAATATAGTAACAGTTAAACTTTTATTAGACAACTAGCAGAATGGAATGCATTTTTATGCCGCTACATCCGTTTTCATTTTGTGTCAACTGTAAACATCATCTAAATGTTGAAAAGACACGAAGAGTGTTGAAAACGTGTGTAGCGGCATAGAAAATGCATTCCTTTCTGCTAGATTCCTAAAAAAAATTTAACTTTTACTGTATTCAGATTTATCATCAAATAAATTTTTTTTCAGATAAGAAGGAATAAAAAAACGAACTTATGCCTAAAAATTATATTACTTAATATCAATAATTTTTAATTTTATTCAAAATATCTTTGTTTAGTGTGGATGTCGGAGGAAATGATTCTATCGAAAACGAAGATCTGAATAAAAGTAAGCACAATATCTCGGGTGCTAGTAATTCTGGACTATTAGCCATAACTTCAAAACTAGTAGGAACGGGGGCAGATTCAGGTGGTGCCTCGACTTCGGGTATGTCAAATGTGCCTAATGCATATGTCGCTGATGCTGATAATAAAACCAGCGGAGCCAATGATTCAAATCACACTAACAAAAACAATAACACGACATCAGTAGCTGGCCAACAGTTTAGTAGCAATGATGTTGATGAAGATGGTTACAGTCTTCAGCCTCCTAAAGAGGTTGCATGGGACGAAAATAAGGAAAAAGGTAATTGATTGTAAAATATTTGTAAAGATATTTTAATCTTGTAAATACATTGTTTAAGTTGGTAGTTTCTACTCCGATTCTGACTCGGATTCAGACAACGACAGACCAGAGAAACGAATACATGTAAAAATAAAGCCACTAAACAATGGCCAAGCACCCATGTCGGCTAGTGTTGATGAATTACGAGCTACTGTTGAAAATATTTCATTATCGCCAACAGGAGTATTTTCGGTATGTATTCATTCTATCTAATATAAATATATACAATTTATTTCATACATTGTTTTAAAACAACAAAAACCAAGATAATCAAAGGAGAATGAAGTAACAGAGCCATATTTTTATATACAGTTCAACCATTTGTTGATCCAAACCTATTTCCTTTTTGTTGAGTTAAAATTTTTGATTTCTTTTTTTTATAAAGTTAAGGCCCTTTATATCAAATAAGTAAAAATTTCGCCTAAAATTTAAATTTACCGAAAATTTACTATAAAATCGAAAAACTCGAATACAAGAAATTAATTTAACAAAAAATCTAAATTTCAAATGCACTACAAACGTTTTACTAATATATCCTTAAGAAATTGAAATTTGACCACTAATCGAAAATTCAACACAATACCAAAATATGCCCAAACAGTTTAAAGTACCAAACGAACTAAATTTTCCAAAATAGCGAAACTTAGAAAAAAAAAATGCCTAAAAATCCTATTTCACTAAACTCTGATTTGTGGTGAACAACTTACAAAAATAGTCGAAATTGAAATCAATAACCTTTAAAATTCTACCGAAGATTCCGAATTTCTCTAAAAAATTTAAATTTAAAAAAAGTGGGAATTTTACCTAAATTCGATATTTTACTGAAAAATATTATCATCAATTTAAATTTCTGTACAACATGGAAGATTGCCTTAAAATTTAAATAAAATTATCAAAAACTACCTGTTCTGAAAACCACGTGATTTGAAATCACTTGTTTTGAATCACACGTTTGCTATTTTCCTATGCTACAATTCAAACGGTTTTTGTGAAAACAGCTTTTTTTTTTATGCAAACAGAAAATCACAAGAAACACCAACGCAGGAATTTCACAGAAGAATAATTGTTTTAAAAAACAATTTGCTTTTAATTGCTTTTTATATGAAGTAACTTATTTTCCCATCAAAAACAAATAAAGAACTATTAAGTTATTTATTTGAGAAATTTCTTATAAAATTGCAAGCAATTCATTTAAACCGGCAGTGTGACCGGTTTAAAATCAAAAATTTTTGTGCACAGACTAACTTTTTTTGTGATTTCAAAAAAATACGTAAAAGTTCTTAAAAACTAGCAATTTCACCAAAAGCTAAAAATTCAACTGAAAACTCATAAAAAACTGAAATTGCGTAAAAAATCGTAAATCCACCAAAAATGTTCATATGTATTATACATTGTATGGACTTAAAGACTTTTTATATTCCACTTATGAAAATATATATTCCCAAAAAATAAAATTTGGAAAACGCAAGACATTAACAATTGCTCTTAACTGCACCAAAAGACCAAAATTCGACCTAAAAAATCAAAATCATTTCACCAAATTTTAAAATTTCACTACAAAAAATTTCAAATTTCGCTATCTATCTAAATTACGCAAAAAATTTAAAATCCCTAAACACTAAAAAATTTCTCAAATCCGAATTAAGCAAAAACATCACAAAAAGAAAAAGTGAGAAATTCCCTAAAATATTCCCAAAATAATTTTATGTTACAAAAAACGAAAAATTAATATACGTAGTAATTTAAAAACACAGATTTTCTGGTCAATTGATTTTTAATTTTAATGCATTTTTGGTTGATTAATATTCGAAAGCAAACATTTCGCTTTGTTTAATATTACATTGTGGTTCATGGTAACTTTTTTTTTTTTTTTTTTTGTAAATATTCAACTATGTATATGGTTTTTAGAATGTAGGTTTTTGTTATTTCATTTTTTTACTATTCATATTGGAATCTCAAACCATTTCACTTTTCTTTAAAGTTAAGATAAATTATTTCAAATTACCTCTACAGTTAAATATGGCTTACAAGTAATTTCCGTTTATTTATTAAAATTGTTTTTAAAGCAGCACAGTCAACAGTTGCAACAACAATCTAGGCTAACATCACGTCAACAGTCGCCAGAAATTTCAAATGCTTCCACGCCAACGACAGCGGTACACCCATATGCACCTTTACAAAGTCCAACATTGTCTATGTCGAATAATTCAAAGTATGATTATTATCTTTGTATGTACTAAATTGTGCTTTCTGTTGATAATAACATTTTATATGTCTGTAGATATGCTGATTTGGGTGATATATTTTCTGAATTGTGCGACGTAAGCTCATCGGCTCCACCGTCAGCCAATCTTACAAAAAGTCAGGCCCGACAAATCCCAACGCCAACATCTAATGCAGGTAATAGTATTGCTATACCGAGACCGCCTTCAAGACGATCTGAAATGTTAGTTGCTGCTAGAGGTCGTATAAGTCCGGCACCGATTAACACCACAAATCGTGCCGACAGTATAGGATCTTTGGAGTTCCGCACAGCCATCGGCGGTATTAGTTCTTCTAGAGGGCCTTCGCCCTTAACAATAGGAATTTCGGATACTATACCGCTAGCAGTAGCATTTCACGAAATTATTCACGCTTATTTCAGGTAAATTAAAATCTCGAGTAAAAGAAGCAAGCCGTTCCTAATTATTCTTTTTTACATCTTTACATGTACAGAGGCAGTGACGAATCGCGTTGTCAAGTAAAAATATCTGGTGATATGATGTTATCATTCCCTGCGGGCATTGCTGGTTTACTGGCCAATAATCCAAATCCAGCTAAATTAGGATTTCGTATCAAAAATGTGCAAAATTTAGAACATTTTATACCAAATAGTAAATTAGTGCAAACGTAAGTAAAATATTACTATATTATTATAAATACATACGCTAAAGCGTATGTAGCCAACATACATTTTGTGGCTAAGTTTCAATACATCAAAACACTTTACAGTGATGCAACGAAATGTAAAAAAAAAAATATCTCTATTCAAATTAAGCTGATTCAGAGTCTAGTTATTTTCCCTAACAATATTAGATTGTAAGTCACTAAAAATAATGCATATCCAAATTTAACAAATATTATATTTATTATTTATTAAATGTTACAATACAATTACAAATAACTAACTTAAATTATCGAGCATAGTAACATAGTGAAACAGACCAAGAGCCTTGGGTAGGAATCAAACCCACTAATCCCCGGACAGATAAACTAGCACACTACTAACTAGCCTACTGGGACACTTAAAGCATTAAATTGTAAACGTACAATACGACAGTTTGTAAAAAATGTCAACAACGCATCAACAAGTTGAGCGGTGCGCAGTTTGCTTTTTAAATGCGCATTGGTAATTTTAATTGTTAATGTTTACAAGCTTGCATTTAGGCACACATGACTTTATTTAATTGCGTTGCAACTGACGTTTTGGAACTCAAGAAAACGTACAAGTACATATGTACATACGAAATGTAATAGAAAACGACGACTGGGAGGTTCAATAATTTTGTTAATATAAAAATACGTTAGAAATTTCAATTTTTAGAAATTTTTCTATTTATTTGAATCTATGATACATATGCATGTACATAAATGTGCATATGTATGTACGTACATATTTTTTATTTACGATCTCAGTTCCAACTAATATTGTTTATTTAACCTTTTTTGGTTTTAAAATAAAAAAAATACGTATTACTTATAATGTTCTTTATTTACATACATATATATGTATGTACATATAGATAAAAATAATAGATCTCTAGTCCAGCTGTAATACTTGATTAAACCCAGCAAAAAATATGTTAAATGTGTTATGTATTCATAACAGATGTCATAATACATACTAATGTTTATAGCATTCATTTGTAGCGTATTCAGGTTCATCCATGATTTTACTAAGAACAATGATACGGGCATGTTCTGGCACTCGCAAGAGTGTCAAATCGCATGCGAGTAGCAAATCGCCAAACTTATTTCTGCATGTTCTGCAACTCACGCGTTTTACTTGCGATTTGCTTTTTTTCTAACTTGTGTTCGAAAACTAAAAACATATGTTTTACCAAAATAAAAGCAAAACAAACAGAATAAAATAATAATTTAAAATGCCAGCAGTGTTCTTGTTAAGCGCGTTTGCATTAAAAAGATTACAATCAATAAGTGAATGCATAAAAAAAACGTGCTGTTTATTGAAATCGCCAGTGCCAAAGAAGAAATACAGAGGCAAAAGTTGCAGAAGCAAAGAACGTTTTTAAATTTCATGTTTTTAGAAAAAATTTGTTACAAAATGTCATTAGTTTTGACTAAAATAAAAAGAAAACACTATTAATTTAATTTATTCAAAACTTTGTAGTTTCTTTAAACACTAGTTTAGTTTAAATACAGCAGTTCACTTCAGTATACTCTTGCGACTTGAACTCGCCAAAACTCTTGCGAATGCGAGTTACAGAACACCTCACATGCGAGTTGAAATTACAATCGCAAATTTTTTGCGAGATGCGAGTGTCGGAACATGGCCGATAGTCTCAAAAAGTAATTGAGCCTTTAAATAAAAACGTGTGTAATATAAAAAGATTAATGCGCTAACTTAAAATCACTTTTTGTCTATCACGATGCCCGAAGTAAGGCATAAATAAAACACCAACGCTCCAGAATTATTTTTTACATCTTCAAGTGTTTCGCAGTTATTCGGAAATCAGAAAGCCAGTTATACCGGGAATAAAATAAGCTGTACGTCACTGTTTTGTATTGAGAGTGGAATGAAAACATGTGGAATTATGAAAACACTCGGATTTGTATAATTCGAAAATTAGCTTTTCTACATTCCACATATTTTGCATTATACAATTTATTGGGAAAAATAAAGGAACATTTAAAGAACACCTTTCATATATAATTAGAAAAGTTTTATTTTAACATGTAAATAAAGTTTAATTTGAAGAAGGCCTTATTCTAATTTATTCCCATCAAACCTTTTATTCTTAATGAAACGAAAGGAACTACTCGGAAGTGGAATAAAGAACATCTAAAGCATTAAGAAATTGCCACTTTAGAATAAAATAGTGCGGGATCGGGATACAGAACAGCACTGTTAAATTATAAAAATCAATAGAAAAATGTTGAAAATTTTTGCTGCTTCAATAAAAGCAAAATTTTGTTAATTTTGTATAAAAAAATCTTCTTCGCTACTGCTCTCTAATTAACTAAAGAAACTTTGAGCATGTAAAAGTATAGATAACTGGAAGTGTGTTATATGTGACATTCTTTTATGTTTTGTTTATCGAAATGGAACCAACTATAAGCTAGCGTAACAGCCCTATTATGAGGGCTCATTAAAAAATTTGTACGTGATAGAAAAACAAAAATCTATATCTATTAAGCGCGGCAAACCCTTCATATCCATTCTATTGTTCTTTAAAGGGCAATTGTTTGCACTTAGGGCTTTCGGCAATATCAAAAGCTTAATTGCTTTTTCACACAATTAATTTAAAAAAAAACAATTCATAATGAATTCCGGTTAAAAGGTTTTTATTGGACATAAAACATTTCTTTTGACGCTAAAAGTATAATATATGTTGATTCTTGAGTTGATATTCCAAATAATATATGTTTTGTTTTTTAATTTTAGAGATAAAACTCAATCTAGTTCGTTTAGTACTATGCTAGAATTTAATATGCCAGCTTTAACAGCTTTGTTGAGACGTCAGGCGGAACAGAATCCCACGGCATCTTATTTCAACGTTGACATTCTAAAATATCAAGTTCGCACTAAGCCTGGAGCTAGTTCGTGCCCGTTTCAACTAGTAAGCTACTGGAAATGTGAACCCACCTTTACAGCTCTCAAGGTTGATTACAAATACAACAACCATGCTATGAGTATGGCTTGCCCACTTTTGAATGTAACGCTTTTAGTGCCGGTAAACGGTTCAGTCCGAAATGTACAATCTAAGCCTCACTCCGCGTGGTAAACCATAAAAAAAATTTGTAGTAAAATATTTGTTGTTTTAAATAATATATTTTTTAGGTTGGGTGAATCAAATCGTTTGGTGTGGAATTTTACCGATATATCACAAACTTCGCAAGATGGTGGCGTAGGAACACTAAGAGCGCGTCTGGAATTAAGTGATGGACCTTCCACGCCAGCTTTATTAACGGCACAATTTAATTGTGAAGGCACAACATTATCGGGTATAGAACTCGAATTACATGGTCATGGTTATCGAGTGTCATTAGTTAAGAAGAGATTTGTATCAGGTAATGAGTAAAAGTAGAAAATTAAGACTAACAGCAAATCACACCTATGTTGTATTTTCTTTAAAGGTAAATATGTTTGTGAAGGAGACGGTGTACGTAGTGCTGCCACACCAACACCACCATCCGTCGGTTCATCTAGTCCTTTTTCGGGAAAATCAAACTGAAATTAATTTTCAAAATATGAACTAAAAAGTATGCCTCAACTAATTGTTTGTTATGAAATAAAATAGAAAATAAATTACTTTTTTACATAAAAACGATCAACAACTCTATATATACATATGTATGCATATTTTTCCCAAGGCTTTTTAAAAAAGATACAAATTTAATTCTCACAACAAAAATATAATTTTATTTAATGTTTCATGTTATTATTAAAGATATTATTAATCTATATACCTTTATACATACAAATATTATTGTTACACAACTATTCATATAACACAAGACACTTGTACGTTTTTTTTTTTTTGTTCGCAAATTCTGTATAACACGATCGACAAATGTGTAAATTACACATATACTTACAATATACACAAAGCTAAAGAAAATAAAAATTACCAATATAAAAAATATTTTTTTACTATCGCTTTTAATACTTCTGAAATGTAATATACTAAAAGCTAGATTACGTCCGATCTATATCGAATAGCTCTTATTATGCAAGCGCCTGTAACATTTCAAAAAATTCTATTGGTTAGAAAAGTTTTAAAAAACTACAATTTTTTACTTTTATTATATTCATTTTTTGAACAGTAGATCAAATAACATTTTTTCGCAAAAACATTGGCGAGTTATAGTCTGTTCTAGTGATTAACGCATATAATCAGTCAACCGGCTGTTCTGTTCAATATTTATAAACCAGATAATTTTATATCGAAAAACCCATGTTTTACTTATTTAAATTTCAAATATCGAAGAGTTTATAGGTAACAAACAACTTATGAAAATCGCTTAAAGCTTAGGCATATTTAAAATTTTTATTTATTGCGTTTTTAATGATTAAACAATAACGGTATTTACAATGTTTTTTATTGCCATGACATCCCAGGTACTTTATAGAGGAACTCCCCATCGTCATCATAGTAGCAATTATTGGTGCGGTATATTGCTCCTTTTTGCCATAATTTCCGTGGTATACGAATTCGCCTGTTATATATTAAAAATGCAATTACTAATGATAGGGTACATAAAAAATAAGTATGTCTGTGGACAAATTGTATTCAATGTGTTACAAGGTTCCGTTAATTTACATCGTCTTAGCAAAATTATATTCGTATTTTTGAGTTTTGGGCTTTATACATACACCAAAAATGAAAAATCTACATGAGATTCTCTGAAAAAAAATATGCTAACAGCCTATGTTACTTCTTATAAAATAGCACTTGTTTCAGCAATAGAAACTTGGATATTTTAAAAAGCTTTTGTAGCAGTATATTCACATTTATATCAACTAGAAAATGTCTAGTACTAAACTGGTTTTTGAATTTATGCAAAACACGTCAATGTATGTATGTAAATTTACCTACAAATTTACTCGTATTTTTTCTATTTAAATTTTTATTGAATTTTTACAAAAAAATAAAATTAAAAATTGGCAAATAAGCCACAAGTATTGCAAACGAATTAAATAAATGAAAATGAATTATTTATTTGATTTATAGATATGCAGCATTTCAAATGTAGTGTACATTAATTTTAATTCAGGTCAAAATAGAAGCTTTTGTAAAAGTATATTCACATTTACATATATATATATATATATATATATATATATATATAAACTATAAAATGTATAGTACAAAACTGTTTTTTTAGTTTGGGTAAAAAACGACATTTTCGACGAGAAGAAATTTGTTCGTGGTCTTCTATGTGTAGAATGCGTGTAGCTGTTTCCGCTCAGTTTGAGCATAATATCTTGTTTGCCTTCGAGAGTTTATTTTGCCGGTATGTATTTTGGACGAATTGATTCCATTACCTCGATTTCAAGTAGTATTGAATCTTATAGTTTAACGGTAATAAAACGGTACAGTTATTGTAATTACTGATTACAAGGAATTTTATTATTTTCCACATACATATGTAGATCGAAATGCAATAAATCTTGAGAAATTTGAATGGCCTGGTCAAGTATAATTTTCTAATACCCGTATTTTTTTATTTTAATTTGTCATGAATTAAATAAAAAATCAATTTAAATAATAGCCAATAAGCCAGCCACAAGTATTACAAATGAATTAAATAAATGAAAATTAATTATTTATATGATTTATAAATATGGAGCATTTCAAATTACTGCACATTAATTTCAATTCAGGTCAACTGGTTTGCAATATATTATGTACGTACATGTAAAATTGTCCAGGATTTGATTTATATTAATATGATGAAAAACAAATATAACAAATTCATAATGGTTTTGTAACTTACGGTTTTGTTGGGGCCATTTCATAACGTTTTGTGTCACATTCGCTGATAATAATTTCGTTTAACTTGAACTTTTCAGTATAGTTACTAGCAGTTACATTAGATGCAGTATAATTCTTATCGCCCACGACTTGTACTTCACGATTATTTTCAAGTTTTTGTTCTCCCAAATGATCAATATTTGAATCGTTTGTGGTGGTATCCTGCGTGGTTTCGTTAAAATATTCATTTTTCAACTGATGAATTGTAATTGGTTTTTTATTTTTAATTCTTTCTATAAGGTGCGTTTCGCTGCCTTCATCTATACCTATATCTTGAATTTTTGATTTGTCATCTATTGCTCTTAATTCTTTAGTGGAACTATTTGTTGGTTGCGACGACAATATAATTGACAAAAATTCTTTGCTATTTGGTTTTTGCCATTGCATTTTTTTGAAAGTTTTTGAAGAATCATATGAAACTTTTATAGTATTTGCTGCTCTGTCAGCAAACTTCATTAAATGCTTGTAGAGTTCTGTATCCATATGCGCTTTATATTCACCATTTTTAAATCTCGTCCAATTTTGAATAACATTTGCATCATGAGAAGATATCCTCTTAGCAGACATTGGACTCCAATTTGCCTTCACGATTTTTCGTATTATTTCAGCATTCGCTGGAAAGCTTTCTGCTAGTTTCTCAACCGTCCATTCGTCTTCGTCATACGAATGCAAGTATTTGATGTGTTCTTTTTCTGCATAAGTCAATAGGTTTGGAAGTGGATCCTTGCGAAAGTACTTATTTTGTATTATACGCAGTCTTGTTTGTTCTCTTTGACGTTTCACTTCTATCTCGTGTTCCTTGTGTGACTGATGGATATTAAATAAATCACTTTCCAAATCTTCGAAACCTTCTGGATCACTTTCGATAACTTTAACCGCATCCTCAATAGCATTTATTTGATGACCCAATCCAGGATTAGAACGTTTAGCCAAACGCCTAACCATTAAACAAGATGTGCTCGAAAACTTTCGTATCATTTGTAATAAAAACACTATTTCTGACAAGTATTTAAGTCCAAGATGACCACTTTAAATTCAGTAATTTTAGTGCAAAACTAAAAGGAAGTTTTAAATATTAAATATACTATAATCTATTCTGTGATTACAAAACATGTTATCACAGGGTAAACTATATTAGCCAGTGTTACCCGTGTAACGGTTTAAAATTAAACAGTCATAGCAAATATGTTGCAAATATTTTACACCTTGTCCATTTTTCAATAATTTACAAAAAAAAAAAAAAATGTGAGAGTGTGAGTAAACAACATGTTCTTTTCTAAATATGTTGCACAAATTAAAGTAAAATAGAGCTCTGTTGTTCGTGAACGCACTAGTTTAATTGAACTATTTACACAAATGAACTGAGTTGCTCCAAGCTTTTCAGCTTCTGCCATCCTACATTTGATTGATCATACAAACAAAATATACACTGGCAAAATAAAAAATATTCATGTGCTCGTCTGTAAACACCCGTAGAAAGGCTATGCTTGGAGCATCGAAACAATCTCGATGACAAACAAAAAAATATGCTCAAGCTGAGTAGAAACAGCTACACGTATTCTCCGCACTGAAGACCACGAACAAATTTTTTCTTATTACTCTGCCTACGCTCTCTTTATGTGCGAGCAAATATGTGGTAGTTTAAGTCCATCAAGCATCTAAACCTTTATATTGTTTGAAACATGTGTGAGAACAAATCTCAAATGGGTCCATCCAGACTACACAATACTTGTATGGTATATGTGGTAAATCTTATATACAATCCAGTCATTTGTGGAAACATTTAAGATTTCATCAGAGTAGTTTTGTTTTCTCTGTAAGTCAAGACAAAAAAATAAAGTGTGTTAGAAGTGAAACCATGTCCATGTAAGGAACTAGGTTCCACTGGTGAAAGGCACTACCATCTTACCGTACCGTCTTACACACCATGACGAAAGATATTACAAATGCAAAGCATGTGGTAAACGGTTTTATAGCACTGATGTATTAAACAACATCCACATTCATAATGGTGAAAAACCATTTCGTTGCCAATGCTCGTCTTATGATGCAAATGCAAACATTCCAGTTAAAATAGGCAGCGCAAGCTGTGGACACAGAAGTCGACCACTATAATAAATCATGACTATATGTATACTGTTATATAAAATATTCAGCCGCTCATAACGGTAGCCCGTTTACATTGTGTGATACTTGTTCGAGTAACACGATTTGTCAATACCACAAGTGGTATAGTGTACACGTAAAAGTATAAAACGGATTAAATCTTGGAAGTCCAATGGACCTCTTTATTTTTTAAATGACATCATAAAATGAAGTTATTTCATTGCATCAAAAGTGTGAAAACTATTATTCGCGCAACTTAAGAAAAAAAATTACTTGCACACTTATATTTAATTTCTTTATTATCAGGAAAAATGAAATATATATTTTTGGAGCAAATTATAAAGAAAACAAATGTAAAATTATATATTCATGTATGTATAATTCTTAGCCATCAGCTGGATTTGCTGCCAATAATGTTTAAGTTAAACATTTATCCAGAAAGAGTAAAGAAAAATTTATACAAATTTTAAAAAAAACAACGTTTTAAAGTCATGGGTAAAAGAAGGCTGATGGCATTTTCATGTTCTGTCGTTTGTTAATCATTTATTTTGGTAACACATATGTTCTAATATTAGGAATAAAAATTCGTAACCAGTTTTTTGAATATTAAAACTCTATTAACCGTCGGCCATCAAATTATGAATTATCCGGCGCAGCCGATTTTTGTGCCGGCTTCGTTGCTTGCAAAACATTTTTTCCAGCTGTTGTACTTCGTCAAATTGTTAATTTAAGGGAAGGATGTGGCAATAATATATTTGCAATTTTAAACTTATATACATATATTCAAAATGGAACGAAGTAGGAAGGATTTTGAATCGATTATCAACTCTCAAAAGGAGCAACTTTCTCGGTATGAAAAAAGATTGAAAGGTAACCATAAAATCTTTTTAATAAGTCGTTAACATCCTATAAATATTAACGGTTTTTATATTAAGATATTGTTGCCGCGTACAAGGGTCTACTTAAAGAAAAAGAAGCACTCGAGAATAGCTTAACGGCCGTTCTAAATAAAAAAGATGATATACCTGTGGAATCATCATCGTCTGTGCAAAAATCAAGTGATTCATTAATTAAATCTAATGATGATTTACATTTTGATGACAAATTGACCCTTCAGGGGCAAATTACTACACTTATGAATTCGTTGGCAACTTTGTCGGCTGAAAAATCCAGAATGGAAGCATCTTTTCAAGCCGAAAAAAAAGTACTGCGAGTCCAACTGCAGCAAAAGGAACAGACGATAAATGAACTTCAAAATACAATAAAGAAAAAGGAAGAACAAGTTAAACTTGATCTAGATGAGTACAAAGCCAAGTTGATTATTGAGAGGCAGGAACGTGAAAAAGAAACAAACAATCAAATGATCATGATAAGGGAACTTCAAAAGCTATATGCTGATGAAAGGCATCTCAAGGAGAGTATAGAAATGCAATTAAATAATTTTAAAATGCAGTTTGCTAGCAATGAAGTAGAAAATACGCGAATTACCGAATTGCAAACTGAATTGAAGGAGACAAAAGCGCAACTCGTGGAATTAAATGGACAAAAAAGTGGTATGGATCATTCTTCCCCAGCTAGTCAAAATAGCTCAGTACTATTGAAAGTACTTCAAAAAGAAATGCAACAATTGAAGGAACATCATGCAATTGCAATAAAAAATGAACAACACAGAGCTCAACTGGCAGAGGAACAATCACAAAAACTCGCTGTTTTGCACGAAAATCGTGTAGCCAGTCTAGAGTCTAGGTTGGCCGAATTAAGCACATCAGTAGGATCATATGATCGCTTGAGACAACAAGACCAAGAATCTATTCAACTTTTAAAATTGCAAATACAAGAACTAAAAAAGATGACTTGTGAACCTTTTAACACAACTCAATTAGAGGATTCATCCTTTATTCTTTCCAACGACAAAAGAATTAAAAGAGCAACATCTAAAAATACCGACATGTCGAATATTATTGAAAATATAATGTATTTAAAGAAAATTCTTTTGCAGGCGAATACAAACTCGACCAATCCCATTGATTTAACCAACATTTTTTCCATTGGCGTCGATCATTCCCCTTGTAAAGAAGAATTGCTAAGAACTACTCAACAACTCGAATCGTCAAGACTTGAAATCAATGAACTCAAAAAAAAATTGGAACAACAAAAAGACCACATTTCCACATTGCAGGAAAAGGTCAAAGACTTAAATCGAAATATAGATCAGCAAGATTTAGAATTAAAAAATTTTAACGAAAAGATACGAGTGAATGTAAAGGAAGAGCGTTCTAAATGGCAAACTTTACATGCTGATATGCAAAATGACTATCGTTGTAAGATAAATGATTTGGAGCAGCAGTTGCAGAAGCAACGACAACGCTCTCTTCAACTACTCGACGAAAAGGAGCAGGAAATAAAAGCTTTACAAACGTCTTTCGAAATTTTTCATTCTAACAACCAGACTACTGCCAGCACTGCAACGTTCAACGTAACTAAAACTGATAGTAACGACGGGATCTTATCCGATGGAGAAATATTAGATGAAATAGGACAAGACCACTCTAAGCACAAGAAATCAAACATGAAGACTAACAAATTAGCAATGGGCGATAGTTGTCATATGTTGCATTATGCTAATGAGATCGCTCGTAAAGATATTGAAATAACAAATTTAAGAAAAGCTAAATATCAAGCAGAAACCTCGATGCGTAAGGCTATTCATGAAAAAGTCTCCGCTCAAGAAGAACTAAACAATAAAATTGGGCTGCTTGAGGAGCAAGTGGATAGGTAATATTGCACGTTGTATTGTAATTTATATTGAATTCCAATTAATTAACTTTAAGCTCTAGGTCTTATTTAATTGGTATAGACCAAAAATTATTTTAGGCATTATATATATACTATATTTTATAAATTTATAAATTTTCAATTACAATATAATCACGAAAAAAAAAATATTTTTACTAAATCAAACGTAAAATCCAAAAATTTAATTGAAATAAAGTTTAAAATAAGAATAATAAATAATATTAACGGAAAACGTACGTAAATGCTTATTGGATTTTTTTATTCATATCAACAATAAAAAAAAATCCTATAAAACCAAAAAATAATTAATGAATACTTTATTAATAATTGTTTTAAATGTTTATCGTAGAGTTGTTAATTTTTAGAATTGGATATATAGACTTGATACAATTCTATTTGTTTTTCTCTTTGTAGGCTTGAACGGTGTAAGTCACGCGAAGGTGCAAATTTGGAGTATTTAAAAAATGTCATTATAAGTTATATTATTTCCAAAGACACGGATGACAAGCGACATATGATGAATGCTATTAGTGCTGTTCTGCAATTTACTCCTCAAGAAACCAAAATCATCACCGAAGCGTTTAATAAGTGATAAAGTTCTGAATTTTAGTTTTTAACGATTTAAATCATCTTATGGTAAAATAAGTAAAATTGGAAATACAGATATGCTCACACGTAAAAATGTTGTCTACTACTGAAAGCCATTTACAGGAAACTTTTGTAAATGATCTTTTAAGACTGCTGGAAACATAGCAAAAAATTTAAATCTTGAACCCATTTTATTTGGATCTGTTAACATCTCATAAGCGGATTTTAATGTTTTCTGATTTTCAGGTAAAGCCTTTGCCAGCAAGCGCTAAATTAATATATTTGAAAAAATCTTTGAAGTAAATGTATTAAAACTGTTTTGTAGATACCTCTAAGCGAACTTCTCCTTGCATACGTTGCAGAAATGTACCTTGCTCAATAGGCCCAAAGCATATAACTTTGTTGTCTTTTTCTGCAACTCGTTTCATTTGTCTAAAGTCAACATCCACTGTCAAATCGGCTGTGCCTGGAGATTTCAATGGATTAAATAGTTCATGTTTTTTAAAAGCCTTAAAAATTAAAAATTGTTCATCTTTTACTATTTGTAGAGATACTATTATGAAAGCATTACCCTGAATGTATCAAATTTTTCACCAAAGTGACCGTAGTCAATTATGAGCCCAATGCCTCCATATATTTCCAAGCGATCCGCCAACAAGCTAATTAATCGATCTGATTCGATGGAATATTCAATACAATTTCTTGTTTCGCCAGTTATTGGTTCAAATAATCTGGAAATAGGAGTTGGATTCTTAGACAAAACATATCTAAACTCTACGTCATTGGTCTGATCGTCAGATATATCTACAAGCACTTCCTTCCACAGTCCATTCTCCTTTTGTAGCTTATGTACCGGCAAAGCATCAAAGAACTCATGCGCCAACACAATCGAAAATCCAGGGGGTATGTCTTCGAGCCGTAAATACCAAAATACTAGTACGCCTGAGGCAGTTACTCCTTTCTGATAAAAACCAAAGGTATTCATATCGGTGGCTTCGTAATTATAACACAAAATTTGAGCTTGTAACGTACTAAGATGTGGACTAATTTCAACTAGATGCATGGAAAAGTTGTTTCCTAGTTTGAATTGGGATAACACTTTCAGGATATCACGTACAAGAGTACCTCTCCCTGGACCAAGCTCCACCAGTTGAAATGATGCACCGCTAACTTTTTGCCATTCACTTAAAACCCAAATAGCAACAAGCTTCCAATTAGTTATTTAAATACAGTAACTTTTCCGCGCCTATTATACTTACCTCTCCAAAAATCTGAGATATTTCCGGTGAGGTTATGAAATCCCCCTCGCGACCAAAGACATCACGATGCATGTAATAGCCCGCTTGTGGGTTTGTTAAAACTTCCTGCATATATTCAGCTATAGTAATCGGCCCTGTTGCTATAATTTTGTTTTTCAGGTGTCTCGAAAGATCAAAGTTGCTATTAGAAATTTCTTCTTTGCCGATTGGTTTTGATATAAAGTCAGCTTTTGCCGTAAAGTCTGGACGCTTAACAGATTTATAACTATAGCCCCTGGAGATCTTATGATAAACTTGCTTAAGGACTGATCTCTGCATATCGTAGCAATATTAACAAACAAGTTTGTTTAATCAACTATTACACAATTTTATTTCATACGGTGCACTGCGGTAAACTTAGAATAAATAAGTTTAAAGGAAAATATTTTACATCAAAAAAGGTAAACAAAGGCATATGACTTTCATATGCAGAAATTTAAAAGATTAACTTCTTTTGAAGTTTCAAAGCTTTAATATATTCTAGCAAGTAGATTCAAATTTCCGATTTCATTGCGGATGTCCAACTCCATATAAAAAAATGTACTGGAAATCGCGAAAAAAATTTTATATGCAATTTGACATTCAATCATTTGGAAGAAAGTAAAACACTCAGCAGCGCTGGTTGGTTTATTTGTTTAGTTTAATTAATTAATTCTCCATGGTTTGTATAATAAGCTTGGGTATCTACAGATGCAGGGTAGACTAAACAGGCAAACTCTGAGTACTTTTTTGACTCATTGGATGTCAAATTGCAAATAAAAAAATGTTTCACCGCATCGAACGCAAAGTTATTCCAAGTGTTTACGTTAGATTCTTTAAAAAAGTTTTCCTCGGTTCTTAAAATTCATAATTTATTCATTCGTCCGACATCTTCAACACCTATTCTCACTGAAATCTCAAAAATATACGTACGTGATTGAAGCAATACAAACGTCAAAGTAGCTCATTAAGTGAGCCCGAATCAAAAATGTTTGACTTTCCATGTCTCTCTCAGTGTCACACACCCTAAGCATTTTGGCCGCATCTTTACCCCTTTACACAGTACTAGCCGAACAAAGATATCCCAATAGATTTTAAATATGTACATCCAATTTTACAACCATAAAACGCCATATGTGAATCAGTTCCCCGAATCTAAATAATTTCAGCCGGCAGCCCATTTTAAGCCACCGCCGAATTATTGCGCTAGAATTGCCGCCGCTGATAAAAAGAACCGGCGCCGGACTCTGGTGGGGTAACAAACAAAATAATTTTTGTTTACTCAAAGTATAATGTCTTTTCATTTGAGCACAAAAGAGCGTTTGCTTCTGTTAATAGACGATATGGAATTAATATCAAAGTAAGCTGATATAAACAAAGAATAATTTCTTAATGCAACATTATTAAAGTATATGTGTTTAGAGAATTAATAGAAAATCTTTCGCCGAAACATCAGAAGTTATTGGCTGCTGAACACACTTCTTTAGTTGATCTATTGGTTTCAAAGGATGAAGAGTTTCGGAAAACGTTGGACTTGGCTGATGAGCAGGCTAAGTTGGAACAAAAAATGGATGATTTAAAAGCAAAGGTTGACGTGCAGGTTAGTCAAATTTATATAAAAAAAAAATAACTTTATTTCTAACTAAGGGAAAACATTTGCAGGATCGTGAAATACAAATATTGCAAAAGTCTCTTAAAGAAGCTGAACATATTTTATCTACCGCTATTTTCCAAGCTCGTCGTAAATTAGCTAGTATTAATCAAGCCAATAAGAGACCTGTGTCGTCTGAAGAGCTGATAAAATATGCCCACCGTATAAGTTCAGCAAACGCTGTTAGTGCACCTTTAACATGGTGTATTGGCGATGTTCGGCGTCCCTACCCTACCGATATTGAGATGCGCAATGGGTTTTTAGGAAAATCAGATTTAAACATAAATGGTAGCGGTGTGCCCCATCAAAATAGCATGACCGAAAATCAGCGTAGCTTGAATGAAATTCCAAATGCTTTTCAAAATCAATTTAACTGGACTAATATGGGTGAACTACACATGTCAATGGGTTCTTCTGGTAATTCGGTTGCATTGGAAACACGTTCACATAAAGAAGCTTCTCAAGATGATGTAGAAGTAATGTCTACGGATAGTTCTAGTTCAAGTTCTAGTGATTCTCAATAGTTTTATGCAAAATGGTCGTTGTTCAATATAATTATAAAAATATTTGTACAGTTTCGATCGATATAAAAAGCTTCGTAAAAGAAATGTCAGGACAATAGTTATATTTAAACAAAATATATACATACATATGAACCAAATTTTCAATTCTGTGGCTCTCAAAGAGTTTACTCTGCAGGTGTCGGCGATTTATTTTATTTGGAGAACAACTCAACGAAATTTTGCTCAAGAGAAGTTTGCTACTTTAAGCTTAACAACCTACTTATTTTGAAAATTAATATTTTATTGAAAGTAAAATAAGTGTGTGCGAAGAACAGTTTTGAATTATTTCAGTATTTTTAAGAAAGCTTTTATCAGTGGACATATTTTGTGAAAAATTTTGCAGTTTTATAAATTATATTACAGTCACCCTGTCGGAATATCAAATAAAGAATACTAGTTTTAGTTATGACATCAATTTACAAATAAAACTTGGAAAGAAATGGCGTTAAAAAATTAACAGCAAAATACAAAATCATGAACCTTGTTTCAACATTAAGCATTTATTAAAAAAAAAATTTAAGAAAATTGATTTCCGACCTCTAATCATTCCCATTATTAATGACGATTCAATTGAACTGATGTACTTTTATATGAAATGCGTTATTATTTTGAACTACTCATAAATATGTTTCATAATCTGCGAATTATAATAATTTTTGTATTATATGTCGATTAAAATACAATATTCTTGAATATTTCTTTATATGAAATACATGGTACAAATACTTATATATCTGTCTATGTAAATATATATATATATATATATATGTATATATATATTATTAGTTAATTCCCTTAAATCACTGTCATTTCAAAATATCAGTACTGAAACATATCGGTTAAAATTAATATAAATTTCGGTATATGGTTTCCTGGAGAGCTGTCTTCAGGAACCAACGAAATGTATATCTTAATCGCCAAAAAATAAATTGCAATTTTATTATGAGTTGGGATAGAATTAACAAGAGAATTTAAAATAACGATTTATTATGAAAGTAATGAAAATTACGATTTTCCAACGACTATACAAAATGATTAATACCGAGAAAAGCATAAGTACTGAGATAACAAATACAGATAAATCTCAAAAGGAGGCATCAATATATTTAAACATGTTAAAATGCAAACTCTTAAATATATTTCTCGATTTAGTGTTTATACCTTTTTCAAAATAAACGGCTCATGTACATATATTGGACCACTATGTATTTTATTTTACAGTTATAAGCTACGAACGAAGAACAAAGCGATATTGCAAAGTACAACAAAGCATTTACTTCACAACCAGCCTCCTGTCCCTTCTCTCCTATAAACTCGAGACTGTGTATTTTTAACTACCCTGTAAGCTTTTCAGCACCTGTCACCATTAAGTACGACAGCTGGGCTTCGTTCCCACGACAATTGGATTCTCGCTCCGGAACGACCTGAATCATACTCGGCCAAAAATTGTCAGCTCAGCAACAGCTGTATCAACCGGAAGGTGTTTTTCCAGGGAAGAACTTTAGACAGCAGCAAAGCTGTTACAACAACAACAATTGTGCTTGATGCATCAGCTACATAAATCATGATGCAAATGCTTCCTAGTAACCTGGGCCAATGATCACTACAGCAAGACTGCTTTCAGCAAACTAAGCCATCAAAAACAGTAAACCTTAATATGTAGTTGCAATGGACACACAAAGCCAAAAAATGTAATATTTTGGAAACTAGAAACGGAACATGATAATCATCAGCAGACATATGTAAGTACATATATAGCTGCAGAAACAGTAATATTAAATTGAAAATGTCAATGTTTTCAGTAGTACAAAAATTGGCGGGTTTTTTCAGATATAATTAGCAGTGTTGTCAGATCCTACAAAATAAGCTTTTGAAACGATTTCTATAATTTAACACAAATTAAAATGTTTAGTCGATAGATGACTAAATAAAACTGGTAAGCTCAATAGCACCGCTAATGACTTTATTTAAACTGATTGTATGTGAAATTCAACATAAAAATATGTTTCGGCATTCCGGTACTTTTTATATGATTTTTGATATTCGCAACGAAGTCGGAAACGCTTTAAAATCGCCAGTGAGTCCATTTGATATCAATTTAGCTCGAGTAGGTAGTATACAATTGTTTTTGGGGAATTTGGGGATGTAAGTTTTTGTTTTGAAGAAAATATATGGCAACCCTGATAATTAATAACCTGTGATGTTGAGTGTTAGTAATCTGTGATTGGGTCTCAATTAAAGTTTAAAAACTTTCGCATTTAGATAAAAGTGAAAAATATGTTTAATCAAGTGCAAGTGTTGTCGGTTGGCTATTCGAGACATGATCCCGAGGATTCAAAAGGAATGATTGCAAATTGTACTTCGACCTTGGTCAAAAGTCGTAGCGGTAAAAATATAATTATTGATACGATGACGGCATGGGATGGAGAATTATTGGTAGCCGCATTAAAGAAACAAAATCTAGAACCGAAGCAAATAGACTATGTTGTTTGCTCTCACGGTCACTCAGATCATACTGGGTGTAATTTTCTTTTTACCAACGCAGAATGGCATTTTGTTGGTTCGTGTTTTTCGCGGCGAGATAAATATCCGGAATATAATTGGGAGCAACCATTTCAATTAGTTGATAAAGAAGTACAAATAATTTATACTCCAGGCCATACACAAAATTGTGTTTCGTTATTGGTTAATAATACTCAATTAGGGGGGACGGTAGCCGTATGCGGTGATTTATTTGAAAATGAACAAGATGTATGGAACTCTCAAATTTGGCTAAATGCTGGATCGGAAAATCCAAAATTGCAAAGAGAAAATCGTTTAAAAATGGCAAAGTTAAGTTCGTACATAATTCCTGGACATGGAGATGGTTTTGTTGTGACAGATAGTATTATAAATAAGCTACAAGAAGATATCAATGAAATGTAATATACATGTATCTACATACTATGTACATCATATAAAGTCGTTTATTTACGTTAATATGTACATATGTATGTATGTATGAGGAAAAAGGTAAGTTTAAATTTGTTTCCAATATTTTCTACAGTAGAAATCAAAGTCCTAAGCACACCTTTTTAACATTAATTTATTGTGTTGATTAGTACACTTGACCAAAATTTAATAAGTAACAAAAATTGACATAAAAAATGTTTGCACAGTTGATTTTCCGACGGTGATTTCATAGAGATATATGAAACGAATTTCCGTCTGTTTTTAGCTCTCTCATCCTAACCAAAACTGCAATTTTGAACGCGATTAAAACTGAATGACAAAACAACAATCTTTGTTCTATTTTGGCCTATTATTGAAACAACTTTTAGATAACTGGAAATTCCTTCTTCCGCACAATGATGACATTAAAATTGTTTGCTCTCGCTTACGAGTTAAAGGATTTAAACTTTTTAATAGTAAACTTACAGAATTTGTACGCAAATGAACTTACTTACATTTTACAAATTCCAGTTAAGTTAATCATTTCTGTTCTGTTCTCCTATTGGAATGAAAACGTATGATATTCTAAAAGCACACAGAATTTAATAATACGGAAATTAACTGCTGCATTCGACATATTTTTTCCATTTTTGAAAAGTGTTGGTCAAACTTTATAAAAACATATATTTTTTGTGTAATGTCGATTATTTTTTTTTTTTTATCAAGATCTCCATATTTAAAACTGAATTCAGGGAGCATAACTTATTTTAATGACACATTTGTCAAAGTTCTTACCTGAAGATTTTTCTAAAAATGTGTTAAATATTAAAAAGTCGCAACATCATTTTGTCAGTTAAGTCATTCTTTGTTGCAACTTAGGAAATAATTTATAATTTCTTCTGACATAATAGTAGATACAGACGGCGGGAAATAAGAAGAAACATGTTTTAGAAACCTAGTTTAATTTTTTGGTACATACGAAGGAACCACAAATGAAAAATTTAATAAAAATACGCAGAAGATAGTAATCTGTGCAAATAATTATCACAGCACAATTTCTTTCAAATATCGTTTCGTATTTGCAATTAAAGGCTTCATTAATGATCCCACATAACTTTTTTATATTTTGTTTATCTTTTTGTACTGAAATAGGAAAGCTTTTTAACTGAACTGAAACATGAAAGCTTTTTCTTTAATTTATTGCAGGTCGAACACGTTTTTCTCTACCAACAACAACGTCGACACTATCGCACATTTTCTAGAAATTAAAACAAAGATACTTTATTTTTGTGCTACAATGATATAGAAAATATTAAAATATCTACTCCGGCGTGGCAGAATTTTTCACACTGGAATAGTTTTGCCACAAATACCTGTTACTTATGTTCTGAGCTTTTTGCCTTTCCGTACTTAACTGATGTGTTTATTTAATTATTGTACACACAATACATAATTCTTATTTGTTTTAATTATTGAATCACTCTTTCATTGTACAAAATTTAACGTTTTATTACAATGTTAATAAAATGACTTGATTTTTGTGCTCATATTTTACACGTTTCACGGCGGAAAAGCTGGCTTTGAAAATATTCTCGGCCTTCTTTTTCTTACGATTCAGTTTTTGGTTGGCATAGATTTTTTTCGATTCGTGCGTAACTGAATACGGAAACGTAATCGAAATGCAGAATAGGGGTGAATATCTGGCAATGAATTTATAATAAAAATATAATAGAATATTTTTCATATTTGCGAAGTGGCCTGCACTTTTTGAAAAAAGCCACATATGTTATTTACATACATACATACGTGGTTTGTTCAAAAGAAAAGGTGAAGTTTGGCTTTTTTTGTAAAGTATGTATTTATTCAACAATATCCATTTTGTCCCCTTCAAAGTAATCCCCTTCAGATATACTGCACTTATGCCAGGGCTTCTTGCAATCCTCAAAACACTTCTGAAATCGCTATTCGGTATGACCATCAACTCGTTCTTCGATTCTGACTTGATCTCATCAATTGTCGCAAAACGATTTTCTTCCATTGGTCTCTTCAGTCTTGGGAATAGGAAAAAGTCGCAGAGAGCCAAAAAATACATATTCTTTGGTCTATTTCTTTCAAAATTCAAACTTCGAACTAACCTTTTCAGTTGTCAACAACAAACTACTAATCCAAATTAGCAGATAATGCCAACATATAACTAACACATGTGTACCAACATAACAAAGAATATTTGGGTAATCGAATGTACATAGCCCGCAAAAATTCAAAATTCACAGAACTGCAGAAGTTTTAAAGCGTGGAATTAAAAATTAGATTAAAAACGTTTTAAATGGTGTTACTAATGTGCATTTGAATTACACTATACTCTAAACAAAAAAGAATCTAATAACAAAAGTAAAAAAATCGTAGTATACTTATTGTAGCGTTCTGCAAAGAAATGAATCTGTACGAGCAATTACGAAAATTGTGGATAAGAGCGGTTATCTCGGAATCAACTATTTACATATCTATTTATAATACGAGAGAGGGAGAGAGTTAATAATGATTTTTATAAGGACTTGGACAGTGCAACGTGCACTCATCTCCGATGCGAATACGAAGAACGACAAATGACACTGCAGGTGGCATATAGTTGAAACCGGCTTGTGTCCAAATCAAACTTGACAAGAGATGACGGAAATACGTTCAAAAAGTCAACATCAAAATACCTTGTCAGAATATCAAATCAAGAATCAATATTAAATAAGTTTTAATATCAGCCAGACGTTGTAAAAGTTTCAATAAAATGGCTACAACCGCTAACATTTGTACATATCAATTTAATTTTATATCTTGATCACTTCTCACAGCAATGCAGAATAAATTCACTTCTAAAACTTGATGCCTAGCATTTTAATCGGAATTTAATTGTTAATTTCCATGTAAGAAATCTACTTTATTGTATTTGTGCCGGATATTAAAAACAAAATCAGTTAATTTTATTTTTTAAAACAAGTGTTTTTAAATATATTTTATTTCATTTTTATATAAGTTTTGTTTTTTTTTTCGAAATACGATCAACTAATTTGTTTCAATTTGAAATAAAAACAAAGAATGTTCGAAATATTTACAATAACTGTCACTTAATGCAGAATTAGATTTTTTGTTAATTAAAATTTTTATAGTCTTAAATTAATAACAATATCTTAGATTGCAGCTAACGTAGAGTTCTGAAATACTTAAGTTACTTTAATAATTATTACAATTTTTTTTACAAAATATTAAAAAAATTACTAGTTGTATGCAGAGTAAAAATAGGAATATAATACATGTTCGTTAATGCATTGCACGACGCTATGATTGCAATGGCCATTCATTCAATCTGTTATATAAAAGGAGGCAGTTTAGTTTTCAGCACAAAAATCAATTTAAAAAACAAAATTTATAGAATTTTAACTAGATATAGATTCTAAGACTAACATACTTATGTTTTTTAAAAACATGCATAGATTTTAGACAATAGAGTTTCATATCTAGTTATTAGCCGATTAGGGCTTGAGATGGATAAAAGTTAGTAAAGGATAAAAAGTATTTTAAACTGCTTTAACAATTGGCCATTGACTTTTATATAGGTGTAGCAATTTCACATAACAATTTTAACTTTTAGAACAAGAACAGTATTTACAACCTGAGCCATTTAAGAGAAAAAATACTAATAAAAAAAAAAAAAAAAAAAAAAAAGACATTATATTGTAACTTAAGGACATAAGTTGGCATTTTTCAAGCTTGATAAGCTTTAACTTAAACGTTTAGAAATACTTCTTTTGGACGAGGAGTTGGCTTAAAACATTATAAACTATGGGCTAATGAGTTGTTTACAACTGATACTAACTACCGACCATTATGTGTGCAGGTTGCTCAAGCTCGTTGTCGTAACGAGTGACCGTAACGGGTGTTAGACTATTTTTAAATCCAAAATCATCCGCTGAGAGTTTGCAGCTAGGAGCTAGTTCAGTAAATTCAGTTCCCAAACCGAACTCCATGTCTAAAAAGCCATATTCCCAAGTCGATGAAGCAGAATTTGAATTAGAACTCATGCTGCTGACATAAGAAGAGGTTAGTGATTGTGTTGCAGATGAGATGGTTGATAGTGTTGTGAAAGTGGCAGTAGTTGTGGCGGATGGTGGTATGGTAGATGTATTATTTGCCGTAGCTGACGACGGCGATGAGTGCACCGTTGTGAATGTACCACTGATTGCCACAGCCATGGATGAAGAGGAATTGGATTCGACTCCATTTGTTGTAGACGATGTAGATATGGAGACGGGTACTGCAGTAGCTGGATTTGCAGGTGGTAGTATTGAAAATAGATCGTTATTATTAATTGGATCTAAGGCTGATTGCGATGATAAACTTAGCACGGAACTCCAGTTAATGGATCTAGTTGAGTCTTCGTCCGCATAACCGGAATCTGTATCGCATGCAATTGATGTATTTGCCAAAACTTCTGTTGTACTTGATGCGGAAGGTTTCGCAGATGATTGCACTTGAGACAAAGAGGTTGTAGAGGCTGAAGCAGGTGGTAGTGATATCACAGGTTGACTTGGAAAAGGAGTGGCACGACCCGAATTCGCTTCCCGAAACGGGTAATGGTCGTACGGGTGCAGAGTAGTTGTCACTGATCCTGCACAATTATTGATATTTGGATTAATAATTTGACTACTCGGAGCGGCTTTTTGTAAAGAGTTGTGGAATGGCGACGACTCCATTCGTTCGCTTTGATAGTGGTGCTGCTGATGAAAGTTTT